>OX104061.1:10224283-10492363 GCA_944474145.2 Dicrocoelium dendriticum
TGAAAGGAGCATCTGAAGCTGTGCGCAAAACGACAGCGGGTTTCTTTGTGGCCAACCCGCTACATTTTTACCATTGATGCATTCTATACGTGCAGTCGCTTGCAAAATGCCTGGCGCCACAGTTCCAACATGAGGTTGGGTGGTTTTGTCTTGACTCATTCCGGTTCATCGCTTTACCAAATCTGGGTTTCTCTCATGGGATCAACGGTATCAACCATTTCTGTGTCATGTTTCAGGTTTATCAACCGCTGGTATTCGGCTGTGATATCTTGCAACGTCAACTGTGCTTCCTGTTCAAACTTATGGAGAACCCGCTTTCGAATATCAGCATTGTCATGGGACTACAGACTGCGAACAAAATATGACTCGTGAACTGAGCAGTGGTCATAGGGCCCAATTTGAAACGTTCACATTCGCAGTTCAGGATTCCTGCATGGGTAACAAAATCAAGAGCATCGCGTTTGACTAACTTCGAACAATTGTAACGAATTTTGACTAACGAGGCTTGCTCACTGAAATCGGTGTCAGAGTTTTCACCGTCACATCAAAGCTGAACGCTTTAGCATTTTTCGGCGGCACAAAATTCGTGTATCGTTCATGCGCGACTGCACCAAGTTTTCACAAAAACAATCAAACTTACCAGGCATCACCATGGTCCGAAAGTTCCACTGGAAAAAAGTCTTCATACTTTTGAAACCATAATTCGAATGTCACTCCGCTCAATCCATCGAAGATAAATTCTTTGATTGAAGCTGCAAGAACGTCCACGGATGGCCGTGCAACTGTCGTCGTGGATACGGTTGGGCTGTTCAACTATCGTGAAAGCAACTCAATCAACTGCTTCTGAGATTGCTCGAACTATAACTGCTACTGTTGAAGAAGAATTTGTAACTTCCCGAAGGAGACCGACATGTTGAGAAAGATTCCATCACTGGAGAATGATGCGTCGCCAGAGAATGTATTCACCCCATGACCACAAGAAGAGAATTACAAGGAAGTACCGGGAAAGAAGTGTATGCATTGAATCATGTTTGCTTAAATAGCTTTTAGAATGGGCTAAAGAGAAGCTACTAAAAGATATTCAAACCAACTATATTTCTGAAAATATGCAAACAGAATGAAGTCAAGGAAGAGGGGTCAAGTAGACCCATCTGCAACCCCCTTCCCACAACACCCATCGGACGCGTATCGGCAACAGACCCTTATAGGGCCACGCTGTCCCGTTTCCCTGGTGACGTTCAACTTTCGCACCCTAAGACTAATAGGTCAACAGGCTGCACTCGCACGCACCTTGGACACATTTAGTATTTACGTGTGTTGCGTATCGGAAACTAGGATCAATGGCTCTCATGGTGTTGATCAATTAACTGCGCCCGGCTTGCTCTCTCGCTATTGGTTGCACGCATCCGAAGACGTTGATGCGACAGCCTCATGTCGAGCTGGAACAAGTATCATTCTCAGCTCCAAAGCTGAGCCACCGTTGGTCCATTGGACTCCGATGAACAGCCCTTTGTGTGCAGCCCGTTTGACGACATCAAATAAGGTTGATACATGAAGTAGTACAGGATGCTGTTAGTTTGCGCTTTCCGCCTTTGCTCCCATCGACTGAAGTTCAAATGCTGTCAAGGACACATTCTATCACAAACTGAACGCGCTACTACGCAGTGCTATTAGTTCAGCTATCATAGTACTTGCAGGGGATATGAACACACAAGTAGGACGTCTGAGCTCTGCAGAAGCTTATCTGGGTGGTAATTATGGGCTTAACTCCGAACGGACTGACAACGATGAGTGTCTGCTGCAACTGTGTGAGGAGCACCAGTTGTTTCTTAGTAGTACTGCTTTTAGACACAGTGGGCGCCGAAGTGCCACTTGGCGTCCTTATGTAGCTGGCCAGTGATGGACCCAAATTGACCACATTGCCATAAGTTACTGATGGCGTGGTTCCATCCTGGATTGCCGTTCGTACTTGAGTACCTGTGTCGAATATGATCATGCCTTGGTACGCTGTCGTTTCTCCATGAACATTGCCGGGAGGTGCATCAAGCGTCGCCTCCAAGTAACAGCTGAGAAATTGTCTCAGCCCTCAGTCAGGCAAACCTACCAAGACGCACTGTATACCGAACTTTCGCTGTCATGTCCTGATGACACTGAGCTTCAGTAGAATAGGATCTCGGCCGCCATGCAGGACGCGGGAGCATCTGCTTGTGGCACCATCCATCGTCACCGCACCACTCACTGGATATCCAAGAGGTCAGCGAACCTGTTGGAATCTAGAATATATCTCCCAGCTGGCTCTGAACACAATGTGACCAGAGGGGCTATTAGGCGTGAACTAAAGCAGAGCCCATGTGCTGACAAGGAAGCTTGGTGGACCAGTCGGGCTCAAGAAATGGAGGAGACAGGAGTAGTAGGTAATTACCGCAAGCTCTTGCAGCTGGTGCACACCATTGGTCCCAGAAAACCAAGCGTCAGTGAGACAATCAGAGACAGCGCGGGTGCACTGGTACACAATAAGGAGCGCCGTATGGCTCGTTTGGCGGAACATTTTCGAGATCATTTCAGCTGGCCCCCTGCTCCCGGACCCCCTCCCTACTCCGGTGATGTAGGACGAGCCATGGACGGTTAGTTTAGAGCCTTCATCAAAGGCCGAGGTCCGAAACGCGATCATAGCCCTCAATCGTCTCCGTGCCGCTGGCCCAGATTCCCTTCTACCCACACTGTTCAAGAATGGGGGTGAGGTCATCTGAATAGCACTAACCTCCCTACTCGAAAATATCTGGAAGGAAGTGTCCCGGCTAACTGGAGCGAATCGGTTATGGTGGCAACTTACAAGAAGGGCAGTAGTACGGACTGTTCTGACCACAGGGGTATTAGCCTAACCCCAGTTGTGACAAAATTACTGGCCTCGATTATCGTTCGTCGCCTCACTGTGGAACGTGAATCTCGGATTAGGGAGGAACAGGCAGGTTTCCGCCCAGGACGTGGCTGTATAGACCGCATATTCACTCTGCAGCAGGTGCTAGAGTAGCGCCACACGTGCCACAGACCAACAATAGCTGTGTTCTTCGACTTCAAGAGCTTTCGATTCAGTCGATCGATCGATTCTGTTCTAAATACTTTAGCGGAAAATTGTTCCCACGAAATGTGTGAACATTTTACGTGCTCTAAACTCAAACACTACAGGCCGCTTCAGGGTCTATGGTGAGCTGTCGGATAGCTTTTCGACAACAAGTGGTGTTCGTCAGGGTTGCCTGATCTCCCCATCTTTGTACAATTCCGTCGTGGACTCCATCAAGTAAAGTCAAGTCAAAATAGGCTTTATACACCTCAGTAGGTGCGTTAGCTGAGTTTACACTATCACTGCGGATACACTGAATGAATGGGACCAGTTAAATAGGGGTGTTCCCATACAGAATCACACAATGTAGACGTTGAGGTCGTGCCTGGTGCAAGGGCAGTTGATCTTGATTTTGCGGACGCTATAGTCTTGCTTTTCGACGACGTTGCCGCGGCACAATCAACCCAGAATAGGTACTCCAATATGGTCTCATTATTTGGAATGTGCTTCGCATCTCCAAAGTGCGAAGTGTTGTTGCAGGACCACCAGCCACATGATGGCCCCTTGACTCTTGATAGAGAGAAACTCGAGCTGGTTGATCATTTCACTTATCTTGGGAGCTGCATAAGTAACGATGGGCGCATAGAAGCTGAAGTCAGTTCACGCATTGTGGAAGTCAGTGCTGTCTTCTTGAATCTGCGGCGTCTTTGGCACCAGAAAGGAGTTTCCTTTTGGCTGTAAGGCCATAATGAGGACCGTCCTAATCTATGGGAGTGAGACTTGACCCCTTCGTTATGATGATGTGAGACACTTTCAAGTGGTTGATCAGCGTTGTCTGCGGAGTATTGCTGGTGTCTGGTAGCACCAGCGTGTCCGCAACAGTGATTTGCGCAGACGAGCACTAGGAATTGATAAGCAAGCTAGTTCCTTAGAATAACAGATAGCAATGAATAATTTACGTTGGATTGGGCACGTACTACGTATGCCTGGTCACCGCTTACTTAGGAGGGCTTTGTTTAGGCTGCCAGATATAGAGTGGCGCAAAGTTCGTGGTGAACAGAAGTTGTCTTGACAGAGAAAAATGAAGTCACTGGCGAGCAAACTTGGTGCCGTCGATCTGTCTTGCCTTCCGGGTTGGAGTCCACATTACCGCCTTGTGCATGGTTCGAGACTTTACAGGACGTGGCTCGCAACCGACACCAATGACGCGCCTGCTGCAATCTGCATTGGGACTACCTGTTTAAAGTGTGTTTGTTGCTGTGTTATCTGCAGGGTAATGGCTGATTTAGACGCGAGACAGTGAAAGACGCAAGGAAGCTGTCTTGCCGATGCCAACCTATCTCTGCGCGATAGGTAGCTCTTTGTGACGGTATGTTGTTAATAAAAGGTAGCAGCGAAGCATCAGTTCAAATGACTGATGTACTGCTGTTGTTGTTGATGTTTGTTGATCAAAAAGGAGCCAATAAGGGGCACCCGTCGAACGAAGAGAGACAGCGTTAGCAGCCAAGTGGTACTGTGATTTGAGGGCAGAAAGAGTGACCACATGCAGTCAATGAATTTAGCGAAACGATGTGTCTAAACAAATGTCAGTAACAGCGATAGCGGAAGGAAACAATTCGAGAACAAAGAAAGTCTTTTTCATAATTTGTAAGCTCAGTAAGTGTCCATTTAACACTTGCGCCGCAAACCAGTAGTGTTCTTGAGCCACTCGTAAATGGGATGTTTGTCTGTGTGGGTTACGGGGAGAAAGGTGTTAAAATTGTTAGTTTGAGCCAGTTACTCCACTCATGTTAGCTCTGTACGGTTGAGCACACTAAGTAGCGCCCATCGATTTGGTTCGGATGAATGCTAACGCAGAGGTATGCGGGGAAGTACAGGACAGTATGGAACCAATTGAGGTACGAGAACGAAAATTGTGACCCAGAACTTGGATTGGAGAAACGTTTGGGTTGAAACAGTGGAAGCTGGATCCCGTCTTGACAGTGGACGCAGTGATCACCACTTGGCACAAGTTTAAGCACATGAACAGTGACCTAAGGAAAATAGGCTCCCCATGATGGTCGCCCTTAGTTCGAAAACAACCTCAGCTACATTTGAACGTACCAGCTTGTCGCGCAGGTTATTTTTAATACAATATATGTCCATTCTGGACTCTCCATTGCGACTGCTGAGATTAACTACATTCTATGTAACGTTTCAAACACCTAACTACAAAACGGACTGACCTTATATTCTACGGTCGTTTGGGACGATGTCTTTCTAATGCTGTTTGTGATTGTTTCGTGGTTAGTTCCTTTTTGCCCCGAGCGTTTAATTATCTGGGTTACCTGCCTCTTGGTCTCTGTCACTGCGGAAACCGTTCGCATTTCACTGCGTTGCAAAGATGGCCGCACACGGTTGATGATAAGTTGACCAATCGTGTACTGGAAGTTCCATCCCATATGTTCCTGGTTGTCTGCTTGCAGCTTCAGCGGACAGACTGGTGATATGTGATGGCTGAAGTCCCTGTAGATCACCTGTCTGTTCCATAGTGCCGAACTTCCAGCTGGCAGAATATCATTGATCTATAAGACTCTGTTTTCCTTCAGTTTCCGCCGAAAGTTAAGGTGCATTGGGTTCATCCCATATATTTTTTCTGCTAGAAATTTGTGCTTGTAATGCCTAACAGAAGGGTTGTCAGATCAGCCTTTTCTTTAGCGAAAGTTATGCCTACTGAATGACTGCTAACTTTAGTAGGTGCAGGTGGAGTGGCTTTTTTGAGGTAGGACTGTCTCTTTAGAAGCGTTGTCACAATGCTCGAATCAGAGTGCTGCACCCTCCGTGGTGTGCTTTGATCCCACAAAATGCATGCGACTATTGCAAGAATGAAATGACGTGAGCAACGAGATGCGCTTATAGTGGCTAACCGGCTTAGTTATTCAAATTTATGTGTCATCTCTGATGATCAAATTGCCGAGAGATTACCGCGCTCATTTTTCAGGATCAAAAGTCCCTTGCAGCTATAAAAAATTTAAATCAACTATGAAGTCGGCCTCTCAGTCAAAAGCCAAAGGTTAGTTGCTGCGTTACGACCAGTAGTTCGGTCTTGGTCAGAGACATGATCGTATGCTAGTATCGATGCGTGCAGCGTAATGCTGACTTTCAGTTGTAGCGCTGACTGAGAAATCCTGAAACCCATCCGTTGGTGGTTGGAACAAGTCTTTGTGATACCGCCCCAGAGTACTTGTCATACTTGCACAGTTCCTCTTACTTTGATCATGCCCGTCTTATGCTTGTTAATCGCCTGCCAAGGCCGCTGAGGCACCATTGAGTAAAACCATGAGGCGGCTATTGTGATTGGTGTTTTAGCGCTGGTAAGAAAAATCCGCTACTCCCCGTGGTGTTCGTCAGTTTGCTTCAATTATCCCTACTCATCCCGCCTTCTTTTACAGTTCGTCGCATATGTGTTACTGTTTGTCTCACATTTACGCTTAGCTTGTATTGATACTGAATCTTATGCATATGAGTTCTTTATTACTCTGTGTATTTCGCTCGTTCGTGAGACATCTTACTGATCCTTCGCCCTTGAACTGATCACTCTTCACTGACCGAATGTCAGCCTTTCCGCATAGCGATTGGCTTTCACCTGCTCTCGTGCTCACTCTCGAAGGTGCACAACTTGAACAGGTAGATAGTTTCGTCTACCTTGGGAGCTGTGTTTCTGATGACGGCACTATCAACAAAGAAGTTTCTCTTCGTATCGCTAAAGCTCGATCAGCATTTGTCAATTTGAGGTACTTGTGGCGTCGTCGTGACGTCTCATTCTCACTAAAGGGCCGCGTTTACAGCGCATCAGTTCGTTCAGTATTGTTGTATGGGTGCGAGTCCTGGCCGATTCGCGTGGAAGACATGCGTCATCCTTCTGACTTCGATAACGGTTGTTTAAGGAGGGTCGCTCGTGTTTGGTGGCAACATCGAGTTAACAGTAATGACGTTCGACACCACATCTTTGGGAATGCGAGTATTCCCATCAACAAACTGGTTTTGTTGCGCCAATTGAGATGGTTCGGTCACCTCCTACACATGGCACCTGAGCGTCTACCGCTTCGCGCTCTATTCGTTCGTCAAGGACCTGGCTGGAGGTGACCACGTGGAGGTCAGCCTTCCACTTGGCGACAGCACATGAAGTCGCTGACGTAGTGTCTAGCTGCTGTTGGATCCGTACGTCTTCCAGGATGGGGACCCAAAGATGAGGAGTGCCAATGGCTTAACACTATTGAAGACATGGCCCGCAACAGGAATCAGTGGAAGAATTGTGTACAGTATTGTATTGATTCACAGGTTTAATAGTACAAACATTGAAAATGACAAAGAAGAGAAAAATCGGCGTGTGAAAAACAAACTAAAGATGTATTGTTTTAGTTTTAGTCAAAAGGATCCTTCCTTCCTGCGGCATAGTAGCTGAAGTGTGTGGATCACCTTCAACTACCATGCCACGATGATTATAACGCGATGGCGGTCCCTTATCCGCTGATCTCCATGGTTTTATGTTGGCTCTGTGGCTAGTTGATCGACTGCTGAGATTACCACTACCTATTACAGTGTAGTCACGAGCGCTTGGCTGCCCGTTCGGATCGCGGCGATTAACATTGTATTGTACACGGGTTGCATGTTCTCAATACGGTTAGTGCTGAGGCTGATGTCGCATTCATGATGCTTCTTCACCGCAGTTGGGATAAACCGGCCTACACTTAAACTAGGTCCTTTTTTACTGGTTACATTCATTCCGCTGTAGTTGGTATGTTCTGGCTTCTTGAATGATGTTCTGTTAACTTGCACTCGTTGCTTACGCTAATTGTGGTTATGTTCGTTAACTTTATTGCGTTGGTAGCATTTTTGAGTAAATTCTGGACAGTTTGTACTTAGTGCGAATGCGTTGCTAATCAAGTTATTTCATATGCTAATTTAGCGAAGGTGTATGTCAGCATAGCCGTATGCTTTAACATATATATTTTATTTGATATCGTCGTTTCATATGACTGGCTGTTGCTTGAAATCCCCGGTGTGGCTGCGCGTGATATGCATGTTGACAAGGTGCCTACCGGTCCATTACCCACTACCTCGTCCATACTGGCTCCAGGAGACAGTTGGTCGTTGCTGGAGGGGTGCACCTTCCTCTTGTCGTGTGGAAAATTGAAAAGCCGTGATGTCCACACGGGGATGCATGTTTGACTAATAAATGCAATCGTTTTCAATCAACAAAGAAACTAGTCAAGTGCATCTTGAATTTCTTTGGTTTTGGATTGAGCACGCCAGGCAGAAAGCACGCGATGCTGGGTTACAACACTCTGAAAACTACGGTGTGCGCATTTTCGGGGCCAATTGTTCACCCATCTGAGATATTGAAGTCAGTGTTTGTTCTTCATCCAAGCCATTTGAATGATATCAGTTATGTCTTTGTTGAACATGGTCACAGGAGGCAACCGTGTTTGGCTTCTCTGCCGAATCTTAAGCTAACCCAAAATTGTCAACAGCTGCCTCCTTGACTTATACACAGTTACTAGGTTGCAATTGTTACAAGCCAATTAATGTCTCGTTCACAGAGAGGTCGGTAAGGCAAGATATTGACTGGCAGCGCCTGAAATCATTAGGCAATCAATTGAAATTACCATTGTACACAGGATAGCTGGTACGATTTGGTAGTGAAACTCATGACCGCAAGACAAATTTTCTGTATGAAGATGTCATCATCATCATCATCATCATCATCATCACCATCATCATCATCATCATCATCATCATCATCATCATCATCATCATCATCATCATCATCATCATCATCATCATCATCATCATCATCATCATCATCATCATCATCATCCTCATCATCATCATCATCATCATCATCATCATCATCATCATCATCATCATCATCATCATCATCATCATCATCATCATCATCATCATCATCATCATCATCATCATCATCATCATCATCATCATCATCATCATCATCATCATCATCATCATCATCATCATCATCATCATCATCATCATCATCATCATCATCATCATCATCATCATCATCATCATCATCATCATCATCATCATCATCATCATCATCATCATCATCATCATCATCATCATCATCATCATCATCATCATCATCATCATCATCATCATCATCATCATCATCATCATCATCATCATCATCATCATCATCATCATCATCATCATCATCATCATCATCATCATCATCATCATCATCATCATCATCATCATCATCATCATCATCATCATCATCATCATCATCATCATCATCATCATCATCATCATCATCATCATCATCATCATCATCATCATCATCATCATCATCATCATCATCATCATCATCATCATCATCATCATCATCATCATACCTGTCAGCTAGAGGTGGGGAAACACCACTATTGTACCGCAATACATAAAGGAAACATACTTACATACAATACATAAAGGAAAAATAAATACGACAGTTAATGCCAGCTGAGCTACCAGCAACGGATACGCATCGTTCTGGTAAGCTACTAGCCGGCTACTAGGCAAAAACAAAAATTCAATTACGTTTTACCCTACGAAATAAGATCGTAGATGGAGGGGGAGGTTAAAGGGATGGGGAGGGACAAAGAAACTCACAGCAGGAACGCCACTGAGGTAGGTTCCTTGCCATATCAGCAAGTGTATCCAGCCAAACGTGTTCACCGTCTTTTGGACCCCGTATGAAGATGTTCTAGAATCGACTAACCAAAGCGTATGCAATACCGCATAGTCGGAACCGTTGTACCTTCGTGCTGCTTGTCACAGGGTACTACAAATTTTACCCGTTATCCTGGGACTATGTAGGGGCGAAAATTTTGTATGCGGTTGGTCAACCTAAATCGTATGGACGCCACCCAATGCCAGCGCGTACCGAGAGCCAATCAGACAATTGAGCTGTCAACCAATCAACCGTGAGTT
This sequence comes from Dicrocoelium dendriticum, assembly GCA_944474145.2. NCBI lineage: Eukaryota > Metazoa > Platyhelminthes > Trematoda > Plagiorchiida > Dicrocoeliidae > Dicrocoelium > Dicrocoelium dendriticum. Next base: position 10,234,320 of record OX104061.1, read on the forward strand.
ATACTCTGATGAGGTAGACAACTCAGCCACCACCAGCTACCCAAGTGTGCAGTGTGTTGATTGCGTCAAACCACCAGTTCAATCTGTCTTGGCATTCGTTCAATCCAGAAAGAGTAGATAGAACATGACAAAAACAATGATCGGTGCACAGGTTCACTTACGCAACTGCAGACGAGCTCCATGGGTGGCCGCTTCGCAAAGGGCTGTAAACAGATAGGATACGTGAAAAATTAGCGTGGCAAACAAGTCCACCTCTCGTACGTCCTCAGTGGTGTTGAATAGCAGTAGGTATAGTAGTAGTGTGGATGTTGAAGAAATCAAGAATCAAGGAGCACGTGTAGACCAGGCCCCATTGTTAACGCATAAAAGGAGTGGCACTGGAAAACCGTTAGATTAAGACTCATTAGTGCATTGCAATCCAAAAGCCTAACAATGAACCCCAAACTATAGAGTTTGTGGATAAAAGTACCAACGTATAGTCACGTGGGCGACAGGGATACCCACACAACAGATGGATACGACGGACGAACTAGTTAGGCTTTCGGGCGCGAACTAGGCACAGTAGTTCATCTACGTGGCACCGGGGATTGTCTTCACCACAGAGTTCCTTTATAGTTTATTTAAACTGAGCAAAGTTCCAGCAGCGTCATTATCAACAGAAGCGTCATAAATACAGCTTAAAACCATCTGAGGACCAAATAGGCTGCTAATTTCTTGTACATGTTTTTAGTGAGCGAAGCGCTTATTCTGGGGGGAAATGTGTTCTGTGACAATGTGTTTTGCGGGTGTTATGTCGCCGCTGAGTGTTTGCGCACCCACCACCGCAGGAAGAACATGATGATGAGTCAGGACCGAGTTCTTTTACACGAGCAGTCTGCTCAGTTAAATAGGGTACAGCAGTTGTTGAAGCCAGGCTACTAAAACACGTTGAAGCCAACCATAAACGTAGGATCCGCGGAATAATAAAAGCGAATATGAATTGGTAAATGTATGAAACATTCCTAACGTATAAACCTCGTAACAGCGAGGCCCAATTTGCAGCGCCTATTGTACTCGAAGAGTTCACATGCGAACGAAATTGGTCGCGGTGTGTGGTGCGGGAAGCCAGCAGCATCGAGCGCTCGTTTACATCAGCTATGGCCCCAGTAATCGAGCTGACTTTAGTTAATTGCCAATTAGCGCCACAGTCCAAACTGAAATTGCGTACCGTAATCCGACAACAGAGACGGTAATTTAAATCACTGCCAACTGAATCCTAAATACTATGGCGACGAATTCTTGTAATTGGTGAAATTCTCCATTGATCCTATCCCTTCCCTTAATTCTCTTCGTCTGAGGAACTCAAACAAGGACGATAACAATCGTGGATTGCTGTGTTGTGAGGTAAAAAAGGTCTGGGTAAGTGATTCAAGATAGCCTTCGCACTACGTATATGAAATTGGACAAGCAAGGAGCTTCGTTATTAACAGGTTCTTACACAATAAGGTAAAGGGTTAGTTGGTTGCATTAATTTCACTTCAGGCAGGTATTTGGGTGGGTCGCATTACGGACGACGGCCTATAGGAATGCGACTGGCATGAAGTCAGTTGCACGGTGATGACTAAATAGGACGAGATCACGTGTTTGATGGACTAAGCGAATCCGTACAACATGTATCCTTACATGGTTCCTGTTTTTGCATATGCAGTAGCTTAGGCCTGATTCCGTTGTTAGAGCGCGGCAACGAGTGTCAGTTGTGTAGTCCCCTGAGGAGAGTAACGTAGGCTACCTACACGGATGTCATTGCGACCTATGTCAAAAACGGGTTGGCAATCCGGTACAGGCTCCCACATTCTGTCTACGGGAATCAGTCTGTCTCTTACTTGTAAATGGTTTCATTCAGCTTTGCCTGGTTACTTATCGTCGCCAATTCGAACTTTCCTCACCGTATGAGTTCCTATCGAAGCCTACTTCGAGCTGCCACTCCGATTGGTGGTCTGGTGTGTTATGAGGAATTTCGGATGCACCATGTGAGCCGCAAACAAGATACCTTGGTATGGCTCAGAGGTCTCCGGACAGCTTAAATGTTCACTTAATACAAGTAGAGCAATACCTTGGTAGTGCAATTGTAACGAAAATTTTCCAGATGAAAAATATAGAAATTTGCCAACTTTTGCCAGTGTGTACCGTTGTATGTTAGTCTCCTAACCTATCTGAATAACATGGAAATAACCAGTCCTTTTGAGACGGAGAAAGCGCGCTCATATACACATGAAGGTTGGCCAATCAGAGCACTGCGTCTAAGCCAATGCAAACGAAACTCTCTAGTGAAGCTGAAACATTCATTCGGTCAGCATGACAACACATTGGATTTTACTGGTGTTCGTGCCTTAAGACGGTCCAATTGTTTTATTGAGTGTACATTCCCAGACACTTGGTTCCGATGAGTCGCGCGCTACGCTGCTTCACACTCTTACTGATTCTCACTCCATTCCTTGTAATCATTATAATGTACGTTGTGTCCAACTGACTCTATCCTCTTTACCGTTGCGTAATTAGTACGTCTCTTATGTGTTATCGCTATAGAATGGTGTCCAAAGCGCACCCAAAAATTGGGGACCTCGGCTTGGAACACAGTATCCGCTATTTTGTATTTTATCTTTGTGAACGCTTTCCAGTTAATTTGTGATTCAGTACCTGTCCTCATTTTATTTTCTTCCGAAAATTTGTATTCCCATTTTGTAATAAACTATCTGGGAGATAGGCCAATCTCTTATATGGTTAGTGCCGTAGCGTTAATCTGTAACATTTTGGGAGAATGATTCTTCGTTGTTGTTTGTGCATCTAGAATTGACTTTTTACATTCGTAGAATTTCTTCAAATTAAGCTGTGTATAATCAGCTAATATTTGGGAATGACCAGTATATTCTCACAGACGAGAGACATACTATCTTGCCCACCGCTTGTAATGAAGCATGAGACTGTTAAACAGACTATTAATCGGCGAATCAAGCCTTCCGACAGAGGCCGTTTGCAGCAACTGGCTACGCAGCTGCAACTAGGGGATAGGATGCCGGCAGCTATATTACGAGAAATGCCATAGCTCATTGGCACATCCAATAAAAACGTTAGAATTCTCAACGAAATGTGGATGCCACGCCTCCCTGAAAACACTCAGCCCAACACTATGGTAGCAAATGACCTGCCACTCGTAGCAATTGTAGATCTAGCAAACTGTGCTATCGGACGGCAACAACCAGTGACTGAACCCAGAGCACTTATCCAGCTAAGCACTGGCGTAACCGCAGTGACATTTGCGGCCAACGAGCCGTGGGCAATAAACGACTTATCATCGCGGATAGCGTCGTTTCAGCGCCAGGTCGAGAAGCTTACCCTAGGCCGTAAACACCGCAGCCTCTCTGCATCATTGCTCCGTCGCACGAAACCTGACACTCAAGGTCCATCACTTGCTTTCATCATTTTCATCATTTGGATTTCGGTAAATCATCGGTCCGATTACCAACCAACAGAGGCGTATGGACAACTGGACCGAGCACTTTCTCTCGCAGTTCAACTGGCCTCCACCGTCCATCAGTACATGCAGTACACCTTGTTGTCCACCCTGTCTCGTCCTACTAAACCCATCCAGCGAAACGGAAGTCTGCCTCGAGATTCGACGCTTGAAGTGGTTCAAGGCTGCTGGCTCAGACGGACTTCCTCCGGAGCTGTTCAAGTACGGCGGTCTGGCAATCAGTAACCAGCTGACCTTGATGTTCGTAGAAATCTGGCATGAAGAGAAAGTGCCTTCCTCTTGGGCTTTTCAAGAAAGAATCCTGCAGGATTCGACGGGTGCACGCTACTGACGAGTCCCAATAGGACGAAACGGCCGTCTAGTGCTTTCTTGGATGTGTGGTGGCTGTCTTCCTGGGTTTAACTCTGATGAATCTACACAAAAGGTAGATAGTTTCGTCCACCTTGGGAGCTGTTTCTGCTGACGGTGCTATCAGCAAAGAGGTTTCACTTTGCATCGTTAAAGCCCGATCAGCATTTGCCAAATCCGAGGCACTTGTGGTGTCGTTGTGACGTCTCATCCTCGCTAAAGGGTCGCGTTTACAGCGCATCTGTTCGCTTCGTGTTGTTGTATGGGAGCGAGTCCTGACCGATTCGCGTGGAAGACATGTGCCATCTTTCCGCCTTCAATGACGGTTGCTTAAGGAGGGTTGCTCGTGTTTGGTGGCAAGATCGAGTTAACGTCGCAGCTTGGGGAATGCGAGTATTCCCATCAACAAAGTAGTTTTGCTGCGCCAATTGAGATGGCTCGGTCACCTCATACGCATGGCACCTGAGCGTCTACAGCGTCGCGCTCTATTTACTCATCAAGGACCTGGCTGGTGGCGACCGCGTGGAGGTCAGACTTTCACTTGGCGACAGCACAAGAAATCACTGACGTCGTGTCTAGCAGCCGTTGGATCCGTACGTCTTCCAGGATGGGGACCCAAAGATGAGGAGTGCCAATGACTTAAAACTCTTGAAGACATGGCCCGCAACAGGAATCAGTGGAAGAATTGTGTATAGAGTTATACTGCTTCACACTTTTAATACTTCAAACATTGAAAATGACAAAAAGAGAGCAATCGGCGTGTGAAAAACAAAGTAAAAATGTATTGTTTTAGTTTTAGTCAAAATGATCTTTTTTCTGCGGCATAGTAGCTGAAGTGTGTGGCTCACTTTCAACTACTATGCCACCATGACTGGGGCGAGATGAGTTTTCCTTATCCGCTAATCTCTATGGTTATTGTTTTCTCCATCTCTAGTTGCTAGACTGTTGCGATTACATACATACATGCATAAGAAGGCCTTTCGAACTTTTCAACGCTGCACAAACCTTCCAACGCTTCATCCACGATGTCACTCCTGGTCTAGACTTCGCTTATTCCTACCTCGATGATAGTTTAGTAGGCAGTTCTTCGGAAAAAGAGCACCCCGATCATCTCTGTTCTCTCTTCCAGCGCGTGACCCAACACGATCAAAGACAACCCGACTAAGTGTGAACTCGGCAGATCAACGGTAGAATTGCTAGGCCATATCGTTTCATCGTCGGGTATAGAAGTACTTCCTGATGAGGTACAGGCGATTAAGGGCTTCTAAACTCCAATTTCATTTAATTACCTGCTCCTAGCGACAACCATTCATCCTTGACCGTGGAAGTATACAACCGGATTGGTCCACAGTGGCTTGGCTGTATGATGCCGAAGAAGACGCCCGACTTCTTCTTGGTCCAAGTACCGTTTTGGCCGTGAGCTGGGGTGCGGTATGAGGCACTAACCTTTACCAGGGACACTGTCGAGTCTGCAGCGGAGGTAATGTCCTGTTGTCCATTTTTCTGAACTAGCCAAATTTTGCAATCCGACGAGCCCAATCCGACGGTGCACACCGGTCCACGCGCAAATAATAAATAATAAATAGCAAAGAAGTTTGGACCCAGTGAACTCTGCAACGCAACCCATTTTGGAAAGCCAAGTTCAATCTATGTTACTATTCGCACCCATCCTCACCTCCCCTCTCCGCCCTGGTAGCTCTATCGTAGGCTTCCAGTTATCAACCTTTTAGGGGGAGGTTCTTGTAGTGAACTCGAAAACATACACTTCAGTAATCCGTAACCTCGGATTTTATTGTTGTTTGCGCCTTTTCACTGTCAACTTGTTTAACTGCGTGTACATCCGCCTACACTTTTGCTGTAGTGAGTTCCGCGATGCACATTCTTTGCCCTTGCTGATTCACTCTCCGTTTCTTATGCCCTGTTCAATATATGTTGGGTCCAACTGCCTTCATCTTCTCTACTGTACTGTATTTGGCACATCTCTTACGCGTCATTGTTACCGACGAGTATCCAAGACACACCACACACACAAACTGATTCGGCTCACGGTCTCCACTACTTCCTATTGCGTTCTCCCACAAGTGACTAACTTTCCCGGTAACACAATCGTAGTTCCAAAAGTATCGGTGTGGAAAGAAAGTGGTAACTTGTCAATAATATTATAGTATTATATGTTCCGTAGGGAAACGTTTAATCGTTTCAAAGTGCCGCATTCCTTTCGTATCACTACGTTTGCAGTTATGGTTATAATGCCGGAGGTGCAAAGCAGGACTGTGGTAGGGTGGTTCGAAGCAGCGGATCGTTTTCATTGGTCGAACCGCTGCGCTCTGGTTGATCAACTTAACTTGTATGTGGAACACGCTCCGTCTCCAAAGGAGGGGTTATTTTAAAATTTTGGATGATTCTAGGAAGCAATCGTGAAGTCATGAGTTCAGAGGGCGTTAGAAACAATCGGTTGATGTAATTGTTGGGCAAGGTTTCGCTTTTCACGCGAAAGATTTGTAAGGCCAAGGGAATCAGTTTACGATTGGAGCGGCGTTTTACGGCGAGTTAGGACGATAATCATGATAACTGGGAGAGAAGTGTCAAGACGTTCTTACGTGGATATGAACGCACTTTCTCCGTTTCAAATGGGCCGGTTACGTCCAAGTTGATGCGCTTCTTTGCTCAGAACAATTAAGAGACAAAGATGGAAACCATCAGGAAAGGTGCTATCATGGCTATTCTTACTGCAAGACTGGATCTGGTTATGCAATAAAAGTGCGCGGAAATAGTCCACATTTCCCTGCTTTACATTCCTTTACAACAAACACATCGGAAGCAGTGAGGAGTTGCTATTTAATGTCTCATGTGTGTCGCTCGGTGACTATGGCTTTTCAGAGAACACAGGGATTGTCATGACCCGCGTCAGTGAAAGCATCCCACTATGATAGCCTTCCGCTGTGGGACAGAGTTGTGACGCTCCTCTTGTCATGAGGTATCAACCACCTTGAGCGTTTGTACTTTAGATCCTGTAGGGGAAATGACTAGACAGTATTGGGGATTATCAAAGTTTACAGTTGCTACGTACCATTCCGAGCAGCCCGCGTTGATTCCAGTGTGATCATCTCGTTCTCGTGATAGAACTCATGAATCTCCCTGAATGTGTTCATGTATGCGGTAACTGCCTCAAAAGCACGGGAGAGGGACATTTTTACATTCTCTATTATTTCTTTGAGACCGGTGTCTTCTGCAAACATATTCTGCAGCTGTGGTCCATTTCCACAAGTCTTCTCTTCCATTTTATTATTGATAACTGGTCTTGTAAATGCATCAAAATACGGATCTGGTAATAGGTTTTTGATATTGAAGACTTGTTCCTAAGTTCGGGAGAATAGGAAAAGATCACAAGAAAGCTAAGGTTCAGCGTGAGTGACCATAAAGGTAAATTTTGTGAAAACTTCTAAACATGCATTTAACAACTTAGGTGTTAGACTGATTTTCCAACGGTTGGGCGTACACGCACCTCTGTAAGTATGGTAAGGAAGTCAGATGTACTAGATGCAGTAGGGCAGATTCGAGGTACAGACGAGGAATCCGGACTATAAACGAGTAGTATGCCAATCCCAGCGACCGAATTATAAACGTGTCAACTGCTGCGAGACGATAAACATGTGTAACGAGGATGTTTCGAGGAGAGGAATACCAAAACGAACGAACCGGACGGAGACGCGTGTATTCAATAGCATCACAAAATCAAAGTGCCACCCGGTTTCAACGTACATAAAACAAGCGGCCTCGTTAAATACAGACGAGGTAGTAAAGGTTAAACCGTCAGGTTCATCGTGCATTCTTCACACATCAAGTTACCAAAGGGAATAAAACAGGCCCAAAAATAACGTTTAAACGAATCAGTGCAGTTTCATTTGCGTTCACGGATAGAAGCTATCCGCAGCGGTTATTCGTAAGAAGTCTGCTAGAAGCCATCTGGTTTTCTCTGTATGACGGAACACTGAGTCCCTCAGGCCCGCCTCACGGCAAAACCAAGATAATAACACTAACCGGTGTGTCAAGCCTTGGTCTTTTATTTGGCTCGCCTTTATTTGAGTAAGATGGAACGGGCTTTTGCGTGCACATAGGGAGACCAAGGAGGAGGCGTGAAAAGCTTATGGCTTTACGATTCACCCCAAAAAATCATGATGAATCTTCCGCTGGTCACACAGGTGTTACCTTGGCCGACTGCACAGTGCGCACATGTGTGCATGCGGAAATACATGGGGGTGTGGGTGTGCGTGATAGAAATACTAAACTATTTGCTACCTCTCCTATCCTTGATTCTTTAGGCAACATCGCGTTGCGGCTTGCCGTTCGCTATGCAGGTGCAGTCAACACACGGTAAAGACCTCCATGGTATTAACGTCGTAACTGCGAAGTGCAAAAGCATTGAACGGGACCACTTGTCATTTTAGAGCCCCCACGACCTTTGTCCACAAATATCTAGAGGCAGCTGAATTAGCAGAAACTGGTGCATGACTTACGGTGGTGAGCTCTCTGGTCGTTTGGTTTCGTGTCTGGCTTTCCCAGTGTTTACAGAATTTTTGTGTGGCATCTCGTAGGCAAAAGTCAAATATGCAATATGTGTCAATATGAGATCAATAGCTTGCCATTCTTTGGTCAATGGTTGCACCTCCACTTACCACGGCAAGTTCAAATTCGCAGTCAGTTATTTATGCACGCAAACCAGTGGCCGTTATCGATAGAGGACAATGGCTCCAAACAACCTGAGTAGGTGGGACCGCTGATTGCGTATCAGGACGGTGAATGACCTATCAGGATTGACCCGGCGACCGCTACTCAGTAAATGCTTTGGGACTGCCGAAACAGCTCGGTTTTTCAGTTCACCTGATTCCGCCGTCGCCGATGCCATACGACCGCGTAACCACCTGGGAATGTGTTCATTGATCCTAACACCCAAACTTCGGTCAGCGTGCCCGACATAGCTGCCTCCGCAGCTACAGGTGAATTTGTGTACGCAATGCACTGCCCCGTTATCGGTGGTTTGATGGATCACATAAGCAGAGGTCTTGTGGACATGAGCAACCAGAGGCCCCACATTCTCAGACTATTAGGAGGCATTGTCATCCATCGAGAATGGCCACTGCTTTGCGGGCAGAAACAGCTGACGGTGCATCTGAACTTATCGTGGTTGCGTGAGGCGTGGCGGTTCGCCTAGGATTGGCTAGCTATTGATTTGATGTAGATGTACTTCGTGCGTGAATGTGACTGACGAGCTTGCACGAAATGACTGAGTCATCATACATTTTAGGTCTATTGATATTTCTGTTTGGTATTATAAAGGGCATTGCCTATTTCTAATCCTGTTTCCGTCATCCAAACGATTCTTGATAAGCTCGTTATAACCACCCAGGAGATATTCACCTGGTAACAAGCGAACAATTCTTGCATTGAAGTCGTCTTCAAGGACAAATGTGTGCATTTCGGTGGATTTAGGCAACAGCTGATGGATTTAATGATATAAATCGTCCTCGATGGAGTCACAGCTGTAATCGGCCGACGCGTAAGCGAATACCACATTCAGATTGCGCCTTTTAGTGTGATGCCTGTTAACTCTGCATGAGGTCTAAATCCGAACCGCACATAGTCAGCTTTTAACCGGAAACTAGTCCAGGGGAGCAGGTTCGGCTTTGCAACTTACTACCATAGCAACGTCAGCCAAACCAGCTGCAGCTGCTTTTGGGTCGCTGTACAAAGGTATGCCGTATGTAACTTCCTGGTTGACGGGAGAGGTAAACTTGAGCGCAGTGCTGGGTCTTGCCGCCCGCATTAGCTTTCAATAGTTAGGGAAATAGAAATGCTAAGGATTGTATCGAATTAAATTTCGAGTAAGTTGTAACGAAGACACATGCGCGTGATACGTGATCCGTGAACCTGGAACTCTTTTCACATTAGTCTGTATCACATTTTAGATCTTGTGTTTTAATCATATTGCAGAGAAGATTTATGTAACTCATAGAAATTCGTACGGAGTTTGCATAAAAATCCTATCTGTATGGAAGAGGCAAAATAAACCAATGAGATGAAACTTAGTTAACTCACCTGAAATTTGCTGATAATTTCCAGTATACCGTCACGAAAGAGGTGTTCATCTGGAATCATGTATAAATTATTCGGCTCTAATATAAATTCCAGGACAAAAAGTGGAGTCGGCGCTTCGACGGGTTCCGATTCGACGTTGGTGGACTGGTGCTGTACGAACAAGGACCAATACGGTTAGTATATTAGCTAACGTTACTAGGTACTTGTTAATAGGTGGTAAGTGGATCCAAATATTAGGAAGTTCGCTTCATGAAACCCTCCAAGTTTTTGCATCATCCATGTTTAATCATTGCTATAAAGGTGTGCTTTGCAGAACTCTACTCTTTCATAACAAGCAAAACTAGTATGAGAAGTCGTTATATAACGAGTGATATTTTGAATCCTGGGCGCCTACGCCCTGAGTACAGGGTACAAACAAAGCTAATGGCCTAAGATAACTGAATACAGAACAGTACAGATGCAATCTGCTGTTCGGAAACTAGTTTACCGGTCAATTTTACCAGATTTCTGTAGTAGGCCTTAGCACTGCGGCAGTCGGGAAGAATAGCGCACTCGCGCCGTAACCCTGTGGTCTTCGGTTCGAATCCGTGCAGATGCGGGTGACCTCGGACATACCCAGTCCTTGCGCAACTGGTAGTGTCCGCGTGATAACGAAGCACCTGGACGATGTGCTGGCGCACTGCTGGTAGTATTTTAGTTTCAAGCGACACTCCTAACAGTTGTTCCAGGGTGTGAGAACGTTGGAGCTCAAATCGTGTGCAGTTATTGCCGATATCGCTCTCCTAGACGAGTTCGCACTACACCGCTGCTTTGACAAGGTGATGCGAATTCCCCACTACAGGATCCAACCATGGATGTCTAAATGGGAGTTCCTCTGTTAAGAGCAGCAATTTTCTGCTTTTCGGTCTACAGACACAAACGGGGTAAGCTCAGGTGGTGATCATGCTCTTAATAGAAACATTAGGTTGCGTACATATTGTCTTTAAAGTGCTGACAAACGGATATGATTAAACCCATATTAATCCATAAAGCTATGCTTATTCGTTCCTCATTGGTAGGATGGTAACGTAAGATCTATGGTTGCACTTCGATTTATGTTAAAACTAAATTCGGTTGTTCCAAGTATTGGGAATAGATATGTTAGAAGCATGCCCAAATAACACATTTTTGTGACACTTCCAAATGACCGATTTGCAGTGCTACTGCGTTTCACCTTTTGACATTTGTTTTAACGACTCATTTCTTTACTTGATCCTAATGGATGTCCTCTAAGAGTCTATTTTCCGCTAATGCCGTTTTCGCGGACATAAATGATTGGTTAGTACTTTTAACAGTTCTTATTTAGGTGGATCATTTCGCTTCTTCTTTGCTTTTGGTTGGCTCTGATGCGTTTTAGTGCTTTGCTTCCGCCATTATTTGTACCGTATTCAAGTGTGGCGGTATTCCCAAGTATGTGCCCCATGCCGAGGCTGATGTTGCTTTCGTGATGCTTCTTCAACGAAGTTGGGCTAAATCAACGTTTATCTAAACTAGCTAGATACATTTCATTCCAATTCATTTGGTTTGTTCTGTCCACCTGAATTATCTTCTATTAAGTTGCACACGTTACTTATGCTATTTGTGGTTATCTTCTTTAACTTCATCGCGTGTGTCACTTTTTAAATGATTTGTGGACAGTTTGTACTTATCGCGGATTCGTGGCTAACCAAGTTGCATTATATGCTAATTTAGTGAAGAGTTATGTCGGCATAGCCGTATACTTTAACCGGGGTGACTGCGCGTGATGTGCATGTTGACAAGGTGCCTACCTGTCTATTACCCACTACCTCGTCCATACTGGCTCAAGGAGACAATTGGTCGTTGCTAGAGGGGAGGGGATGCACGGTCTTTGTGGTCGTGCTAAGTTCAAAGAGTGGTTCCATACACTCAGTGTGGAGCGGACTACGATCCAGCCACCGCCTTGTGTGCGCTTGATTCCCCAACTACAGCTTGCTTGTGTTTGCCTGTGAAGGAGTGTGGGCCGGCTCCGTTGATGAAACGTGGTTACCATCCACATGCCTCCCCGTCTTATTCCTTCGGGTTTACACTGGATATGGGGTGTGTGGTTGGAGCTGTGGGTGGTGCAGCATAAGCCATCCATGGTCCCTCTGTAGGCGCAGGCGTCCTGTGGCTGAGCACAGTGACAGGTAAATCCGAAACCGGATGCTGCCAGCCATTCTCACGTATACAATGCTGTGCCGTCTCGTGAATTGCATTCTCAATGTGGTCGTGGGGTGTGAACACTTTGCGACTATGTGACAATGTACACAGTTGTTGTATTCAAGATACGCATCGCTCTTAAAGGTGTATGCCGCTAGCGGCATCACTGTTATCCGGATTCTCCCGGTTTCGATAGTCGCAGCTTGGTACGAAACCTTAAACCTTGGAGCTGGTATCAGACGGGAGTGAAATTGGATCACCGAAATACACACCAACAACATTTCTTCCATAGCCGCTACAGCACAGCAACATTGGAAAGTATGCCAATATAGTTATTCACATATTTATTTATCGGACCCCCTGCTGAGGTTGATGTTGCTTCTTCGCTGCAGGTAGGCTACGGAGAATTACACTTACGCTCGTTCTGGATGTCACTAGACCTGAGAGAATCCACTTGATTTTCTATGTTCTGTTCTGTTAATCCCCTGCATATTCTCTGCCTATTTTGCGCGTTTTTTCTATCGTATTCGGTGTTCAGCGGTTGCTATTCTCTAACTTACAATTATCTAAGATCATCCTTACACTAGACTAGGCTTAATACGCTGTTATTTATCGATTCCGTTATAATGTCATACATTTACTATCCTGTTCGCGTGTTTATTTGCTTGCATATTGTGTGTTTGCTGTTTGATATCCTTGGTATAGTTGTGTTTGAGGTGAATGTTGACAAAGTGCCTACCTGGCTAATACCCTCCACCTCGATTATTGATTGGCTCCAGGAGACTGTTAAGGTTTGTTGCTTGGCGGCATGCGTGGTCCTCTTAATCGTGCTAGATTCATGGGTTCCATGCATCCAGTGTGGTTCGGACTAGGGCCCAGCCACCGCCTGGTGTACATCTGGAAAACATGTTTCCTCAATCAGCCTGACTGGAATGTTGCCGCTGTACATGTTGAAGGAGTGCAGGCAGGCTTTGTTGATGAAACATGGCTCAGCTTCCCCGGTCGCCGTGTGCCTTGTTTGCGGACGACATGAAGATTTGGAGAGGAAACGACGCTCCCGATAAATGGGGCCTACTTCAGCAAGACCTCAACCGCTTATCCACATGGTCTGCAGAAGTTCTTCTCCCGGTCAATCCAGCCAAGTCTGTATTTATGAGCCTGGGGAAGGGTGATGACGGCCGAACCTACACCCTTGACGGCCAAACGCTATATCCCACATCCTCCGTGAAAGACCTAGGTGTACTCTTACGCTACGATTTAAAGTCCGTGGACAACACTAACAGGCTATATCGTAACGGACTGCGAATGCTTTAGGCGCTCAAACGTAGCTTCGGCACATGGTCTGAAGAGGTTGCCACTCGCCTATTCCATCATTAGACGAATGCTAGAGTGCGGTTCGCCCACCTACTTTCCAACTACCCGAGGCGAGGCACAAAAGATCGAACGGGCCCAACACGCTGCTACCAGGCTCATCCCGAGTTTATGTGGCTTGGGGTATGAAGACCGGTGCGAAAAACTAGGACTCTTCACCTTGTCCTAGCGTCGGGTGCGAGTCGACCTCAATATAACCTACCGTATTCTACGTCTCGGTGACTTCCCCATGCTTCGGCCAATGCTGCACTTACGAGGGTCATGCAGCACACGCGGACACAGATGCAAACTTGTCGTGCCGGATATGAAATGTGTTTCCCACCCACTGTGCTTCGAAAGGAGAGTGGTAAACATTTGGAACAGTTTGCCAGAACATGTGATGGAGATAATATCTGTGCAACAGTTCAAAACGTTGTCAGATTTATATTATACCACTATTCGATTCAGAGAACGACTGCACAATTACGGTGACATGTCACATTTGTGAGTCCTGCAATACCGTGAGTCAATTATTTTAAATGTTGTATGAGAACGATAACGATATGAACGGCTGACAATTTTTATAGGGTTTTTCACCATATTTCAAAAGAGTTGTACATAATTCATTTCTACTTGCTCTAGAATATAGTATTCAGTATTCAGTATTCATATACATCAGGTCAGACAGTATTCTTGATACTGAAGCAAGATGACATTTCCTCCAACATTACGTGGATCGCAATTTTCAGCAATCAATTTGCTGATTTCATAAGTCGCCTTAAGTCCATTTGCCATTCTTACCCTGCCAGAAACGATTGTCTTTAAAATTGTTATATTTCAGAAGCTATCCCACAGCTTCCTAAAAATATCCACAGACTTTCTGCTTTCGCCCTTATCAATACTTTCCAAATGATTTTCCAGTTTACGTGGTCGCATACTTTCATTTGACAAGTTAAACACATAGGTAGAATGGGATTTTGCAGAGATGCGATTAATCCAAATTTTTTTACGGAGTACTGCCAAAACTTGTTCGTTGCAGAGATCATTTCTGAAATATATCATTGTAAATATGTAATATACGTATACTGCTTTCGTTTTAATATTCTTACACGGTTATGTCATGTGCAGTAAACATCATTCGACAAGGCGAAATACGCAGATATTATTAATGATTGCGGGCACTAAATTTCTTCTTGCTTGAACGTGAGATTTTAAGAAAAGACGTTCGGCAAGCATACTTGAAACTTCCGTTGGTGGCTACAATGTTAAAATGTATTACTGTAGAAACACTAGAAACACTGCTAGAGGTCAGCCAAAAGCGTTTTTCTGAGGATGGCTTTGAAAATACCGTGGATTGCTAAAATGACAGAAGAAAAATTCTTGACAAAAACAAATGAGGAACACAAATGGAACGCAAAAATGGCAATCCTCACTAGATACATATACATTGAAAGAAAGTTGTGACAAACAGTAGTAACAGGTAAAACGAACGACCGAAGACATAAACATGGAAGAAAATGCCGGATAGTTCAAGAAACCGGCATGGGAGTGTCAGTAACGAAGCGAATAAGGTACATCAGCCATTTCCAAACATGATGCCAAACAAATGCTTGCTGGTAAAGTATTTGAGTATTATAATTATAAGGAGAAGCATCCTTGTGTACATATTATGTTATATATACTCACCAAAGCAACCGGATATCCTTCCGTAAGATAGTACCCCACGCTCGCAGAGTAGTCACTCGAATTCGGAAACTTGCGGCCTAACGTGACAGTCGCCATACGTAGACGCGAGCAGAGACGGTAGTGTTCCACCATTATAAATGTCAGTTAAATGTGTCCTCACATCAATAATGTTATAAAACCCCTTCCTTATAACTATTAGAAGTACAGTGGTGAAACACTGCCGCATGAGACTGGAGACGAAAAACGCGTAACCTAGCGTAACCACAGAAAGACCCGAAGGAGGAAGACTGACTGGCACATGAGGTCACACAGTGGTAGTATCCTTAGGAAAACTCAGTTAGTGTCAATGTGGCTTTGTGCCTTAACAACCGCAGTGTACTGACGAGAGTTCGCTAGATTTACTGCAGCTTGCACAATAGATGCATCAGTGTTCTGAGTAAAGGTCAGTCGGTTCACTGTAGATAGGCTTCAAAGTGCTGAGTACGAATGGGGTGTTAGTTGCGCGGTCTAAATCGCCGTGTGGTGAATGTTTGTTTAAGATGAGTCTGGCGAAATCTGCGCAAGTTTGGTGGGGCGGTGGCGGCTCAGCGTGGCTTACACACCTTGGTAAACAAGCACTGCGCGCGCGTAACTCAATTCACTGACCTGTAGTTACCAGGAGCGAAAGTAGTAGAAAATTATTTTTAGATGAATTTTGTTATTTGGGTTATCACAACCCACTTTTCATAGCACGGTCCCCTATGGCCCCCGTCATCAGCATCATTATATGCGTTAGCTTCAGGTGGAAAAAACCTCAGCCATGGTGCCGCAATACAAGAGATGAAAAAACAACAGTGGCACGCCGGCTGAGGCCCCAGTAACGGATGGACATCGTTCCGGAAAGCAAACAGCCGGTTGTAGTGTCGCAAAAAGAGTTATATTATGCCTAACGAATGAGATCGTGATTGGAGGAGGAGGATAAGCAGGAGGGGATGGCAAAGGAACTCACAACACAAACGCCACCGGGGTCGGCTCCTAGCCATATCAGCAAGTGTGTCCAACCAAACGTGTTCATCGTCCTTAAGGCCCCAGCCAGGTAGCCGGGATACACCAACCGACGCTAACTTCGAAGTGATAGTTTTCATCCTCTCTACCAAGTCACTGCATGGCCTCCTCTCCTCCTCTTCCAACCACATCTCGGCGCGCAAACATTGCACGTTGCTGGAGTCTGTGTGCTGGAATGCGCAGCACTTGGCCCAGCCATCGGAGCCTAGTGCGTGATATAACAATGCTGAGCGGTTCACTCCCTCTTCCTGCACCAAATAAGCGACACCGAACACGCTCATTGCTCACGCGGTGCTCCCACCAGACATGAGCTAAGCTGCGAAGGCAGCGATGATCGAACGTGGCTAGCCTCTTTATGTCTGTCGACCTAATGGGCCAGGTTTCACAACCGTATAAGAGGGTTGAACGCACGGCTGCATAACAAGCACTGCCCTTCAGAGCGAGAGCGTCTGTGCCACAGGTGGCGGAGATTGGCAAAAGCACCCTGAGCTTCTGCTATGCGGTTCGTAATTTCAGCTTCGATCCCACGGGCGCTAATATAGGTGTCCAGGTACT
Organism: Dicrocoelium dendriticum; assembly: GCA_944474145.2. Lineage (NCBI taxonomy): Eukaryota > Metazoa > Platyhelminthes > Trematoda > Plagiorchiida > Dicrocoeliidae > Dicrocoelium > Dicrocoelium dendriticum. The sequence goes on from OX104061.1 coordinate 10,251,109, forward strand.
TGAATTCCTGAACGACTTCTAGCTGATCATCACCAAGCGTCAGCGCAGGGGTGGGTCCTTGCCAATCTTGGAGAAGAACTTTGAATTTCGATGGAGAAAAGTATAGCGCAGAACGATTGGTAGCCGGTGCTACTCGGTTCAGTGCAGCCTGGCATATTTGGGCGCTGTCACATACGAGGGCAATGTCGTCCGCATACTCCAAGTCAAGAAGTCGCTCACCAGGAAGTAACTCCACACCTTCTAAGCCGTGTCCAGTGAACGCTGTTTCCATGACTACATCAATCGCGAAGTTAAAGAGGAAAAGTGACAGCGGGCAACGTTGTCTCACACCGCTGGAGATACTGAAGGGCGGCGACAGTTTGCCATACACCCTCACTCTGCCCGAACTATGCGTGTACAGCGCTTTGATAATGTTTACATATTCATCGGGCACACATTTTCACAGCAGACAGTCCCAAAGCGCACATCGATCAACCGAATCGAAGGCACCTTTAATATCGAGAAACACGACAACGTTGGATCGCCAATAAACATGGCGATGCTCCAACAATTGACGCAAAGTGAAGATGTGGTCGATGCAGCCTCGATTTCGACGAAACCCGGCTTGCTCTTTGAGGACCTGGACTTCATCAGCGCCAGTCAATCTGGGGAAAATGAGAGAGACAAACAATTTAAAGGCAATTGAGATCAGACTGATCCCTCTATGGTTGCTGCATTCCGAACGGGAGCCTCCCTTGAAAATCGGTACTATGACGGAGAGGCTCCAGATTGTTGCGACAGTTTCCTGCTCCTAAATTTCAATTAGCAACTTGTGTAAATCATCTACAAGAGGTGGTCTCCCGAATTTGAAGAGGGCTTGGGGAATTCTACCTGCCCCTGCGGCCTTATGCAATTTCAACAGCTTGATCTTATGTTCGACTTCTGCGCGTGAAAGCATATCTAAGGAGACCGCCCAGAGAGAAGGGCGCTCAGTACCCGAATTATAAAGCGATAATTCAGATTGACTAAACTGCCTTGCAAAGTTTTCTGCCCAAGGCTCCAAGCATTTTGACTAGCTGTGGATCGGCTGTCCATTCTGGTCGAATATTGTCTCGCTAAAACCAAGTCTCCTGCTGTCTATTTCTTGTGTCAGATTACCGTTAAAATGTTTCCATTCCTAAACTCCCCGGGAATTCTCCATGACCCCCATGGGGCCCCGTTGCGAATGGCTGGTCTAAACCACCGGCTAGTACTATCCAAGCTGCAGCATTACGGGATCGGTGACTCTTCTAAGCTGGATTGCCAACTTTTTACTTCAACGGCAATTAGTGGGCAGATTTCGGTGATCTTTTGCGGACCCAATACAAGTGGAGTGTGGTGTGCCGCAAGGCTCAGTTCTAGGTTCGCGTTTGTTTTGGTTTACTAATGACATCGCAAAGGGAATCGCTTCAAACTTCCTAATGTTTGCCGACGATGTCAATATTTGGCGTAGGATCCAAGCGAACGCCGACCAGCATCTGCTTCAGAGTGATCTCGATACGGCGTATCAATGATCAATCCAAATTTACTGCATTTCAACCTCAGTAAATGCAACGTACTTTCCATCCAATATCAGAGCAACTTCTCATACGGGCTCGGAACGAATATACTACAACAAACAACTCTCGAACGTGACTTAAATGTCTTGGTTCAAGATGGCTTGGGTTGCTCCAGACTATCCGAAAAGGTCTCGAAGACTTAGAACCAACACGTCGGGCTGTTGCGACGGGCTTTTGGACAAATAAATAGCTCCATATTTCAGCAAATGCTCAGTGCGCATGCTCGCTCCCATGTCGAATACGCAATTCAAGCCTGGCGTCCGTGGGTGAAAAACGATCATAATGCACTGGAGCAGCCACAACGTAGGGCATCTAAGAACGTAATTGGAGTGCGCAACCTTTCATACGACGGTAGGCTGCAACAATTGGGGGTATTTAATTGACGGTATCGCACATTACGAGGCGACTTGTTTAGAGCATACTTGGTTCTGCAAGATCTGCAGGTGGCAAAAGGCCGACTGTAAGCGAAGTTTTATGAGAAACCAATGGCGAGCCAACCCACTGTCAAAAACGCTAACTCGAGTGTTAGGCCGAGCATTTTGAGCAGCAGTTTAATTGGTCAACAGCAAGAATGAGTTCCCATTTTGGAGCGCAGAACGCTCCCTGGTGTGTAGACGCTTTACCACCTTCTGCGGCTGAGGTTGCCCACGAGCTTCACCTCTTAAAGCACTACAAAGCCCCTGGCCCAGATGAACTCCCTCCGGCTCTTTTCAAAGATAGCGACCCCTCACTTGTTCAGGATCATTGGGATCATTGGAATGTAGAGAGCAGAAGGAAAATTCTTTTCTCAGCTCCATCGCCTCCCGTTCGTCACAGGGATCAAGGTGAACATTGCAAGTCGGTACCAATGGAACCGCTGCATTGACACAAGAAGCAACAAGATCCGAGTTAACTCAACAAGAGTTAGCTTCTCTCCTCCAGGAGATCTGGGTCACCGAAGTTATCCCATCTGACTGGAACCTAGCGGATTTCGTACCCGGCTTCAAAAAGGGTAGCCGAACGGACTGCGCCAACCACAGAGGGATTAGTCTCATTTACGTTGCTTCCAAGGTGCTCACCGCTCTGTTTCTAAGGAGGCTCAGCCTGGTATACGAACAGAGCATACATGAAGGGCAAGCTGGGTTCCGCTCAGGTCGGAGTTGCATCGATCACATATTTACACTCCGCGAAATACTCGAGTGTCGTCAAATATTTGGCCAGCCGACGATCGTTGTCTTACTAATGAGTATTAGGATTCTTTAATGGTTATTGTAATGTTTTCGTCCCAGCTGCTCACAAGCTACATAGCACAGCGTAGTTCGGAAAAGCACGAGACACGATTCGCCCTTTTGGGGCTCGTCAGTGGTGCGCGTTCCCTCGGTCCCTTACTGAGGATCGAACCTATGACCGCTAGAGGCAGATGCCAACTAGCCAGCAGCTTAGGCCACTGAGCCATGGGGGACGTCGGCTGGGCTACACAATTTGCAAGCTAACTGGAATATAGCACGACCTATCTTCCACTGCCACGCAGGTTATTACCTTAGCAGGTGACAGTGGCTAGCCTCCGAAGGTCATGACTTTCTCTCACTAGACGCTACGTCCATAGCATTTGAAACTAGGAGAGGCTACATTTTACATTACTAATGAGTAGGAGGACTTTTTAATTGTAATGTTTTCGTCCCAGCTGTCTTCTAAGACATAAGAGCCGCGTTTGATTCAATTGACAAAGCTGCTCACTGGAGCTGCCTACTGAAAAAGGGAGTGCGCGAGAAGTATGTCAACTTACTTCAAGCCATCTACTCTCAAACCTGGGGACTAGCTCAGGCGTACGGCGGACCCCCACTCTTGGTATCACCAGTGGCGTGAGACTGGGTTGCCCAGCATCCCCCTACTTGTTCACTTTCGCTATAGACGAAATCTTGAGGAGTGCGCTGGAGAACTGCGAACCTAGCTGCTTTCAGCTACTTCCGGGGGACCAACTTCTGGATTTTGTGTATGCAGACGACATCGCCGTAATCTGCGCTTCCTCACAGACCGCCCAAAATGTCCTGTGTAGGTTGGAGACGTCTGTCTCCCATTTTGGAATGACCTTCGCACCATCGAAATGAAAGGTTTTCCTGCAGGACTGGCTAGGCGCTACTCCTAACCTTACCCTTCTAGGTCATTCATTGGAAGTAGTGGACAAGCTCGTTTACCTCGGAAGCTGTCTCAGCGCTAATTGTTTAACGGATGAGGTCTCTTTGCACGTCTCCAAGGATCGGGTTGTTTTTGACAATCTCCGTCATCTCTGGCTCCGAGGTGGTCTGAGTCTAGCTCTGAAGTGCCTGGTTTACAATGCTGCAATGAGTGCTGTTCTCCTCTTTGGCTGCGAGACTTGGCCTGTTCGCGCAAAGGATGTTGAGAAGCTGTCTGTTTTTGATCACCGCTGCCTTCGGAGCATTGCTGGTGTACGGTGGTGACATCACACTACGATTGAAGATATTCGACGAAGAATTTTCAGATCAGACAAACTTTGCCGGCACTGAGCAGTATAATTTCTGTGCGTAGACTTCAGTGGCTTGGGCATGTTCTTCGCATGCCTACTCATCGCTTACCTCGTCTTGCCCTCTTCGCGCTTGCACAACTCGGCTGGAAGCGAGAGCAAGGTGGCCAACGTATGACTTGGGCCAGGAGCATGAAGGAGCTAACGTCAAGGTTAGCCGTGGTTGGGCTCCCTCGGCTCTCCAGCTGGAGTGTGAAGGATCTGGAACACATATGGCTGGAAACACTTTCGGATATGGCATAAAACCGTACGCAGTGGTGGAATTGTTGCGACTCTCTATTTCCATGAACACCGTATGTTCCCCTCTATCTTCATATGTTTATTGTATTTTCCATACGTTGTGGCGCTATGCCAATTGTACTGTTGGTCGTGTTGAATATATATATGGTGTGCATCTCCCTACTGCGATTCAACAGCGATATAAACCTGAGGGGTCACTCACTGGAACTCGTAAAACAGTAGAGCCGTCTGGAATATGGCAAAAATATCTTTTCCGTTCGTGTCTGTCACCCGTGGAATGCTCCCCCAGAATCGGTCTTCTCTGCACCGACACTCACAGTACTTTAAATGCGGTTGGATGACACACTCACCCATTTACACTTTGTCACTTAGCGCTACATCTCTATCCTACTCTTGGAGTTTACCATGGATTTATTTGATGTTAACTGTGGGTGCTGTGAAGCTAAGCGGATTGCAGGAGAACGTCAGAACAAACGATAAGGCCTTGTTTTCATATTTGAAGTATTAACTGTTTTACTACCATTATTATCCTTGCTGTTATTTGGATATCCCCACCAACTATCCAACGGGACTTGTAAAGCAACGCTTCTTAATCCGTATAAATTCATTGTTCATCGTGTACAACTCAGAGAACGTTGACGAAGATACTGAAGTCGATGTCGAGGTTAGAAGCCGGAACGTCGGTGCTTTGTACAGATACGCCACCATGAGAAACAAAAGGACGCAGGATAGTGCCCTAAGGAAGCACCTACACGTATTAAAATAACGACCAAAATTAAGGCGTCTACACTTTGAAAACACCCTACGATCACACCTAATTGATAATGGCGTAAAGATAAGGCAGCGTCGACGAAGCATACTGTTTGCCTTTGTTAAGCAAATGACAGGTACGGGATGCGAAGACTGGGTCACGCTCAGTTCATGGCAAAATGTTCAACGGTACACGATTTGTCAGATACTCGAGATTCTTCAAGAGCTCCATCATCTTGGACAGTTGGCGTTTTATGGTGCCTACTAAGCAGAAAATGCTCTAGAACTATGTTATGATGCTGGATGTTAGTTACTTTCGGACCGTGCAGGTATATACTATTTTCCTTTTCAAGTGATTTTTCGAACCAAGCTGGAGCGTTTTCAAACCAACCTGGATAGTTCTGAAATAAAACTGCACGATCTTCAACTTTTGTTGCGATCAAACTAATACAAACCTACTTGTGCAAACAGAGGGTGCTGGTACGAGCTCTACAGTTGCCTTGGCCGTGTGCCGCCTCGCTCGCTAAGGTAGTTCACCTCGGGCGGAGGCGGTGATCCGGTCGGCGATCGTCATCCCATGGGCTCTCATGTGTTGCGTGTGTGTGTGCGTGTATGCACATGTGCAGAACACGACTATCGCCATCTAATGGGAAATTGAGTCCACGAATAGTGGGACTCAGCCCGTCCTAGGCTAGCGTTTCACGAAACAACTAGCAATGAACAACTATCTAAGAAAAGACGCGTCTCCGAGGCAGCGACACTGCAAGCGAACGTCCTCAGGGCCAAAAGATCCTATTTCACCGTTGTGTTCGTCGTCGATGTCAACGAGAGTACGGTATGGAAGTTAATCAGTGACTACAGATGAGGAGACGACATTGTTAAGTGCAAATTAGGGGGATAGAGTAGCTGATTCCCGACATTCTGCAGCGCACCAAAAAGACCGTTGAGCAGTATTCGGATGAGAGCAGCGGATGAAGCCGGATGAGATCCACCTTTCTGTATCTGCGTTCTTCGACGCTATCAGAGCTGAAATCACGCTCAAGTACCACTATAAGCTCGACAGCGTCAACCACTTCACGATGATAGCCACTAGTAAGCGCATGCCCTCAACCCCTAGGTGAACTTACTATAACCACACACACACACACACACACACTATACACGTTAGCTAGAGGTGGGAAACACCGCAGCTACTGTGCCGCATTACCTAAAAGAAAAGAAGGGAATAGAATAGTACAAGTGCAAGCTGAGCTACCGGTAACGGATGGGCATCGTTTCGGTAAGCTATCTGCCGGCTACTATGCAGCAAAAAAGTAATTTCCTATGCAGAATTATAACATGTAAAATAATGAGATCGTGGTTGGAGGAGGTGTATAAGAGGGATGGGGTAGGACAAAGAAACCCACAACACGAAAGCCACTGAGATCGGCTCCTGGCCAAATCAACAAGTGTATCCAGCCAAGCGTGTTCATCGTCTTTCGGAACCCAACCAGAGAGCCGGGACGCTCCAACCGAGGCCAGCTTCGAAATGAGGGCCTTCATTACCCTCTACCAATTCATCGCTTGGCCACCCCTCCTCTTCTTCCATCCACACCCCCGGCGCGCAAACAACGCACGTCGCGGAAGTCGGTGGGCTGACATGCAGAGCCATCGGAGCCTGGTGCGTGAAATAACCGTGCTGAGCGGTTCATTTCCTTTTCCTCGAACACACTCGTTGCTCACGCGGTGTTCCCACCAGATGTGAGCTAAATTACGAAGGCACCGGTGGTCGAACGTAACTAGCCTCTTCAGGTTCGCTGCTTTAAGCGGCCAGGTTTCACAACCGTACAGTAGGGGCGAACGTACCGCTGTATTGTACACTCTACCCTTCAGGGCAAAAGTGATGTCGCGCCGCCGCCATAGGTGGCGAAGGTTGGCAAAAGCGCATCGAACTCTTGCTATACAGTTCGTGATCCCATCTTCAACCCCCCTGGCGCTGATACAACTTCCCAGGTAGTTGAATTTTTGAGCGACTTCTAGGTGGTCCCCACCAAGGGTCAGCGTAGGAAGCGGTCCACAACAACTACAACACAAGAAGAAATGTATATTCATAGATGGACAGGGTTCAGCCTGAATCGGTGACGGACGCAGGTTCGCCAAAGCAGAGAGAGGGACGCGTGAATGTCATATCGCACACAGGTAGGCCGCATGGTGACGCTGATTGTGGCGATGAGTAACCATGGCATAGTTCACTCAAAGATTATCATCCATGGGATCTGCAATGACGCGAACTTTGCCATGTTTTCCGTAGAGTTTGTGGCGCGTATACTTTGTATGGTGGAGATGATCGGTGTATGCTTGCTCAAGGACAAGGCCAGAATCCACATGCCGGATGATCTACAGAGAATCCTGGGCTTGTCTTATCAACTGAAATTTAAGCCACCTTACTCCTACATGCAAAACCAGCAGAACACGTGTTTTCGAACGTGAATGTGTCAGCGAGACGCCTGCGGACCAACACGGCGTCTGATCAGACGCTAAGCTGCCAATCAAGCCAATGTCAGCATGGTAACGCAGCAGTACCACACAAATTACGTCTTTAAGATGGTGAGGAAGTTGACGATTGCAGCAGCAAGAAAGCATCTTTTATCGAGTAACTATCGGTACCGTTGTTATATGCTTCATGGGTAAGAAATTACCGATGTTCTACGTAAAAATTGACGGTGTTTACCAGAAACACGTCCTAGTCGTTTGAAAACCATTTGGTTTGGTTCGAGAAGCGTACATTTTTGATTAACAATTTCCAACTGAATTGCAGGTGGCACGTAATTCGCTATCACTCAGTTCAGCATCAACAACAACGCATGACAGGGCCATCCAAACACATTTCTTCTATTCCCCACCGTTATGGATGAAATCACGGGAAGCGTTTTGCTAAGCTATAGTGACCTTGAGAAGAAGCTTCTCAAATTGCTACCTGTTGACAAGGTCGCAGTACGCTGCGAAATTCGCGAGCCGCTCAAAACATGTCACGTAGATTGGGGATGCTTATCCTACAATTCAGACCAGCTCCTGCTTCTGCGAAGTGTAGCGTCACCTCTTCGAGGGGCCAGTTGGCGGTGATCGACAAGTTTGTTTACCTTGGGGGATGCATTAGCGTTGACAGACTATGCTTGTTGACACAGTTCCTAAGGTTGGGTACCTTACGCCAAGCTGCTTTACCTCTGCTGCCTACTTGACCTAAGCCGTTCTTCAAAGTACTGGTCTACTGTGATGCCAGAGCTTATCTCCACTAAGGGCAAAAGATGTTTATAGGCTGCCTGATTTAGCTCACCGCAGCGTTCTGTACAGTATTCAGGCGCGATGACAAAGCATAAATGCTGTTGACCTTTGTCGACACATTTAATAGTTAAACAAGCTTCAATGACCGCTGAACAGCGTGACAAACTTCGGGGGTATAGACACATGAGTTGTGTCCATGTACCGAGCGCTTACGCTGAGGCTGGCTGGAGCCGAAAACAAGCAGCACTTATTGTAGCGTGTCAGTGTGTTACTGTAACAAGCTAACATTGTGTTGTTGTATTAGTCAAACGTCGTACGCTTTCACGCCTTCCATCTAGTCGCCTCACTCTCGGTTCTTTCGGCAGCTGTGACAGTATCACCCAGCTAGCCACGAGATGTAATACAAGCACACCATCCATCCAGCTCAGACACTTACTAAGTGATTTTCCAGCTGCCTACGAACTCCCTTCTTTTCCTTTCAGCACCCCTCGGTCTAATACGACCCCCGTACGCCCCGGAACCAGAATCGCTCAGAACCCACGACCGGACGCATATTACACTTTTCCTCAGAGTACCAATGCACAACTTCAAACTTGGCCGCGGTAGAGAGTTACAGACCCCTCTTCCCGAGCTGGGGGTCAAAGGACAGCGAGCGCATTTGAATAAACAGGCTACTGAACAAAGTAAAACTCGTACTACGCAGGAGATGTGTTGCGGGACTCAACACACTAGGCCACTGGTTTTCTTGAATTCGGCCCATTTTCCTTCATTTATTGTGGCAGTCTGCGAACGGTACTCTCATTGACCAACTACTCTCTCTATGCATATATATATATATATATATATATATATATATGGGATACCAAAGTGGCTATTATCTGGTCAGCTGAGTTTGGCGAAGCGATATGTGGGGAAACCGAGGCTTCATTACCATGTCATGATCAAAGTGAGCCAATCACGTGCTAATCTTGATTGCAGGTCATGGGAATCGAAGGCGGTTGATCGGCGTGAACGGCGCGATCTGATCACGGACGCAGTTGCGGAGGTGCAGGTGAAAGCTCTCGCACATGCAGAGGATAAACGGCAAGTGCGGAAGTGGCAAGCACCAATGGGTTGTACTCCATTGACATCGAGCTCATGGTGCTGTAGCACTTGCGGTCGCGAGTGCCTGAGTCAGGTAGGCATAGTGAGTCATGAGCGAGGCCACTTGGGGTCACCACAAAAACGACGAATAGTCCTGCTGATAACGTAGGCAGAACCGGCGCAGCATTTGTAGGTACGCTGTATTCGATTTACTAACCGCGTGCTTGCATGCTGAGTCTCTTTATTTCAGGTGATGGGTTTGTCGTATGGCCATAATGCATTTTTTATCTCATATTAATGCCTACCTGAACTAACTTCTATGAACTTGCACACGTCGCTGAAGTTAATTGTAGTTAACTTCGATAACATTTTTACGTTTGTGGCGTTTTGTTAAAATATATTTTCTGACGTCCTGAATCTATCGCGGATTTGTTAGCAACCAATTTCTTTCATGCGCTCATTTAGGGAAGAGTTATGTCACCATATCTGTATGCACTATTCGATTTAATTTACTTGATATATATATATATATATATATATATATATATATATCTGTTCAAGGTAGAGCTGCAGGACAGGGCCAACAAGTTGCGAAAATTCAGTACTATGAAGGATCCACTGGTAGCGGTCGATCGTCATCGTATACTTAATTACAGTGCCAAGGACGTGGTCTTTCCGCGTTGTGCATAGTCCGATATCTATTCTCCCGTCGCAACGAGACTGGACCTTAACGTGGTGCGACGGTTTGCGTACCTCATTGACCCATTGAGCTATACTGGGTGATGCCTCCGGGCACCTTGAGAGCTACTCCTACCAGGTTGGTCAATGGTGAGAAGTCAGACAAACTCAGTCTTCTGGTCCTCCAAGTTGGGGGTTTGAAATGGGATGGCGTCCATTTCTGTAAAACTAAATCATTGCCACTACTCCGCTGCCTTGCGGACAGGCTTTTGAGCCAAAGGCTTTGGATGAGGACCCTAATCATCCTCCTGTCTAGGTCTGGACGCCCTGGCAGTATCTCAGCCCACATACAACCATGACTTTTTCTTCAAACATCAACTTCATCCTGCATCGGTCGTCGTGCAGATTATCAAGGGTCGCCTTATCTGCTGCATACAGCAGGGCGAATAAGCGAAAACATGCCACGGCTGGCGCCTCCCTTCTTTCTTTCCCACATGTTTCTCTTACTCCCATCACGACCCCCATTACTAACCTTCCTACTATTATTCCCAGTTTAATTGACAGCAACCGAAGTACCACCGGAGTAGAACTATCTGCAACCACTTTCTCGCGACACGCACTGAACGCCTATCAGCAACAGTCCCTGATAAGGCCACGCTATCCCGTTTCCATGGCGACGTTCAACGTTCGCCCTTTAAGACAAACAGGTCAACAGGCTGCCCTCGCACGCACCTTGGACACATTTGGTAGTTACGTGTGTTGTGTGTCCGAAACTAGGATCAATGACCTTAACGGGGTTCTTGAATTAACTGTACCCGGCTTATCCTCTCGTTCTTGGTTCCACGCATTCGGAGACAACCAGGCAGCACTCACGGGTCAAGCTGGTGTAGGTATCATTCTAAGCTCCAAGGCTGAGCCATCGTTGATTGATTGGATTCCGGTGAACAGCCGTCTATGCGCAGCCCGTTTGGCGACATCAGCTAAGGTTGATTCACGAAACAATACAAAACGCTGTTTGTTTGTGATTTCCGCTTATGCTCCCACGGACTGCAGTTCTAACGCTGTCAAGGACACATTTTATCACGAACTGAACGCGCTACTACGCAGTGCTACTAGTTAAGATATTATAGTACTTGCAGGGGATATGAACGCACAAGTACGGCGTCTGAGCTCTTCAGAAGCTTAGCTGGGTGGTAATTATGGGCTTAACTCCGAACGGACTGACACCGGCGAGCGTCTGCTGCAACTGTGTGCGGAGCACCAGTTTTTTCATAGTAGCATTGCTTTTAGACACAGTGGGCGCCGAAGTGCCACTTGGTGTCCTCATGTAGCTGGGCAGCGATGGACTCAAGCGGACCACATAGCCATAAGGTACAGGCATCATCATCATCAGCAGTACATCAGCCATTTGAACTGATGCTTCGCTGCCATCCAACTATGAGAACCTATGAAATAAAGAATAAGAAAAGGGAGAGAAGGGGGACTTACCTGAAAACCTTAATGCCGTAAGCAAAAATTCAGAGTCAAGGCGCCTACACCCTGTGTAGACGACATACCGTCACAAATAGCTGGCTATCGTGCAAAGATATCCACTTTACGGTAGGTGCTAGCGCAGCGCCACGAATACTGCATACCGGCAATATCTGCGTTCTACGATTTCGAGGATACGGTCGATTCAGTCGATCGATCGATTTTATTCGAAACACTTGCGCGGTAAGGTGTTCTCAAGTAATATGGGAACATCTTACGTGCCCTGTACTCGAACACTATAGCCCGCGTCAGGGTCTACGGTGGCCTATCGTATAGCTTTCCGATCACAAGTGGCGGACGTCTGGGTTGTCCGATTTCTACATTTCTGTTCAATTTCGTCGTGGACTCTATCATGGAGTGTTCACTTGAGGAATCTCAAGATTTAGGCGTTGAAGTGCTGCCTGGTGAAAGGTTAGTTGATCTAGATTATGCGGACGATATCGACTTGCTTTTCGACGATGTTGCCTTGGCACAATTAACCCTGAATATCCTTGTCCAAAGTAGTCCCATTAGTAGGTATGCACTTCGCACCTTCAACGTGCAAGTGTTGCTGCAGGACCACCAGCCACTTGACGACCCCTTAACCCTTGCTAACGAGGAACTCGAAGTGGTTGATCAATTCACTTATCTTGGCAGCTTCATCAGCAACGATGGTCGAACAGAAACTGATGTCAGCTCAAGCATTACAAAGGCCAGAGCCGCCTTCTTGAATCTGCGGCATCTTTGGCGACAGAAGGGATTTTCCCTTCGTCTAAAAGGCCGTGTATACAAGGCCACTGTGAGGACCGTTCTGCTCTATGGTAGTGAGACTTGGCGCCTTCGGTCTGAAGAGCTGAGGCGCCTTCAAGTCTGATCGTTGTTGTCTGCGAAACATTACTGGTGTCGGATGGCACCAGGGTGTTCGCAACGATGATGTGCGTAGGCGAGTACTAGGTAGTGATAATCATGCTAGCTCCCTAGAACAACAGATAGCACTGAATAATTTGCGTTGGCTCGGACCCGTGCTACGTATGCCTGGTCACCGCTTACCTAGGAGGGCCTTGTTCAGTCTACCGAGTGTAGGGTGGCGCAAAGCTCGAGGTGGACAGAAGTTGACTTGGCATGGGGAAATGAAGTTATTGATGATCAAACTGGGTGCCGTTGGTCCGTCTCGTCTTCCGAGCTGGAGTCTACGTGACTCGCCTTGTGTTTGGCTCGAGACTTTACAGGACACGGCTCGCAACCGACACCAGTGGCGCGTCTGCTGCCGTCTCCTAATCGGATTGCCTGTTTACAGTGTGTTTGGTGCTGAGTTATCTGCGATTATGACGTGGCTGATTATGACGTGTGGCAGTGGAAGCCGCAAGGAAGCTGTTTCGCCAATGCCGCCTTATCTTTGCATGATAGCCAGCTGTTTGTGACGGTAGGTTGTCTACACAAGGTGTAGGTGCCTTGACTCTGAATGTTTGGTTACGGCATTAAGGTTTTCAGGTAAGTCCCTCTTCTCTCCCTTTTCTTATTCTTTATTTCATAGGTTCTCATAGTTGGATGGCAACGAAGCATCAGTTCAAATGGCTGATGTACTACTGTTGATGATTATGATGATGATGTTGGTATCTATTCTCTTGTCCCCCTGGTCTCAGTAGTAAGCCGACAGTTCGTTGTCATGGTCAAGGGTCACCGCGAGGCCACTGCATCTATACGAACTAGGACCGGTAAGTTAACGCCTGAACCACTATCAGCGGACGGGTGGTGCGATGCGGTCCATCAAGTGTCCAACATTGTGGATATTCCATTAGTCGACATGGAAGGGAATATCGGCCAACGGAGATCATTTCCATTCGTCAGAGACAGTACGAACCGCAGCACAGATACTGTCACTGTTCCAAGTCCCCATTCCTCGTTTCCTTAAATCCAAAGCTGTCTTTAAGTTAACATTTGTGAGGAACTCTCCTTTGCAGGACTTGGATGGATAATGTATGGATTTGAAAAACCCGTTAAACGTTACCTTCGACCGAGGTTACATCCCTCGGCTACCCGAGCGATCCTGATTAAGCTTACCCCCACTCGTTAACTAAGTGTTGCTTTATGTTGGTTAAATTGATCGCCTGTGTTGATTTTCGTTCATCCTGTAGACGCGTTCTGATCACAACTTACCGATGGAAGTTTGATGATGCTGTGTTCCCGTGGTGTACGATAATTGTCCGGGCGTTTCATTTGCGCAGTTGCACTCGGTGCCTCTGTCAATTGATCCACTTTGATCTGATACGTTGAGATTTCAGTAATCGGCGGAGTGTGCTTCAAGTGGTCACACAGGCAATCCAACAGAGTGTAGACCGAATTGACTGTCAGGGTGTGAAGCGTACTCACGATCTGATAGTCAGCCAATCGAATGAAACTGTGGGAAGGGTGCATTAAAATGAGGAGCAATAGTATATTGTTCGGGATTGGTAGCGGTGTATCAGAACGAGGGTAGTGTACATCACAGTAGATTTAACTGTGGTTGGTGTAATTCGTTTCTACAATCGACGACCCTTGTCAACCTGACAGAATAATCGCGGAACACATACGCCGGCAAAAGGAATATGGGGATAGGGCTTGCGGTGAACCACCCGTACAGTCCACATGAACCTAAAAAGCCCCAAGAAATAGAACCGGAAGGCTAGCGAATTTGAGCCGTAATTGCTTCTGGTTCGGCTCACACTACTTCAGCATGTGTGTATGTATTTGACCGCAGCCCGTTCCAAAATGAAACTAACAATGACACGTAGTCCAATCACAAAAGTAGTGTGCAACGTCTCCCTTACGTAACGATTAGCCATCTCCTGTAACAAGTAGTCGACGTGGCGGTCTCGGGAGAGTGGGCATATTTTCAACACATCCGTCGAGCAAGATCACGTGTGATATACCATCTCACGAACATAGAAACACATGTGCATTCGTACTTCAATGGCTCGGTAAAAGCGAACACATCAAGTCGGATTCATTCTATTGATCCGGTGAAATGGAAATTTATATCAAATGACTGAACACACATCTACAGAGCAAAGGAAACGACGATTGCTTTGCGTCAGGAGAAATAGCATCCAAGATAGTGTGAGGACTCACATTCAGCTGCTGTGACGTAGCCAAATCTGAAATACACGCACACGAATTTGTTTGCCGGAAGTAAACCTGAACCGGCCAGACGTGGTGGTGACGCAAATTGATACGGTAAGCACAACAGGGAAACCGTAACTTAGTTGGAGATATCCGATCGAATGGGTGAGTCCGTATGGGCTTGATTGGACCGGACTTACCGAGCCCGTCGGTCCCTTATTGTGTTACGGTGCCTTCGATGTCCAAGAGTGATGTCTGGAACGTGACCGTGCTTGCGGCGCAGCCACTGTGATATGGTCATTGAAGTTAGTGGTGGACAAACCCACTAGGGTCTGAATGATTGCGACAGAGATTTGGTAGATCAAAAGGCCGTCATGTATCTCGACAGAGTCATGGAACTGCACATTCGGAACACATTCCACAAGCATCGTTGGTAGACAAACGGTCTACATCCTGTGTTAACTGAACGCGGTGATGCAAACAAGACGGGGCGGCCTAGCAACCAGAAAACGAAACCGTTTATCTTACTAAGGTGTATGAAAGACGTGTGATTTTAGTAGTTTTACAGGTGTTTATGTTTATTATGATTGATTTTATAAGCTCCTTGTCATGGTTTTTATACTTTTTCCCACTGGAGTAGGTCGTGCAGGTATCGGCTACCACGACTACCAATTAGCTAGCAATGCTTCCATTTGGGATGACATCAGAGCCACAGAATAAGTTGATCAAGCGGATGGGTGAAAGTCCTTCATTTCACTTAATGTACATCCCTAAAGTTATGCCAGTTACAACTGTGACGATTCTGCTTAGAGTACGTGGTAACACGGATACAACATCATGGTAATTAGAAATCATGATCAACTTACAATGGTATGAGCAGAATAGCGGTTTAATAATAGGAAATCCAGCACCTCGGTAATTTACCTTGTGCTACCCACGCTAGTAGTTTACGCTGCAATAGAGAATGAAGAGCGCTATATCTCCGTCTGTAATCGGTCAAGGAGAAATAGCTCAGTGACTCAAATCGATGCCTTTTATGCGGACGGACATGAGTTTGAATACCGTCGAATACGAGATGAATGCGCACTCCTAATACGTCCCATTAGTCTTCGACACTCTTCCGGATTTTCTGTGACTGCGACGGCGTATTAAGCAACGAACCCCATCCTAACACTGGGCCATTTACAGCCAACTTCTGTTAATCTCTTAATAGAAGTGTGGAAGTTTAAAAGCTGGTCAAATCAAAACATGGATAATCCAAAACACATATTCTTTGTAACGTTCACATGCTGCCATACTGCGTTGTCTGCTAGCAGACTTCTTTAGTCATTAATGGAAGTTGACAACAAAATGTAAAATGGATTCTCACCATGTCAGTCTTTGACAATATTTGCGCTTGGCTGCCATCTCAGTGAAGGTCATCTTCTCGGGTGTTTCCGAGGCGATTTCCGCATCATACAAAGAGGACAAATAGCTCGTGCCCGGATTTTGTGATTCTGTGCAGAGTCGAAGGAGAAAGCAAGCAAAATGAGGAGGGGCATTTCGAACAAGATAGTTGATACAACTGATTCCTCAAACGGAAACTGTAGGAACCGAACAGAATAACGAGCATAAATTACGCGTCTTCATCTTCTCAGTCCGTCGTTGCAGTTTGGCCCGATTGTTTTTGATCTGACGCAGTCCCAAATTTACCGCTTTCATTGCTTGCCCCACAAGAGGATGATCAATGTCGTACTGGATTGGATCAAGATGCAGGCGCTTAGCACTCAGTTTACAGCCCTCCACCAACTCCTCGATGTCATACAGATTTCGTTCTGTTGGTCAGAAAACCACAACATGTACAAGGTGGAAAAGAGCGATAGCATATGTAAGGTTAGGCTCGTGTTAGAGAATTTCGACTGCTTATGCGCTTGAGTATGGAAGATGAGTCTGAGGACAAACCAGACAAACAGATCTCAGTGCGTGCGTTCCTGAGGTCTGCCAGTCACTGGCATCTGCGTTTGTGGCAATACTATCACGTAGCGGGATACCAGAGAGTTGGACGTCGGCAGGTAGTTAGTGAGACTAATTCACATGCACCGCTTGACTGTGTAAAGCCCTGGGTGTTGAATACTGTCAACTGTCCCTCCTATTTCTTCCCGAGGTATCCGCTAATAAACCGTTGGCAAACGTTCCGTTCACGGTTTGCGCATAACCGGCGCATACTGTGAATTCATGATTCACCGATTTGACAGATACCTGCGAAGACTTGATTCACAAACGCATCATTGCTACTATGTATTTACTAGTACAGACAAAGCTGTCTAAGGCGATCATTCAAGGGGCCGACAAAAGTGGTCGCCCTGGACAGGTGATCGCCATGAAGATGTTCATGCATAGGGGCGTTACTCATAGAAGAAAAAGTTGAGAATGTAATTGGCTGGTCGCGATAGACAGATGGTCGCCATAGCAAGTTGGATTGTCGTATATACAGAACCAAATTTGTGGCCACCATGAGCAGACAGCCAAGAACCATCAGGCTAAGAATCTGCATAAACCGATGAACCGTTTGTTTTCCCTAGACTAGCTTTCTTGGCTTACTGCAGTGGTTCAACCTGCTTCAGCTATGTAATGGCCAGATGAGGGTTGTCGAAAAGGGATATTTTCCTTGAACTGAAAGTAGCATTACCGAATTGTGTGTGTTTGCGGACATCGAACTTCATAACACAAATATCCAGGTATTTAGTTTTAACGCGCCACCTATTACGCAAGTGAATGAGAGCAGGCTGGTCGAACTGAAAAGTGGCGAATATTCATATACCTAATTGTGGGTCTGTTCAGCTATTCGTAAGTTGTAGGTTGCCATTTTGCATTATGATCACGGTTACGTCAGTGCAATTTGTGCTACGCACCACCCCTAATTCTCACAACTCAGACCGTGCGTCTAAATAGGCCTTGTCGACTCATCGTTAGGGATTTCTACAGGAACACACGTGATGAATGAAAACGGGAATTTCGAAATTGGTCCATGTGTTAACCTCGGAAATTCGTATGACTACATACATGGCAAGTACCAACTTCGCCTCAACTGTTGGACGAAGTGGAACACCTATGAAAACTTTAGGGGAGCTTTGCAAAACTCAGAACAGATGTACATAAGGTTGACAGTTGAGGCGTTGCTAGGCGTTCCGAGTTCTTTAGGTGCACATGTCATCGAAAGACTTATTTTCTTGAACTTGGACAGACTTCACCACACTTAAGTAAACGTCTTGTCTGACCCCTGGCGTATGCGCATCGTCGCTCGTGTCTGGGACACTGGGACAACACAGTTCCCACGCCTGACACTAGAACAACAGCATCCTCATTACGGTCCACGGTGAGGATTTCGATGCACCTCGGACAAAAAGTGGGACGAGCTAATCGGAGCACAGGGATGAAACAGGCAGAGCATCTAACGTGAATTGTAAATCAGTCTGAGGCAAACAGTTGGTTTCAATGATTCATCTACGGGCCGCTACAATCATATAAGGTTAAATTACATAGGGATGGATAGTGATTGGTTCTGGGGTTTGGTCTGAACTGACTCGGTCAATGGTTAGACAGCGAATAGTTCGCCGCTGTTTCAAGCGATAAGGAACACCTTTCAGGCTGCAGAGTTACGATGCATCTTCGCCACGAATCAGCTAATTCCTGTATGCAACAAGGACAGACTGCCGAAGCTGACCTCTGCTTACGCTATCTACCGATTTGAGTGCACTTGTGGGACAACATACATTGGTCGGACGGCTCGTCAACTGTCACGTCGCATTAAGGAACATGGCCCTAAATGGTTGTTGGACGGGGGCACCGGAGTGCTTACAAGCGGTATCTGGTCTCATCTATTTGAATCAGGTCACCAGATTAACCTCCCGAATGTCTTTACTGTGATTTATCAGGTTCCAATGAGCAAATCGAAAGGTACGCGGTTAAGGATGCTCGCCACTGCATAGGCCATTGCGATCCGCATATTACAACCCCAGCTGTGCTCGCAGAAAAAGTTTGTTCAATCTCTATACCTGCCCTGGCCGAACATCCATCAGCCTAGCCGTCACCCTGACATCGGCTCAGGCATTGCGAGTACGTAACCCTCAATCGATCTGTGTGCGTGAGACAGCGGCGAACTATTCGCTGTCTAACCATTGACCGAGTCAGTTCAAACCAAACCCCCGAACCAATCACTATCCATCCCTTTGTAATCTAACCTTATATGATTGTAGCGGCCCGTAGATGAATCATTGAAAACAATTGTTTGCCTCAGACTGATGTTCTTGATGAATCACTGAGAATGTTCCATATGTGATTTGTAAATCTCAAGCCATTGGTCTCTCCTGCACAATCATCTGTGTATGCGGCCTTCGTTGTTTGGTTAACAGCAACTGTTCACTTCCCTGGCCATTCGTTTGAATGACCCAAAAGTAAGAGAGTCTCTGCTTTTCACGTACGATTGTGACGTCGTTTATGGACGCAAGCCATTAGGAAGATATGTAGACCGAACGAGTAACTCACATCATGATTATTGTATCGATAAGCCTCTTCCAATTAACTCGTCTGTTGATAAAGGACCGGCCTTCGAGATACGCATTCTTGACCGGCTTAAAGACGCATGAACAGGTGAAAACAGCCGCCTGCTGCTAGTTCTTCATTTGGAGTCGACCATATCATTCTGTCCACGAAACATCGAGCTATCCAGACGAATTCTGTTTACCAACTTGTTTACCGTGGTATCATTCTCCAACGATGGCAATCCCAACAGCCACATGTGTTCTGAGGGATTTGCCAAATCCAGCAAAGACAGCGACCTTAATGTTTATGAAGTATTCGCCCATCCTTGGAAGGTTCTCAGGCAAAGCTTCCTTAATGTTCTGTGTGGAATCCAGGATATCCCCAGCATAGCATTGTTAATGAGGTATATTTCATCGTCTCTTGTTTGACTTCCAGGAAGTCTAACTAGAGAGGCTCGGGTCAAGCAGTATACAGTCGGAAGACACAGTTGTCCCTCCTGCAGCTGTGGGCCTTTTCCAGCTTGGTAGCTACCGCATCCTGTCGGGTGTCTGACCAATGCGATTGCAAGTTGTAGGCAGTGGCAGAGTGATACGGCTGTGCAGTTAACGGCTTTAGTGTCCGCAGGCAAAAGATTGAGTAGTTTGGTAGGTAACAAATGGGTTAGGAATGCGCTAGATGGTTCAGAATCTATCCAACAAGGAGTGGGATTATGACAATACTAACAGAATAGCAAGCTTTCCCTTAGACAATGTATATCTGCTGCACGCCCAGTTCACTTAATTGACATGTTGCTGGACGTGTGGTTCCCAGGATTAAGCAATCAGCACCATATTATGCCGTTATTTTGGAAACTACTGATTTTTCGGAAGTAGGATGAATAATTAGGGTAAACCACCCCAATTGCCGGAGTTGCTATGTGTGTGAACGACTGCTAAATTTTAAGCTGTTTAAGCGGTTTGTTCGCCATTCACCAACTAAATGTCACATAAATCCTCGGGGACTAAACTTTTCTTGCCAAGTTAGACACACAAATTGAAGCTAGGACTGACTCTATTACAGAACCAATCGCTTCAGAAATCTTGCGTCTTACATCATTCTCGTGTACGACGGTACAACACGAAGCTAGTTAATGAAATACAACTTGCTTTATCAACGTGTCTCGTAGTTAAGAAGTACAGATGAGTAAGGATTGGTTATCTGATACTTTTGGTGAGGTTTCGTGAAAATGGTAGCACGGTTTTTAACAATTCAACGAATGGTAGCGATTGTTTAAGTAAGCAACTTGGACCGCATTCCCTTGGACCGTCTTGATAGAAGCTGACACGGACTCACCCATACTGAGTTGGTTTGCGCTGGCCTCCACGAAATGGTCATCGGGCATGAATCCCGCCTCGAGAAGAGAAGTCCGACAGGCGCTTCGCACCACCTCTTTAACCAGCTCTCTGAATTCCGAAAGCCGTGTGCACACTTCGTTTAGTTGATTAACCTGATTAGTCAAAAACTCCAGCAGTGTGTAGGTTTTTCCTTTCTCAAGTTTGCACAAGCCCATGTCGCTGATGCGATAGCACATTTCACGAACGTTGAGAAGAGCAGGCCGAAGGGAGGAGTTGGCTATGTAGAGGTTGTCACGTAGATGTCGGCGACACTGATCCATCTTTGCGTATCGGATGACCTTGCGCCACCGGATGAAGCCCTTCCACAGACGATATCGAGCAAATGTTGGTATCTACGGTACACAAAGGGGAAAAGTGACGTATGCGTTTGCGTTTATTCAAGTCAGTCGTTTCGTTAATCTAGACTTCACAAAGTATAAATAATTTAGTCAAAGTGCTGAATGGTTAAGATTAAATTGTTAGGTGTGTGCATGAGCAATGATATATTGGTTCGGCTGCACAGAAGATCAGAAGCAGACTCAATGTGCACTGCGTTACGACATATGAGAAGCAAACCAATGGAGGGGATATCTGCACAATAAAGGGGGCGAGCAATGTTGCACGAATTATAGTGCCGTCAACTTGATGCGATGTGTGGGCAAGGGAATTTCCCAATCCTGCTCAACTGCCTCGTCAATCAGGTTGTGGAACCGCATGTAGCGGAAGAGCAATGTGGATTCCGTTCGGGTCGCAGCACCATCGACACGGTGTTTGCGGATCCTCAGTTGCAGAAGTGCAGTGAACGATACCAGCCATTGTACTCGATTTTGTTGATTTCACCAAGGCATTTGATACAGTGAACTGCGCATCATTGTGGCTGGTGTTGGGTAAGTTTGGCTTCCCGAGTAAGTTTGTAAGTTTAATTGAATGCCTGCACGGTAGTATGCAGGCGAGGGTGCAGCTAAGTGGAGAGACCTCGGATGACTTTGCAGTTGTCTCTGGTGTGAAGCAAGGCTGTGTCTTAGCTCCTGCCCTGTTTAATATTTATCTTCATGTCATTAAGTCTGGTGCGTTTGTTGCGGCTTGTGCTTATGATGTTCGTGTGGAGCACCGTATTGATGGTGGGTTGTTGAAAATCCATCGTTTCGGTGCGAGAACCATTGTCTATGAGACATCCATCCGTATGCTGCTGTTCGCTGATGGCTGTGCGTTGTTTGCGAATAGCGCGGATGAGTTGCAACACATGACTAGTGCTCTGGCTTCGATAGCGGCCAATTTCGGGCTCACCTTCAACACAAGCAAGGCTGTTAGTCTTTTCTAGTCTTCAACGGGGATGGAGTCCGTGGGGCGGCTCCAAATCCAGAGTCGCTGACGGAGTGTTAAAAACTACTTCGAGATTTTTCTACATTGGTAGCTTAATAACAACCGAGCAGTAGATGAAGTTAGCGGCACAACCGAGTAACGAAGGCGAGTACAGCTTTTGGTAAGCTGGAATGCCGTATGTGGAACAACCACCACCTCACGGTTTGGACGAAGCTGATGGTATATAAGTCTATGGTGCCGTCCGTTCTTCTATGCGGTAGAGAAACCTGGACGATTTATTAGAAGGATGTCCGACATCTGCAGCGCTTCCATCAGCCGTGTCTGCGCCGTCTTATGCGCAGTGGCTGGAGTGACAGAGCTGCAGTCACGGTACTCCGACGCAGTGGGATGTATGCAATGAACCGCATAATTCCACGGAGGCACCTGAGGTGGCTCGGGCACGTTCGCCGCCTGCTTGCATTCGACCCAGATACCGAAACAGCTGCTTTATGGCCAACTGAGTGCAGGGAAACGACGCGTGGGAACACTGAAGTTAAGTTACCAGAACACGATCAAAGTGAGCCTAACATGTTCTAATATTGATTTCAGCTCATGGGAATCGAAGGCGGTTGATCCGGGCGTATGGCGCTATCTAATCACGTAGGTAGTTGTCGAGGTGCAAGCGAAAGCCCTCATGTACGCGAAGAAGCGGCAAGTGCGGAAACGACAATCGCCGAAGAAGTGTACTCCATCGACGTCGAGCGCATGGTGCTGTAGAATATGCGGTCGAGAGTGCCTAAGTCACGCAGGCCTAGTGAGCCACGAGCGAAGCCACTCAGGGCCAGCATTGAAACGATGACCAGTAATGCTGAGACCGTAAGCAGAACCGGCGCAGCGTTGGTAGGTACGTTGCATTCCATTTACTAACCGCGTGTTTGTGTTTTGAGTCTTTTATTTTAAGTGATTGGTTTGCTACTTTGTCCTAGTATTAGTTTGTTACCTCATTTTAGTGTGTACCTGAATAATCTAGTAACTTGCGCATTTCGCTTAAACTAAAGGTGGTTAACTTCGGTTATTATTTCTCCTTCTGACATATGTGTCTTGATTAAATTTCCTGTCATCCTGAATCTATCACGGTTATTTCGATAATCCATTTATTTCATATGTTAATTCAGCAGCATATCCGTACGGTGTTTCTGACCTATTTTGTTGGTTATTTCTATCATGTGGTTGGCTGTTGCTTGACATCCCCAGTGTGGCTGCGCTTGATGTGCATGTTGACAAGGTGTCTGCCTGTCTATTACCCACTACCTCGTCCATACTGGCTCTAGGAGACAGTTAATCGTTGCTGGAGGGGACGGGGTGCACGGTCCTTGTGGCTGTGCTAGGCTCGAAGTGTGGTTCCATGCACTCAATTTGAAGGGGACTACGGTGCACTCACCGCCTTGGGTGCGCTTGTTGCCAAACTACAGCGTGCTTATGTTTGCCTGTGAAGGAGTGTGGGACGACTCCGTTGATGAAACGTGGCTCCAATCCGCGTGCCTCCCGGTCTTACTCCTTCGAGTTTACACTGGATATGGGGTTTTTAGATGGAATGCTGGATGGTGCAGCTCAAGCCTTCCTTGGTCTCTCTGTAGGCGCACGCATCCTGTGACTGACTTGTGGAGGCAACAGTGAAAAGCAAATCCGGAGTCGGATGCCGCCAACCGTATATCAATGGATTGAAACAAATTACCGCTCGGGGAGAGTGCAAGTGTCGATGAAGGTATTTTGATGACGCCGCCCTGTTTAAGAACAGCGGTTGTTTATTTTGACTGTACCGTGCTAGCAGTCATCGCAGCCCTATCTCGGTTGGTAGCTTACTGTGTACCGTGGTGGAGCTGTACACTATCGGGCGCGCCCCCAAGTTACGGATTGGGGAACGCCTTCCTTGTGGAGGCAACTGCGAATAAGTCTCGTCAGCTTTGCAGGCGAGATGGATAAGCAGTCGCGGACAATCAGAGGCAACGTCTCAGAGCGTGGGAAATTCCTGGCTGGTCACCTGGTTCTTCATCAAATACCACAAGAGCTCGTACGGTGTTGTGTCAAAGCAAATGTGATCGGCTTTAGAATCACTGACCACTCACTTCTATGACTGGGGGGTGAGTGTCTAACGGAGGGCGGATAAACAACCTTGTTGGCCACCGACTTCTCTGTGGACTGCAAACTAACACAAAGAAGGCGAATGAACCACATGGCTGTTAACGGTCTTCGTAATTGTTCCGCTGGCTTGCGGGTTAGGTCTTTAGTATCGGCACACTAGTGAACTGAATCTGTATCAGCGCTGCTGGATAGATGCATCTGAGTGCAAACGAAGGATGATGAGATAGAAGTTTCGTCGCAATCTCGCCCTTGTATGGCAGCTGTAGGAACATTGGCTTCCGTTCTACTGTCAAAACTACAGGCTGTTTTTTCTTATGTTCCATGTTGGATTTGATGAAGCTCTTCGGATAGCCATTCTCCATTAGCACTAAGCGAATGCACTCCAATTCCTTCGGAAGCGCGTCGATTTAGCAGATACGTTCAGCTCGGCTCACTAGGATATTCATCAAGTTCCGTTCAACCCTAAGTAACACAAAGCTGTGGAAGGTTTGTGTATTGCCCAGTCCAGGTATTTTTCCTGTAGACGCAACACTGCAGCGCACCCCATCAACTGTTTTCATGGCGACATCGAGGAAATGAAAGCGACTGTTTTAATCAACTTCGCAGGCGAACTTTATAGCTGGATGGCCTTTTTTGAACGTGCTTGTTAGTTCCTCGATACTTTGAGACGATGGAAGCAATACGGAAACGTCGTCTACGTAACGGAAATATAAACGGAGACTTGAGATCTTTGGCTTTAGCTTTCCCTGTTCCAGCATGCCCATGAAGACATCAGCGTGGAAGGGACACAGTGGGGAACCCATCGCACTTCCGGTATGATTCGCCATTAAATAGAGTCTAAACAATGAATGCGCATCTGGGCAATAATTCCTTAGTGAGTATCATGGGTATGTCAACATTAGTGGTTCGCGTCCACATACTCACAGATGTGGTTTATAGTCTCAACTGATGTTACGTTGGTGAAGAGTAAAATAATGTCGAAGGAGCACGTGGTTAGATTCATAACGTGTACATCACGTACGATATTCACAAACGAAAACTGTCCCTCCCACTGTGCATAATAATTAGCTTTCGAATAGGTGTAAGAATTAAAACCAGCCACAGAGCAATCGAGTGATTTGGGTAGTTTTTCATATCCAAAAAGGGACGATGGGGGACGTTAGGATTGTGCGTTTTGGGTATCCCATATAGCCTTGGAATAACCGTTCCTACCAGCTGAAATTGTTCATAAGTGGTTTCGTTGATCTATCCACCATTTCGAAGCTTTTAAGACGGTTGCAAAGTTGAGGTTCAACCTGTTTTGTCTTGTCTTTCTCAACTATGACCCACAGAAACTTGGTTTCATCTGCCAGTATTTCTGTGATTGCGCTCAATGATCATGAGGTCCTTCTCAGTCGACCAGATAAGGACGCGGACATTGCTATTATGAACAAAGTGGACTAGTTGAGCATGCTTCTGTTGAAAAAGGATTTTTAGTAATGCTTAACAGATCACAAGTACTCAGCAGAAACCAGTGTGGATCAATAACCCAGCCAAACTCAGTGTACATGTGGGCTTACCGGTATAGCAAAAGCTCAGGGCGCTTTTGCTAACCTCCGCCACTTATGGCGCCGGCACGACATCACTCTTGCCCTGAAGGGTAGAGTGTACAATGCAGCGGTACGTTCGACCCTACTGTACGGTTGTGAAATCTGGCTCCTTAAAGCAGCTGACCTGAAGAGGCTAGTTACGTTCGACCACCGGTGCTTTCTTAATTTAGCTCACATCTGGTGGGAACACCGCGTGAGCAACGAGCGTGTTCGACGCCTTGTTTACAGCACAAAAAATGGAAATGAACCGCTCAGCACAGTTATTTCACGCACCAGGCTCCGATGGCTCGGGCACGTGTTACGCATGCCAGCCCACCGACTCCCGCGACGTGCGTTGTTTGCGCGCCGGGGGTGTGGATAGAAGAAGAGGGGTGACCAAGCGATGACTTGGTTCAGAGGAATGAAGGCCCTCACTTCTGAGCTGGCCTCGGTTGGAGCGTCTCGGCTCCCTGGTTGGGGTCCGAAAGACGATGAACACGTTTGGTTGGACACACTTGCTGATATGGCCAGGAGCCGACCTCAGTGGCGTTCGTGCTGTGAGTTTCTTTGTCCCACCCCATCCCTCTTGGCCTCCCGCTCCAACCATGATCTCATTATTTAGCCTTATATAATTTTGCGTAGTAATTTCTTTTTGGTGCACAGCAGCCGGCTGGTAGCTTACCGGAACGACGCCCCTCCGTTACCGGTAGCTCAGCCAGCTTGCACCAGTTGCATTTTTTTCCTTTTTCTATGTATTGCGGCATAGTAGCTGAGGTGTTCCCCACCTCTAGCTAACGTTTATGTATGATATGATATGTGTGCTTACCGTGACACCCTCATTTACTTTAACCAACACTGACAGTGAGGGTGGGGCAAAGAACGCGAGGATCAATCGCCCTCTACCTGATGTGGCCGGACAAGAGCAGCGTTCGAGTGCAATAACGGCGCACATTGAACATTAGTCCATTTAACCACAAACCTGATGAGACAAAATGTGCACGAGGGGTCAACAAAGCCATTACTTGTGCTATCTGTGCCCTTGCGTTCCACCTCAGGTGCGGTGGTGTAAGGCAACTAGAAAGAAAGAGAAGAATCAATCTGAATGATGCGCTCTGATTTTAGCAAACATGCAGAGCAAGTTCAATGGCCCAGTGTGTAACGGTACTCGTGAAAATGTGTAAAAGACTGCCTGAAACCGTCCAGCAGTGGGTGAGCTTCAGGACTTTGCCTGCGAAATCTAACAAAAGTGATCTCGCTTTACAACATAACTCTCAGAGCTCTGTTAATACGTGGAACGGTGAATGTAGCCTTGCTAAAAGCCCAATGGCATCTGATCCACATAATCCGACACTATCTAGCTTTTTAAGTGGGCAAGTCACATTCGGCGTGAACGCTATTAACTCCAACTTGCATTAAACGGCTTGGCGATTGAAGCATCAAAGTACGGTATGTACTATTCGCCATCCAAATGCAAGGCTCTCCTTCAAGAATGGCAGGTGCCTGTGCCTGCATTCACGCTTGCTGGTGAGACACTAGAGGTTGTGGAGAGCTTTGTCTACTTGGGAAGTTGCATCACTGCTGGCGGAGCTGTTGGAGACGAGATTTCGGCGCGTATCTCGAGAGCAGGCCTCGCTTTTTCTAGGCTGAGGCATTTGTGGCGTCGCCACGACATTCGTCTCTTCATCAAAGGGCTGGTCTATTGTGCAACTGTTCATGCTGCACTGTTGTACGGATGCGAGACCTGGCCCATTCGTAAAGATGACTTGCGCAGGCTATCCGTCTTCGAGCACCGCTGTCTGCGGTCCATTGCCCGTGTGTGGTGGCAGCACCACGTAAGCAATTTGGAAGTTAGGCATCGTGTCTTGGGACGTGGAAGCCACTCGCTCGAGGAATTCATCCCACTGCATCAACTGCGGTGGTTGGGACACGTATTGCTCATGCCTGTCCAGCGTTACCCCCGTCGTGCGTTGTTTGCACTTGCTGGACAGGGCTGGAAGAGACGGTCTGGTGGAGAGCCTACAACATGGAGAAGCCGTATGAAAAAATTGACGAAACAGTTGGCCTCGGCCGGTTGTTGTCAGCTACCTGGTTGGGGTCCGAGAGATGAGAATACTTGCTGGTTGAAGACCTTGGAAGTTATGGCTCAAGATCGATGTCAATGGCGGACGTGTGCATCGGTTTGTTGCGGTGTTCCTTCTTCCTCCCCTTAAAAAAAGAACAAACTGAAAAAATTTCAAAAACTGTGAATGGTAAACTTGACAAAAAAGCATTTGTTGTTGCTCTTTTCTCATTATTCTTAGTGTTTTCCTATTCAGCCATGATTCCGATGGCACAATATCTGTACCACAGATTGGGTATTATATATATATATATATGTCGTACCTCAGTACTGTCGGTGGACGTCGTGACTTTCGGGGCCAACCCTGTCCTCTACAACGCTCGTAACTTGCTTGACAGTAGAGGATAAGACGCACTATATTGCAGTTAGCTTTCAAATCATGATGGTCCGAAGCTGTCCCCCATGGCGCGGTGGCATAAGATGCTGACGGGCGGTCATGGGTTCGAATCCTGACCTTAGACGCTTTTTTGTTTTTATGTCAACGCACAAGGGTTCCCAGCTTCGGTTCCTCGAGCTTTTGTTTTACGGTTCGTGATCTCATCTTCAATCCCACGGGCACTGATACGACTTCCTAGATAGTTGAATCTTGCATGACTTCTAGCTGATCCCCACCAAGGGTCAGCGAAGAAGGCGGTCCAGACCAATCTTGGAGGAACACTTTGCACTTCAAGGGTGCAAAGCAAAGCGCGAAGTGACGGACAGCCAGTGCTAATCTGTCCAGTGCACGTTTGTGAGCTGTCACAGATTAGGGCAATATCATCAGCATATTCCAAGTCAAGAAGTCGTTCTCTTGTGAGCAGATGCACACCATCTAAGTCGTGTCCCGTAAAAGCGATTTCCATGAATTCATCAATAGCGGAGCTGAAGAGGAAAGGGAACAACGAGTATCTTTGTCTCACACCGCGACGACAGCTTGCCGTAAGCCCTCACTCTGAACGAGCTACGCGCGTATAATGCTAGGGTATTATTTACATATTTATCAGATACACCTTTTATGAGTAGATAGTCCCAAAGTGCAAGTCTATCCACCGAATCGAATGCACCTCTGATATCGAGGAACACGATAACGGTGGGCCACCAATATGTGTGACGGTGCTGCAACAACTGACACAAAGTGGAGATGTGGTCAATGCTGTCACGACCTCGATGAAACCCGGCTTGCTCTTCACGAATCTGGCGTTCACGAGTGCCAGACAGAGGTAAGCAATTTGGAAGCGATGGAGATCAGAATGATTCCTCTATGGTTGACGCATTCCGACGGTGAGCCTCCCTTGAAAATTGGGATTTTGACGGAGCGGCTCCAGTCGGTTGGGACAGTTTCCTGCTCCCACAGTTTCCCTATTAACTCGTATAAATCATTCATAAGAGTAGGTCCCCCAAATTTGAGGAGGGCTGGAGGTAGATCATCTGGTCCCGCGACTTTATTTATCTTCAACGGTGCGATCTCACGTTCGACTTCTGAGCGAGAAAGTGGATCCAAAGGGACAGCCCGGGGAGCAAGGTGATCAGTGGCCGGCGAGAAATCCAATAATTCCGACCCATTAAATTGCTTTTCAAAATGCTCAGATCAACGCTCCAAGCGTTCTGACAAGTTGTGGATAAGCTATCCACTCTCGTCACGTACGGTTCCACTAACCCCAGGACTCCTGCTGTCTGTTTTTCCTATCAGCCGGAATAAGTTACTATGGTTACCAAGGGCAGCGGCCATTTCCATCTCTGTCGCACGATGAGACCATCAGGATTCGCGGTCTCTCTTCAGGCTAGCACGGGTTTTTTGCCCGGAGCTATTTGCGAGTTTCATTGTGTTCGCTTCCAGCCGGAATCTGCCGGCGAGCATCTATAAGTTCCAGAGACCGCGAAGAAACCCAATGTCCAGGTTGGCGATTAGATCCATAGGCCGAATAGAGGAGATGATGTGCTACTCTATTACCGCCGTAATCTACATCTTGGTCCAATCGATGAACCGGATGTTCAGATTGTCCGTGCGCTTTGGCACATGCTTAGCGGATATCGTACACTACTCTCCGTCGTCCACTTTAGTAGTGCACAAACGCCTAGGTTCTATTATGAAAAGTATCCTCGCACAGGCACGCATTCACATTCTCCAGGTGAGTGACTTCAATCTTCACGCCATAGCAACAGCCTGTCTCGATGGAAAATTCAAAATGAAGTTGTATGAGGTAATGATTGGATTACCATTATACATTCACGTTGCCTCTCCCACAGGATCCAGGGCGGGAACAAACCAAGAATCCTCGATATAGGGTTCACCAACGATGACATGATCGAAACGATATTTATAGCTAGTCCCTTAGGCCGCAGCGATCACGCAACACTCTTGTTCAACTACATCTGTTATGCAGAGCACTCCACAGAAAACGCTGACGACTCTTAGCTTATTACGGACTACGTCGTTCTGACAACTTATTAATGCAACCAGCTGGATTTTTCTAACTGAACTATTTTCCGATGTTGCCTGGTGGGCTCTTGTTTATCAAGTTAACAAGTTAGTAGCCAGTGCTTCGAGTAGCATGCCCCTGGGCGCGATGCGAGTAATGCCGTTCAAACGCAGTAGGACGCGGAAGCGTATGGCCACAAGAGATTCATTCTGGCAAAAGTACAAGAAGTCACCGTGTGCCGAAACAAGGAAGCCTATACTATCCAGCGAAATCACTGAGTGAACCAGGTGCGCGAAGATAAGCTTACACATTAACAGGATCTGGCCGATAAATTCTCCTTAATCCCAAAGCTCCTTTACGGACATGTGCAACGAGGTAGTTCTGCTCTTCGCAAGCCAAATGGACTAGTACAAACTGCAACCAAAGCGTCCAACGCCCTATGTCTTCAATTCTTCCCAAACTTCCAGAACAAGACTTAATCGCCAATGCTGTTCACGCAAAATAGATCACCCCCAGGACTTAGTCTTCTCTCATTTACGGCTACAGATGTACCGAAAAGGCTAAATTCTCTACGCCAGCATACCTCTCCTGGTGCTGGCAATATCCGATCAAAGGCGCTGAAATTAGCTACATTTAATTTAATGGATCCAATCTCTAGGTTCTTCCAACGACGTCTGGACGAGATATGTGTTCCCATAATGGGTAAGCACGGAATCGTCACTACACTTCACAAAGGGGGACTTGTGCGGATCGAGCCAACTATCACCCGATAACACTTTTGCTGGTGCTATCCAAAGTACTGAAGTCTACCATTACCAACTTGCTTATGAATTAGAAACATGCAAAATCATAGTACCGGAACAGCATGGACTTCGCCAGAAACGGTCTTACACCACAGACCTACTGCTTGCTCGTTCCAGTTGGACTGAAATCGTTGAAAGCGTTCTTGGAGTTGACACAGGCTATCTGGACTTCTCAAAGTCATTTAGCCGTCTGAAAAATCGCATCCTCATTCACAAGCTTCAGAGCTGTAGAATTGGTGGCCCACTTCGCAGTTGGATCGGTAACTTTTTGATTCAACGACATCTGAGTGTGAGAGTTCGCACCGCCATCACTGACACTATCGATAGTAAGTGCAGAGTGTAACAGGGCTCATTACTTGATCTACGCCCATTTCTGATTTACATAAACGATCTTACAACAGTGATGACTTCCAATGGCTTGCTATGCGCTGATGATCTCAAGATATGATGAGCCATCAAAGAAATGAGGGAACACGTAGAGCTTCCTGATGACCTTGATGGGGCATACCAATGGGCGACTCAGAACCTGCTTCATTTCAATGCCACCAAATGTAGGATATTGAGTACACGTCATCGATCCATTTGCGAGCACAGGCTGGGGGATCAAGCTTTACAGCTTGCTGCTACTGAATGCGATCTAGCTGCGCTAGTACAAGAGGATCTTGGCTCTTCACGTCAGGCCGAGGTGTCCAAAAAGCCAACCAACACCTTGGCCTTTTGCGGGGAGCATTCGGGTGTTTTGACCCTGTAATCTTCTCTCAGATACTCAATACCTACACCAGGCCACATCCGGATTACGCCATTCACACTTGGCAGCTCTGGCACAAGCACGACCTAACCGCACTTGAATTGCGACAAGGAGCGGGGCCAAGAAGGTAAAGGGTCTGTTCCATCTCCCTTACCAAGTGAGCTTGAATACCCTTGGGGTCTACAGTAGACAATAACGACGTCTGCGTGGCGATTTGCTAACATTTTATATCTGAATGTATCCAAACCATGCTTGTACTCGTCTTCTGAAGCTGAATCACAATTGCACACTGAGAGGTCGCCAGCTAAAGCTGACCACGCAGTATAGGCGGTTGGAATGTCGCTGGAATATCTTTTCACTTTGCGCGTGCCAACCAAAGGACGCCCTCTCCACTTACATTGTTTCTTCCCTCCCCCACATTATCGGTATTCAATAAAACACTCGATCATGCTCTCATACACCTACACTATACCATTTAACCCTATGTGTTCGGGTGTCAACCCAGCACTACAATTCAACGTAGGCATTTTCACCTTCATCACTAACGGGCTATATCGTAACGGATTTTGCATGCTTTGGGCGCTGAAACGTAGCTTCGGCACATGGTCTGAAGAGGTTGCCACTCGCCTCTTCTCTTCCATCATTAGATCAATGCTAGAGTACGGTTCACCCGCCTACTTTCCGAGTACCCGAGGCGAGACTCAAAAGATCGAACGGGCCCACACGTTGCTACCAGGCTCACCCCGAGTTTACGTGGCTTGGGGTATGAAGACCAGTGCGGGAAACTAGGACTCTACAACTTGTCCCACCGTCGGGTGCGAGTCGATCTCAATATAACCTACCGCATTCTATATCTGGGTGACTTCCCCATGCTTCGGCCAATGCTGCACTTACGAGGGCCATGCAGCACACGCGGACACAGACACAAACTTGTCGTGCCGGAGGTGAAACGTGTTCCCCACCCATTGTGCTTCGAACAGAGAGTGGTTAATATTTAGAACAGTTTACCTGTATATGTGATGGAGTCAACATCTGTGCAGTAGTTTAAAACGTTGTTAGATTTATATTTTACCACTTATTCGATTCAGAGAACGATTGCACACTTACGATGACATATCACATTTGTGAGTCCTGCAATACCGTGAGTCAGATATTTTAAATGTTACATGAGAACGACAACGATATTCACGGTTGACAACTTTTATGACGTTTTTCACCATATTTCAAAAGAGTTGTACAGAATTCATTTCTACATGCTCTATAATACGGTATTCAGTATTCAGTAGTTTGTTAAATGCTATTACTGTAGAAATTGACTTTACGTATCCCGTCTGCCCAAGAACGCTGCATACGAGTAAGCGTTGTAATTTACATTATTCATTTTTTTCTCACGTCTTCCGTGGACTACAATCGCTCCCCATATTGCTTTGTGTACGCACAATCAATTCTCCCTTCAAGCTATCGTTATATAACAATGTAGTTAAATCAGTAGTTGCTTAAACCGATGATTCAATTATCCCTTGATCTGTTTCTCTTCATTCTAATCATCTTAGGGGACTTGTCAAGCGCCTGCTTTTTACCCGTGATAAATCCTTCTTCTGTGTTTATTGTGCTTTATGGGAATTGTCCATCAGCATGTCATCTTAGGCTGCCTCGTAGTTTCATATTTCAAGCAAGCCTTACGTGACAAAATGAGATCTTATATAGTAGACTGGAATATCATATAAGCAACGCTAGTATAAATGGTTCGAAGTTCGGAGTGTGAAAAAATTTGAAAGCCGAATACTGGAGCAACCCAAGTTGCTAGCATGTTATTGGCTGGCATATGTATGTTGAACCAAAAGAAATATGAGCAAAACAAAAGCATCTCGTTACTACCGGTAGTACATTCTTACAGAGATGCACGAAGGTCACTTGCATCAAAATGAAGCCCGCTCTTTACGAACGAATTAGGGCCCATGAATAGTTGTCACATCAGAAAGTGACTTCTTTTCGTGCCATAAAATAATAAAAATCTGTCCCTTAATGTGAAATACACAGCCGATGGCTGCGGACAAAACAGGGGTTGCGAAATGAATAACCTCGTCTGTATACAACAATGCAGTGTCCAGGGCCAATGAATTTCATGAAACTGTCTGGAAGCTTGTCCAGTTCGGCAGATAGGGTATGATGTATTGTTTCAACTAACGAGTATTGACCAACGCGACAGCAACCAAATGCATTCAAATAGATAGTGTTTATGCCTACTGTAGAAGAATCGAAGACAAATACGTACCTTTCGGATCTCCATGAAAGCCTTGTATTCGCTCTCGAACCGATCAAGAGGAACGTATTCAATTTCATCCGTTGTCGTAATGTGTGTACATCCATGAAGACTGAGGGTGAAGTAGTTGTTTTTATTGAGTTTTTCATATGGCGCTACCCTGCCGAACAGAGAAAGTAAAGTGAGTTACACACGAGCAGCAAACCGCTTTTCTAATGACAAACACGTTAACATGACCACCTATTGCAAGCTGATCATAATTTTACGTCACAACCCGTAGTTGGGCAAACCAACTTAAACTTAACCAAGATCTTTCTAATCTGCATAATATAGCGTTTCCGCAAAGTTGCATAAAATGATCAAAGTTTTAAAAAGAAAGCGCAAAAGTTTGCGAAACCCTGTGCGATTCGCCAGCCGCTCTGAACCAATTTCCTGACTTCAAGCGTGTTCTCACTGGCCGGGTGCTAAGGTTTGCTGCGAAAGTCGTGAAGGGAGCGCGCTGCCCGTTGACTATGTGAGACTTGTGAATGAACCTCGAGTCCATGGAGGTGGGCGGTGCCACGAGCTACCAGCCGCCCCGTCCCTCACGTCCGAAACGATGGATCACAATTGGTCTGAGAGAAATGAATGGCCGGAACATAAGCGCAAAACTGAAAGGATGCATTTCATTTCAGCGTGGTCAACATGCCTTCTCGTGTTCGACAGAGTGTCTCGTCAGACATTCGTGACCGAGTTCTGGATGCCTTCGTCAACGGTGACGACCGCCAGCTCGTGGCAACCGTGAATAATGTAAAATATCAAACTGCCCACTTCTGGATTCGTCGCTCTCTTTATCAGCAGCCGGATACTATGCAGCCTCATGGTAATAAGCGCATTCTGTCGGAGGAAGAGATTGATGACATCCTGGAGTGGATGGGAAAGGACCCACGACTAACACTACACGAAATGCGAGTCCGAGTACGTGCCGATATGGATAAGAACATTTCAGTCTAAATCGCACGACACCTGGATGGCCGTTTGGTAAATATGAAGAATACTCATCAGACTTCAGAAGGAACGGACAATGATCGAACCAAAGCAATACGAAAGGAATTTGTCCAAAGTTTCTCGAAGTTAAAGTAGGGAAGTCCTTCATATGTATCGACGAAACAAACTTCAACCTTTACCGCAAACGTACCTATGGTCGGGCCCCCAGATGGCCTGTGTCAAAGTAGAGAAACGGTAGAGGCCTGAATTTACATATCATCGGTGCACCCATAATAGATGGAAACATTTCGATGACTACACGGAGAGGCTCATTCGTTCCCCCCCTATCTCTCGAATAGCTGCGAGGCAGTTTAGACAAGCTGAAGCGGGAAGTGGAGCTCCGGCAGGTGGTAATAGTGTCTGACAATGCACCATGTCACAGACGTTTGGAAACACTTGCGTCAGTCGAATGATACGAAGGGGTTGCCATTCTGAGATTGTACCCATACCCGTTCCTCAATCCCATCGAAAATGTTTGGCAGCTGGGGAAGGCCCGAGTAAAGAATGAAATGTGAATGTTATACGGCGAACTTCTGGCCGAGATCCTCAGAACCTCATGACGCAACTGGAATGGAGATTGCAGCTTCGGGAACGCATTGCCAAAACAGCAACCAGTGAGATCAGTGTCGCAGGATGTGGTAATACGATTCGACACATCCGTGTACATTTTCCTGATTTTTAAAAAGATGACGCCTTGATTTCATTTCCAGCTCATCACTTTTGACATCTGGTTGTATGGCGTATACCACTAGGAGCAGGTAGGGACACGAGGATATTCAAAGCCTCGGCGAAATATGTATGCACGTACGTATGAGTATACATTCGTACGGCGGTTGCAGCGATATCTAATGTCCAGCGTTAGTAAATGACATGAGACTGACTTCCAATGATACATGTGCGAGTGGCATTTGTAGCGTATCCTCTACTTCGCATTGGTGTACGTCGTGCGTTACTCATTCATGAATAACCTTAGACAATGCAGATAAGGTTTCATCATTCCGAAACGTAGAATGTCTGGAAAGTGAATTGCCGGAATACTGAGAGTTGTCGGAAGGCATCAAAAATTCACAAGGGATTGATGCATCAACAATAATTGGTATGCAGATCCTTGCGCGGTCAGTAAGCCACCGGTCAGTGGATGAGTATTATGCTCACGTTATTGGGATATTGGGTCAGAGTGCACTTTATACGCTGCTAGGAATAACCAGTTCTGCATTCGGAGGGACACTGTAGCGCCCAAGGCAAACAATGCGCGTGGTCGCTTCGCGTAACCGGTTTCGCTGCCGAATTGTAGTACAACCGCGCGATTATGATTTTTCGCGTATCTGTTGGCGTTTGGTGAGCCGATGGTTAAGGATTTTGATAAGGACGTAGCAGGCTTGACCGCCATGGGTCAAGGTTGTGACTATTGATCAAGTGCCTAGCACGTAAAATCAGCGCGGGCGAATGGACGCCCATTTGCCGCGCGGCATGATGATCAGTGCGAACTGTCCGAGGCACATAGGGAATGTACAACTTACGTTTACCAGGATGTCAAGGGAAATATTTCCGGCAAGATCACCGATAGATTAGCAGCAGTTGTGTAAGCACTGCTTATCCCACCCGGGTCAGTCGTTCGTTGTTCGCACCCATGCCAGTTGTTATTTGCATAAACCACCACATCTGCGAACAGCGGTTCAATAGGGGGTTTCACAGAACAACAAAAATAACCGAAAATTTTAGAGTACAGTTGTACGTGTTGGCATTTGTTAATTGATACAATGCTCGTGTACAAATTTTGCAAACACACGCAGACGGTCTGACACTGCTATCTGGATGGTATAGGGACTTTAAATATTTGCTGGTCTGCATTTGGTGTTCTATTATTACCACGGTTTACAACGTAGATTCATTATGATGACTTATTGAAGCCGTTAGGGAAGCAGACAGCTGTGAAACTGATGTACACAAATTTTTGATAATGTAGGTGATTGCACCTCCGCGGTGCTGATGCTTTTCTTTGCGGTCGAATGTAATTTGTTGTCCATCAATGAGTCGCACGAGTTCATTTCCATTTCGAAATGTAACCAAATTCCTTGTAGCACCGCTCTTTCTGTGTTCTAGAAGTCTTTTTGTTGTAAAATGCGCTCTTGGTTATCAGATTTCCTGTGTGGAACTCAGTCAAACCCCTCTGACCTTCAGAGAACTCGCGTGCGACATTTTGTCGCACACCTTTGGATCCATACTTATTCGTCGTGCTTTTACAAGCTCTACTTTGTGATACCAGTTTCCCGAGTATACTCCAGTGCATCCTACATTTACCCTGAATTCTAAATTCCGGGCAGTGTTTCGCCGATATCCAAGCGTCAAAAGTTGCTTAACTCCAACCATCGGAGACATTGTTTGGTCTCACTCGATAGACCATTTCAACGGCTTTCGAACGAACTGTCACTCGTTCGAATCTAACATTGCTTGGTGTAGCTACAAGTCTCAAAGCAAATTCACGCGGTGCGACGCATACGCTTAACCACGAAAATTCTCAATCACACCCTCGTGTATTCTGCCCCACTTTCAAGCTGACACATTTGACTGGCACGCCAGAGAGGACAATCTGCAAGCACACAACTGCAACGTGAACACTGTGACCTTACGGACAACGTCAGGAACAGAACAACTTTTTACCATAGAGTGTGAATCATTCAAATGGTTCGTAACATTTGCTCAACAAGCGCGATGCCCAGTGTGCCACAGCCTAAAGCCCTATATGGATCA
The DNA here is from genome assembly GCA_944474145.2 of Dicrocoelium dendriticum. Taxonomy (NCBI): domain Eukaryota; kingdom Metazoa; phylum Platyhelminthes; class Trematoda; order Plagiorchiida; family Dicrocoeliidae; genus Dicrocoelium; species Dicrocoelium dendriticum. The sequence continues at coordinate 10,288,842 of OX104061.1, forward strand.
TGTTCCAAACTTGTTAAGAGGGGTATTTTGTGCCGGTACTGTTGCAAGTTCTTCCATGCGAGATGCCTCCGAATTAAACCTAGTCAGGCCAAGTTATTAAACAAACCAGACTCGCTATGGTTCTGTGTGGAATGCACATCGATCCCGCTGATAAAAAGCGTGAACCTCTTATCTCAGAAGTATGACTAGCCAAGTTTGAGGAAATGTTGACCATCAAAATCACTACGGTTGGGGTAAGCATAGCAGACTGTGCAACCCAACCCTCCCCCTTGGTTGCACCTCCTATCCCGCGAAGAACTGCTAATAACACCGTAAGCAACACTACACCTAAAGTCCAGAACATCAACAGCTGTCCTAATACCACACGTGGCTCACATTCGACTAATGCGGTTCCCAGTTTGATCGGAGTAACTACACGTAAGGCTACTTCCAAACTCCCGACGGAGTGCATAGAAAAAGAGCAAGCCGGTACTAGGGAAAGTTTGGTTATGTTTGACTCCAAGAAGAGCCGTCATTTAAAATTAACATCACCCCCAACTGGATCGGAAACTGGTGAGCGAAGCAGAGTTTTCCTAGTGCAAGCACCACCGGTTTCCTGCGGTACATCTCCGAGTACTTCAATCACTAACCGCGAAATGTCGAAAGGTGTTAAGAAGCAACTACCTGTACTGAGCGTACTGTGCTCTAGTATCACAGAATCAAAGTCGACATTAATAAGAGGCAGGCAGTTGGATGATCTCAACCAGTGGGATATTATTAGTTACCTAATCGGACTTGGACTGAAACCTGTACACGTAGTGCGTATTACACGACACCCCAACTTTAAGCCTTTCGGAGAGCCAGGACTTCTGTGCGTTGTGCTAAACTCCGTCACTAAATCAGTACTACTGTCGACAGGTAGTCTCGGAAATGAACAGTGTTCCATCCGTATCTTTCCAGACATTCCATGGATCGAGCGTTATCCAGTTAATCACACCTTAGAGGACTACCGGAAGGAAACTTCAACCAGAACCACACTTCTTCACAGGGTTCCTGAAACTGAAGCTGATGAGCATGAAGTAACAACCAATGATAAAGAACAGTGTGTTATATTCGTGAAACACTCTGCTTGGATGAGGTTTTAGCGAAATCCGTGTCACGACCGTACCTCACGGAACTACAAAGCAAGTGTTCTGAGAGTGAGTCTGAGTGTTCAGTCAAAACATGTGGTAGCACGGATGTTAAGAAGCTGGTACATGCTCCGTTGTGGGCTACCATCTGAGGTTTGGCTGAAGACAATCAACGATATGCATCCTAGAGATGAGATGTCACTCAAAGAACCAAAAGTGATACGATCTATGGGAGAACAATGCACCAGTAGTGTGTCGGATGAGCCCATACAATCTGTAGAAGATGATATTGACCAGACACTTTACACAGTACGTCGAAGATTAGACACGGGAATAACTACACGGAGGTTGAATAAGACGTTAAACCCTTCACCAAGTACACATGGAGAAAACGATTAGTCGCCGGCCACTAACTGGTCGGCGAAACCTCTCGTATGAGTTGTACAACCTCCGAAACATTGCTTAAATCTGAAAAACTTTCATGTATGTACACTAACGCCCAAGGGTTCCTCAGTAAACTTGCCGAACTTCGGCTATGTTAGGTTGCGAATGCTTGGGATCTAATTTCTATTACCGAAAATTGGTTACATCAAGAGGTGACTGATGCTAAGGTTGAGATAGCCGGAATGTCACTCATCCGGAACGACCGCCCCCAGCAGAGGAAGTGGGGTCCTACTTTACTACGGCAGCGATCTATAATGTACTATAGTTGTTGATCTGGAAACACACGTTATCGACTCACTCTGGTGCCGTCTCCGACTGAGACACAACGACGCATGTCTCGTAGCTGTCGTTTACCGCCCCCCAACGCCCACTCTGGAAATGGATTCCTGCTTGATCCGTGGTCTGAACACGCAGTAGGTGCAGCTACATTCTCATATCCGAGGACTTCAACCTACACGATCTTGAGGTTTCGGCATCGCCCAGTAAGCAGTTCAAAGCAGACTTGCATGAAGTGATCGCTAATATTACCTTGTACCATCATGTCACCACGCCCACTAGATTCAGGACAGCAAACAAACCGTCCATATTGGACCTTGTGCTCACGAATGAAGAGCTCATGGTTGACAAGTTATTGATGGATAGTCCAGTAGGTCTCAGTGACCACGTAGTAATAACGTTCAACTATGTGTATTATGCAGAGTATCCATCTGAACACTGGGAACTAACTCATACAATCACACGCTACCACGTATTGAAAGAACTCGCCGACGCAGCTGCTTGGGAATTCTCAAACAACAGTCACCTTGACAACGTTTGGACTGAGTTCGTTAATAGACTCAGCGACATCGTCAACAGAGCATCAGAAACCAAGCCCCTTCGTCCCGCAAAAGTGCCTTCAATTCTAAGGAGCAGGACTCGAAAATGCCTGGTGATAAGGGATGCAGCATGGCGTGCCTACAAGATTAACCCCGACTCAGAGAATTGGGAAAATTTATTGACCCATCGCAACCATTGCACTGCACTTGTCCGTGAGGACAAAATAACTTATCAACAGTACCTAGCCAAAATTTCCTGGCAAAAAACAAACTGCTATATAGGCATGTCAATAATCTTCGTAAAGTGAAGCATGGGATCCCTCCACTTTTCGCGACAGGCGGTAGAGTACAAAGCGCCGAAGAAGCAGCTAATGCCCTGCGGCTACAATACGCCTCAATTTTCGAAATCGCAGCCTCTACCTGTCCCATAATATCAAGCACATTACCGACTCCATTGTTTACATATGTAATTCGCAACCCATCAATTGTGCTAAGCTACTCACACTGCGTGAGCATAGTTCTCCGGGAGCAGACAACATCCGCCCGAAGGCAGTGAAAGCTGTGGCCAACAAGCTAGCTGAACCACTGCCACAGTTCTTCCAAAGGTGCTTTGATGAACAACAAGTCCCCACTATGTGGAAGCGTGGCATTATCACCCCAATTTTTAAAGGCGGTAGCCGTTCGGATCCTGCAAACTATTGCTCAGTGACTCTCCTCCCTGTGCTTGCGAAGGTGATGGAAGCAGTCGTCGCTGAGGCTTTAATGGACTACCTGGAAAAATGCAACATCTTGGTACCGGAGCAGCATGGCTTCCGTCAACACCGTTCATGCACCACCAATCTAGTGATTGCACGAGGTAGTTGGACTGAACTCGCTGATGATGGGGTCGGAGTTGACGTCATCTATGTGGACTTTTCCAAAGCTTTCGACCATCTTGATCACCGCATCCTACTTCAACGGCTACAGAGCTACGGAATCGGAGATCCTGTAATTGGTTGGACTGGCAGTTTCCTTCACCAACGGAAGCTTCAAGTACGTGTTAGGGGATAACTTTCTAACCCAACTGAGGGGGAATGTGGTGTCCCACAAGGCTCAGTGCTGGGACCGCGCTTATTCATGGTGTTTATCAACGACCTGGCATCAGTTATCTCCTGCAATTTCCTGCTTTTCGCCGATTACGTCAAGATATGGCGGGCGATTAGTAACAAGTCAGATCACGATCTACTCCAACGTGACCTAGATTGCATTTACGAATGGTCAAAGAGGAACATGCTTCAATTGAACATAGTTAAGTGCAAGGTGATACATCTGCGTCACCAGCCGGTGAACGCTTACAAGCTTGGAGACCACACCTTGGAGAAGGTCTCTCAGGAGCGTGACCTGGGTGTATTGGTACAGGAAGATCTCGGGTGTTCAAAACAAGCAGAGAAAGCGACGAGAACCGGCAATCAACACTTCGGCCTTCTTCGCAGAGCCTTCGGTCGGTTTGAACCCTCAATCTTTCCCCAAATGCTTAACGCCTACGTGTGACCGCACGTGGAATATGCTATCCAGGCGTGGCAGAAACAGGATCTCGTTGCTCTCGAGACTCCTCAACGAAGGGCAACCAAGAACGTCAGGAGCCTCTTTCATCTGCCCTATCAGCTTAGACTGAAGTCTCTAAGAATGTACTGCAGTCGATATCGGCTTTTGCGGGGGGATCTCACAATGGTTTACCGGATCCTGAAGAACCCAAACCACATTTGCCGTCCGCTGCTGGAATTGAACCACAACACTAACCTAAAAGATCATCCTCTGAAACTGACAATTCAGTATAGCCGGCTTGAATGCTGTAGAAATTTCTTTTCCCTCCGCATGTACCAGCCTTGGAACGCCCTCGCTAATTACGTCGTCTCTGCTCCCAATCTGGTGATATTTAAAAAACGAGTTGACGATGCAATATCTCATTTACATTTCATTTTATGACTTGTTAGCCAGGGGCTACATAACGCAATCAAACTGTGTCTTGCCAAACTCCCAACCAATGGATTTATGGATTTATACATCTAATACGCGAAAATCCGCTATTCTACATAAGTCTATAGTGAATACACCACAACGCTTTGTATCATGCAATACACTTTTAGCAATAATTTCCATCTCAGGGCACTTGTTAAGCAATGCTTTTTTTGGCCGTAACAAACCATTATTCCATTGTTGTATGTTAAGGAATATGACAATGTGCGAAAGAACATAGTCAATCGCCTGTTATATGGTTAAGAAAGTCAACTTGGCTAGTGTCACAAGGTAGAATCATTTTGACAAACGCCATAACATTTGAATGAACGGTTTATTCCACACCCATATCGGGCTGAGAGATATAGGTGTCCTACACTCTTTGGCGGTATTTCGCACTCGTACGACTGACAATGAGATTTGTCACCAATGAACCATGATTCCAACGCTGATGGGTTATCGTAACACCTGATCATCTTGTCCACGGTATTGGCTCGGTGTAACACGTAGTCATGCAGAACACGCCGGCTGATGAGTTAATTTGTAGGAGACAAAGAGGCAGGCACAGCGCTCTGTGTGTAATGTGAGAAGATACATGTATCTACGCCAACTGTGTCCCGTTTGTTTACGAATGCTAGTGGGTTAAACGATGGATCATCCGAACGATCAAAACAGTATCCCAGTCGTGCTGGATAGCTGTTCGGGCATTTCGATCACGTAAATTAGATTGGGTTTGCTGTAGGAAAGGTTGACTGGAAACCTAACGTACAACTTCCGAAACGGTTGATGTCGGTTCCCAACTTGACAGACCCAATTCCAATCGGTTAACGGAGTAACGCGCCAGTACACTATAATACAGCGGACAAACATCGCACAGAGACTGTTTTGATTAGACACGCGATTCATTCGGTCCGTTTCAATGACGACATCATTTTCAGCAATGCACCATTTTGCGAAATGGCATCTGCGCATCTATCATTACCTCTTCCTCGTGCAAAGTGCTAACATGACGTGCTCAGTCATTTCTTATTCCCAACTATTCAACCATCCACCCTGATATCCCATACAGTGATATAAGTGATGGCTACTCCGCCAGGCAAATTCATTTGGTCCTACACAGCATTTTGTAAACAGATTCCGAAACACGCACCTGTATCTCGCTGATTGGCAGGGATCGCCTCCTACGCTGACCCTTGGTGGGAATCAGCTAGAAGTCGTTCATAAATTCAACTACCTGGGAAGTTGTATCAGCGCCCTTGGCATCGAAGACGAGAACACGAACCGTATAGCAAAAGCTCGGAGTGCTTTTGCTAACCTTCGCCACCTATGGCGGCGGCGCGACATTACTCTCGCCCTGAAGGGTAGTGTACAATGCAGCGGTACGTTCGACCCTACTGTACGGTTGCGAAACCTGTCCGCTTAAAGCAGCGAACCTGAAGAGGCTAGTTACGTTCGACCATCGGTGCTTTCGTAATTTAGCTCACATCTGGTGGGAACACCGCGTGAGCAACGAGCGTGTTCGACGCCTTGTTTACGGCATAGAAAAGGATCTGAACCGCTCAGCACCGTCATTTCACTCACCAGACTCCGATGGCTGGGCCACGTGTTGCACATGCCAGCCCACCGACTTCCACGACGTGCGTTGTTTGCTCACCGGGGAGGTGGATAGAAGAAGAGGAGGGGCGGCCAAGCGATGACTTGGTCCAGAGGAATGAAGGCCCTCACTTCGGAGCTGGCCTCGGTTGGAGCGTCAACGGCTCCCTGGTTGGGGTTCAAAAGACGGTGAACACGTTTGGCTGGATACACTTACTTACATGGCAAGGAGCTGACCTCAGTGGGGTTCGTGCTGTGAGTTTCTTTGTCCCTCCCCATCCCTTTTAGCCTCCCCTCCACCTACGATCTTATTTCTTAGCGTAAAACATAATAATTTTTCTTTTTGCCTAGTAGCCGGCTGGTAGCTTACCGGAACGATGCTTATCCGTTGCTGGTAGCTCAGCTGGCATATAACTGTTGTATTTATTTTCCTTTTCCTTTATGTATTGCGGCACAGTAGCTGTGTTTCCCACCTCTAGCTGACGTATAATGATGATCTCGCTGATTGCAGGTGAGTGTTTCGATCACATGATCTGCGCTCACACCGGTGTTCCAAAGAGGTGCGGTCATCCAGACAGTCGGTGACGCCCTGCTGAGCTTCACTCAGATAATTGTCCAAACTGGGTTTCCGGATAGACAACGAACACGTCCTGCGTGTACTACGAAGACATGCGTGCTAACGTACCATATACCTGAGCAACATATGAGGTCAAGCACGATAACATTTGGTCGTCGCCACTGGCATGTTGGTACATGTCCTTACAGAGGGCAGGGTAGGTGCGTGAAGGCTGGACAATCGGTCGGAGTATCGTACGACGAGATTAATTGTAGTTTGGGACAAAGTAGTCAGCCGGGCAGTTCGCTCACCATGGAGGCAGCTAACATGATAATGCATCCTAAAAACCGTTCTGAATTGCAGAAACTCATTGAGCATCGAATCCGTCGTATATTTGACTGGATCTTACAATGCTTGTCGGCTTAGCTACGTTGAGGATAATATAGAGAAGGCGCCATTCTTTGCCGAGAAAAAGGTTACAGTATTTTGTGAAAGGGTTAAGGAAAGGGAAAATTCAATAGAAATTTAGAGCTTTTGAGCCGCATACGCAAATATCACCGTGGTGAATCCGCACCTCAAATTGATATCTAATTGCGAACCAATCTTAAGCGAGGTATCATCATTGCCATCGACGAGCGCTCCGCTTCAAAACCGAAGCTTGTACAGAAATACCTTCTGCCACCTATGAACCCAAAAATGTTCACGGACTTGGTCACTGTCTCCACAAAGTAGCGACCTCTTCGATGCACCGAATTTTGATTGGGGCTATTGGTAGTTCTCGCGCCACGCGCGTTTGCAAATTTTATGCACAAGCATTGTAACAATTAACAAATACCAACACGTGCAACCACAGTTTAACATTTTCGGTTATTTATGTTGTTCTATGAAATGCCCTATTGAACCGCTGTTCGCAGATGTGGTGGTTTGGGCAATTAACTACTGGCAGGGGTGCGAACAACGAACGACTGCTCCGGGTGGTTTAAGCAGCGGCTACACAACTGCTTCTAATCTATCGGTGATCTTGCCGGAAATATTTCCCTTGAGATCCTGGTAAACGTAAGTTGTACATTCCCTATGTGCCTCGGACAGTTCGCACTGATCATCATGCCGCGCGGCAAATCGGCGTCCATTCGCCCGCGCTGGTTTTACGTGCTAGGCACTTGATCAATAGTCACAACCTCGACCCATGGCGGTCAAGCCTGCTACGTCCTTATCAAAATCCTAAACCATCGGCTCACCAAACGCCAACAGATACGCGAGAAATCATACTTGCACACCCAGCATGCGTATTTAGGTATGAATCCATTTCTCAAGCTCTCGCGCGGTTGTACTACAACGCGGCAGCGAAACCGGTTATGCGATGCGACCACGCGCATTGTTTGCCCTGGGCGCCACAGTGTCCCCCCGAATGCAGAACTGGTTATTCCTGGCAGCGTATAAAGTGCACTCTGATCCGATATCACAATGACGTGAGCATAACACTCGTCCACCTACCGGTGGCTTACTGACCGCGCAAGGATTTGCATACCAATTATTTTTGATGCATCAATCCCTTGTGAATTTGTTGATGCTTTCCCTTAACTCTCAGTATTTCGGCAATTCACTTTCCTGACGTCTTACTTTTCGGAATTCTGAAACCTTATCTGCATTGTCTAAGGTTATTCATGAACGAGTAACGCACGACGCACACCAATACGAAGTAGAGGATACGCTACAAATACCACTCGTCCATGTATCATTGGGAGCCAGTCCCATGTCATTTACTAACGTTGGACATCAGATATCGCTGCAACCGCCGTACGAATGTATACTCATACGTACGTGCATACATATTTCGCCGAGACTTTGAATATCCTCGTGTCCCTACCTACTCCTATTGGTATACGCTATACAACCAGATGTCAAAGGTGATGAGCTGGGAATGTAACCAAAGCACCTCATTATTTTTCAAACAATCAAGAAAATGTGTACGGATATGTCGAACCGCTTTACGACATCCCGCAACACTGATCTCACTGGTTGCTGTTTTGGCAATGCGTTCCAGAAACTGCAACCTCCATTCCATTTGCCTCATGAGGTTCTGGGGATCTCGGCCAGAAGTTCGTCGTATAACATTCACATTTCATTCTTTACTCGGGCCTTCCCCACCTGCCAAACATTTTCGATGGGATTGAGGAACGGGTATGGGTACAATCTCAGAATGGCAACCCCTTCGTATCATTCGACTGACGCAAGTGTTTCCAAACGTCTGTGACATGGTGCATTGTCAGACACTATTACCACCTGCCGGAGCTCCACTTCCTGCTTCAGCTTGTCAAAACCGCCTCGCAGCCAATTGGAGAGATAGGGGGCCAGTGAATGAGCCTCTCCGTGTAGTCATCGAAACGTTTCCATCTATTGTGAGTGCACCGATGATATGTAAACTCGGGTCTCTACTGTTGGCTACTTTGACACAGGCCCTCACTCCTCCGGGCGCCCGACCACGAGTACGTTTGCAGTAAAGGTTGAAGTTTGTTTCGTCGATCCATATGAAGAACTTCCATTCACTCGTGCGCTTATGTTCCGGTCATTCATTTCTCTCAGATCAATTGTGATCCAGCGTTTCGGACGTCAGGGAGGGGGGCGGTGCATGGTAGCTCGTTCACCCGCCCACGTCCATTCACAAGTCTCAAGTGGTCAACAGGCAGCGCGCTGGCTTCACGACTTACGCAGCAAATCCTAGCACCCGACCATTGAGAACACACTTGAGGTCAGGGGATTGACTCAGGGCGGCCGGCGAATCGCACAGGGTTTTGCGGAATTTTGCACTTTGCAAAATTTGCACCTTCTTTGCAAATTTTGCGCTTGTTATTAAAATTTTCGTCATTTCATGCAACTTTGCGGGAAATGCTATGGTCATTGCACTTTATTTCGTTTGTTCAATACCGCTATTCTGCTGCATATAACGTGTCAGTTTTACGTGTTTGCTTTACCTTTAGTTCCATGTTGATTGTTTTATATCATCAGTTTGGCTGCGCTTGATATGAATGTTAGCAAGGTGCCTACTTGTCTAATACCCTCCACCTCATTCACTGACTCCGGGAAACTGTGATTCGTTGCTGGGGAGAGAACGGAGTGCACGGTCCTCTTGGCCATGCTAGGCTCAAAGGGTGATTTCATCCAGTGTAGGACGGACTACGGTCCAGCCACCGCCTTGTGCACGTCTGGTACGCGTGATTCCCTACATAGTTAAACAGGAATGTTGTTGCTGTGCATGTTGGAAGAGTGTGAGCTGACTCCGTTGGTGGAACGTGGCTCCCATCCACCTGCCTCCCGGTCTTATTCTTTCGGGTTGACACTGGATATGTGGTGTGTGGATAGAGCTGTGGGTAGCGCAACGCAAGCCACCCATGGTCCCTCTGCAGGCGCAGGTGTCCCGTGGATGTCCTATGGAGGTCGCAGTGACCAGCAACTCCGGAAACGGATGCCGCCCACTATGTCTTAAGTCGGCCCGTGATCGAATGAGCGAAGTGTGTTCTAGTCCGCTTATGGGAACCAGGCGACCCTCGTCTACACGCAACTGGTGGTGCCTGCGCGGCAGCGAAACGTCGGCAGCGCGTACCGTCGTACTGCTGATGCCCATCCTTACATTAAGTTTTGAACATAATAGTTGATCACGTGCTTTTATTGCATCATCATTCTTGAAACCATACGCGCTCTTGCGTTCTTGCCTATCATGGAATTACTCACCATTAGGTTTCAGTTCATACACAGTGTTTATTATAAACTGTGTATCTCCTTAAATTCCTCAGGCTTCCACCGCACTAGATAGCGAGGACCGTGAAATTCATAGGACGTTTGATAAATTATACATTATGAATATTACCAGCAGTATAATTATAACCAGTGATCTCGTTAGCAAAATCACCCTGGTTGAGGATTATTATGTAATGATAAAAGTTCCCACCCTCAATGTGTGCTTTTCTAACTAAGCGACATTATTTGTTGATTAGGTCTAGATAATTGTTCCGTGCACTTCTAGCTGCAACAAAGCAGGCTTTTTCATAGCAAATAAGAGCATAGCAACATGAACAGCCAACCTACTTCTGGCCAATAACATGCGAGAAAAACGGTATCCGTTTAGTAACGCAAATTGTGTGTGCTCCAGGTTCGTCAATGTGCCAACCCCGGAGAAATCGTGGAATCAAACAGAGCATCAGCAGTACGCCGGTAAGCAATATCGACACTTCGTTGCCGCACAACCATTAAGAGTCGCGTGTGGGCTGAGAATGCTGCGATGGTGGCCGGTTGCCTTCTCAAGCCCCAACCCGAGACCTCCGGATTACAAGGCAGGGTTGTGATCCTTAAGTCCACTACTTTATTCGTGTGCAGCGTACATGCTGTGCCACCTGTGATGAGTCAAGCCGCGAGAATGGTGCATTCCTTTTCAACTCGCGTTTGCCCGTGTCTTTTCTAGTTGATCTCAGCCGGTTAATTTCTCTGCACTGCGCTCATGCATCGCTTGGTAATTTTTAACATTGATCGCAACGGCATCAATTGCATGCGATCAGCAAATCGTTATAAAACATCCTGTATGACCGAAAACTTGTTTCTTGTTTAATCGTTTCACACCAGCATAAACGTGTTGCTTGTAAACCACAGGCCACCGGATGTGAGCCTGACCAGGTACAGGTGATTTTACGGTACCTCTAGATCGCAATTGACCAGTGGTGGTCGCGTGGCAGCAGAGTGTAAGCATGAACTACCACCGTGCTGTTGGTCGCCGCTCTATTCATTCCTTCAAAGTCTCCGAAGCACTTACGTCCGTTACGACAGGTTTAGAAAACTCATTGGAGAGCAGTTTTCCTGCTATTGTCGTGTCAATTTGCTTCCAAGACTGTGTACATCGTGCCCACGCCATTAGTTAGCACAGCACACTACCGATGTAATTCTTAGCCCACTAGCTTCAAATCGCATCTAACAGTTGTACACACCTATACGGTTTACCGTCGTTAAACGGTTGAAAACAACTCTTTGGGCTGTGGCTGACCTTGTGCAGTTGTGTGTGTGTGACACTGTGAGACAATATATGTATATATGTATATATATGTACATACATATAAATATGAGTGTGATGTCGACTGACCAGCAGATACACAGTGAGCTATCTATCCGCGTCTCGAAGGCAGCGGCGGCATTCGGGAAGCTAGAGTAACGACTGTGGAAAAACCACCAGGTTACCGTTGACATGAAGCTGATGGTGTACAAATCCATGATGCTGTCCGTTCTTCTATACGGTAGTAAAACTTGGACGATGTACCGGCGCGATGTGCGATATCTTGAGCGGTTCCATCAGCAGTGTCTGCGACGAATTTTGCGCATCAGTTGGGGCGACAGAGTTGCAGACACGGAAGTGTTGCGACAAAGTGGGATGTATGCAGTGGACTGCATACTTTTACTGAGACACCTAAGGTGGCTCGGTCATGTATGGCGTATGGATTCAACGCGGGTAGCGAAACAACTCTTATACGGTCAGCTGAGTATTGGGAAGCGGCACGTGAGGAAACCAAAGTTACGTTACCAGGACATGATCAAAGTGAGCCTCTCACGTTCTAATCTTGATTGCGGTTGATCGGCGTGCATGGCGCGATCTAATCACAAAGGCAGTTGCCGGAGTGCGGAAGCGGAAAGCGCCGATGGGTTGTACTCCATCGACATCGAGCGCATGGTCCTGTAGCACATGCGGTCGCGAGTGCCTGAGTCAGGCAGGCCTAGTGAGCCATGAGCCAGGCCACTCGAGACCACCACCGAAGCGACGACGGGTCCTGCAGCGAACGTAGACAGAACCGGTGCAGTGTTTGTAGGTACGTTGCATTCGATTTACTAACCGTGTGCTGGCATGCCAGGTCCCTTTATTTCAGGTAGTGGGTTCGCAATGTTGTCCTAATGATTTCCTTTCTCATAATATTGTCTACCTGTACTATCTTCTATAAACTTGCACACGTTACTGAAGCTAATTGCAGATAATTTCGATAATATTTTCGCGTTTGTGACATTAAAAAAATGTTTTCTGACCTCTCGGACTTATGGCGGATTCTTTCGCAATCATTTTTTTACACGCTCATTTAGTGAAGAGTTATGTCGCCGTATCTGGATGCATTATTGGATTTATTTGCTTTTATCTTGTCGTTTCACGTGACTGGCTGTTGCTTGATATCCCCATAGTGGCTGCGCTTGATGTGCATGTTGACAACGTGCCTACCTATCTATAACCCACTACCTACTCCATACTGGCTCCAGGATACAGTTGGTCGGCGCTGGAGGAGACCGGGTGCACGGTCACTGTGGCCGTGTTAGGATCAAAGAGTGGTTCCATGCACTCAGTGTGGAGCGGACTAAGGTTCAGCCACCGCCTTGTGTGCGATTCATTCCCAACTACAGCGTGTTTGTTTTGCCTGTGAAGGTGTGTGAGCTGGCTCGGTTGATGAAATGTAGCTCCCATCCACATGTCTCCCGGTCTTATTCTTTCGGGCTTACATTGGATATGGGGTGTTTGGATGGAACTGTGGTTGGTGCAGCGCAAGCCATCCATGGTCTCTCTGTAGACGCAGGCGTCCTGTGGCTGGCCACAGCGACAGGCAAATCCGAATCCGGATGCCGCCAACCATATATACATATATATAATATAAAAACTTTGATTGCGCATAAACCTACTTGAGATTGTAGTAGTGATAATTGGTGGAACGTCTCGGTAGTGCGGGAGTCAAGTAGAAGAACCTGGTGGAAGGTTTTTCTCGCAGGCACCTAATAATTTTGAGCAGATCAGTTTCCGCTTCAAATTTGGAGACTTCTGAAATGCAAAAAATTAAGACGAGTTAACAGGATTTCTTTCGAACAATAAAATGTTTCATATTTGTGCAGCTTTATCTGCTACTGGTTGCATGATGCACTATGGGAAAGTGATAACCAACGAAGCAAAAATCTCTACCAGTATTATAGTTTGTCATCCCTTGGAAACTTGCTTGTTGGGTAGTAGCTCAATGCATAAAATAGTAAAAGATAATTCATATATGAGAGCTGACTGCGTTTGTTTGAATCAAATAGTCATTTGCATGTATGCCTTCAGTGATGCTGAATTATTTACACTTCTAGCGCTGGTCCGTGTAAGTACGAATGTTCGCATAAGTAAATTCTGGTTCGGGACGTTTCGAGTGCTGAATAAAGTACGAATGTTAAATGCTTCGTAGAATCTCGCAGGATTAGAATAGCAGCGGACCAGCATCGAGATATGGAGAGTGTGAATGCGTACGTGGATATAATAAACAGCGTGGAGCATTGAAAATGTCTTTTAGTTGTAACAAATAGTGGATTCAGACCAACATATACCGTGTATTACCGAATAAAAGTCGATAATGTCCATACAATAACATGAAAATATATAAGACCAAAGGTAGGGTGAGACCGGAACAAGTTAGAACAGGGTAGAGGGGCAGGCGTGACACCCCTACGCCCAGGGCAGCCGTAGGCTTACGAACAACTGTTTCTGCACACAGAGTGCGGGTTTGATACGGCTGATCGCGACTGCCTCTGCAAAACGTAGGAAACGGGTGTTAACATGTCTTAACACGATTGTAAACATTGTGCCCTGGGCGTAGGGGTGTCACGCCTGCCCCTCTACCCTGTTCTAACTTGTTCCGGTCTCACCCTACCTTTGGTCTTATATATTTTCATGTTATTGTGTTGGCACTGAAGAGACAATACGAAATGTTGACATCTGCCAGTGTTCGTCTTCTTACGGCATTATTCAAATTACTAAAGGGATCTAATTGTTTTAAATGTCCATACAATTTTGCATTTCTGTAGTGTGGGGTCGCCTTATAAAAAGGTCATCCGCAATTTGAAGAAAAGCACATGCAAAATGTTGCCAGGAATTCCCTGTGCACCTCTCCTCCTGCTTCCTATCAGCATCACCTGTTAGTGACGGACGGTATTCCAGACGGGGATTTGAAGTGCTGCATTTTTCGTACGGGTTCTACGCAGCACTGCAGGTAGCGTGTCTCTAAATAGCCATGGTATGTTGTGACTAAAATTCGCGGTGTATTGCACATTTGACGTTAGTTCCGGTTGGAAGCAATAGAAACATACGGGAATATACAGAAACAAAAACCATCAGACACAGTAACATGGGGGAAAGACTTTCAGTTTAAAGCCAGCAGCATATGTGCATCGTTTCAGTTGTTTTATTTCTTACTTTTCCACAGATTTTGAAGATCGCATAAGATTAATGCACATTTCCTCTCAGATGGATCACGTGACATCGTGTTAGCGCACTTTTGGGTGGCGAATAACAAGCGCTTAGACATTATCGGTCACCACAACTGACCAGTAATAGAGCAGGTTTCGCTTTAATACACTCCAGTGAGATCAGATAGTGATGAGGTGAAAAATCGCGGAGCAACAAGTTTATTTATCATTTGGTTGCTTTTTTGGATGTCGGCTAGTATACGGACTTATGACAAAGTTGATATTGCAAAGTTATACTGTCGGCCTATCCAATGAATGGGCTTATATTCGTTACTATACCGCGTGTTCATACATCCTAAGGGTTAGCTGGAGGCGATAAATAAATCAGCCACTGTTACGCGATGCAATGAACTAAGATGCTCAAATAATAGAAGCATAAAAGAGAAACAAGCAATGTTTATCTTTCTTTGTATGTTATGCATCAACTTAGTTGAAGAGGAAGCTGGAAAGGAGGGACAAAAACCCACCACACAAATGCCACCGGTGGTTGTCTCTTCTTCGTATAAACAAGCATATCCGACCAAGTGTATTCATTGTTCTTCGAACCAAAACTAGGGAGTCAAGAGGCACAAACCAAAGGCCAAGTTCGAAGTGTAGGTCCCCATTCCTCTTGACCAGTTCCACCGTTGATCTCCCTTTCTCTTACACCACCCAGAACCCCAGTCTGTTGTCAGTGAGATTGTTTGTAAACCGGATGATTTATTGATCATTAACCTACGAAAGTAATTGGATCGATGGGTCGGTCATTTTTATCTTCAGTCTAAATGGCTCTCACTGCTCGCAAGCGTACCGTGCGCACCCAGCTACCTGCCCTGGATCGTCTCACTGAATCCACTCTGTGAAGCGGAAGTTTGCCTAGTCATTCGACACTTCACGCGATTCGAGACTGCCGACGCGGAATCACTTCCCCATACCCCTTCAATTGTGAAGGTGCAGCAGTCATCAGCCAGGTAGCTTCCATTGTGTTTTGAAATCTTGCATGAAGAAATGGTGCCCAGTTCCTCGCGGTACATCCAACATTGTTGAGAGAGCAACAATATACGCGTCCATTGCTGCCACCCACGTGAAAGTGGTACCATCCATCACAGCCTGGATCGCTGTCCAACTGGGAGCTGTTATGGCCACCAATACAATCAGGCGATCCAGTGTGCCAACTGTTGTCAGACCAAAGAAAGCGGTTACACACGCTTCCAACAAGGAGAATACTAAGCAGCACCATAATGCTTTTATTGTAATATGCTTTTGTGCCTGAATCCGAGGCAAACTCCATCAATGGGCAAGTTGCTAGACGATCAGAAACAGTGGCATGTCATGTGGCAATTAATTAGGGTCCGAGCAAAACAGCCTAGTATGATGCAGTTCATCCGCCATCCAAGATCGGCACACTACTGTGAACCACGAGTAATCCAAACTATTCAGTCAAGAGATGATGTGGAGACCGTTCTCTTGTCAACCACTCGCCTCCGAACAACGCAGTACACGGTCTACACTTTCCCACATGTTCCATGGACCGAACGCCAGCAACGCAAACTAAACTCGGACGACGATCGCAAACCAAAATACGGAAAATCGCTTCTTGTCCATAGTCTCTCCGAGCTTCAGACTCTAAGCGCTCTAGAGCCTCTAGCACATAGCTGGGATAAATGACGGTTCATCCATGAAGTAATCGTACTCGAAAATGTGATCACCAGTTCGATCTCAAGGTAGCCAGTGTGGCCTGACTACTGAGGCAGAGGTGCCCAAGTGCTAAAAGTAACAATGCGAATCGAACCATTGGCAGTAAAGCTGATGGAAACCTGGCTCAAATTGCGCGAGAAGCTGCCATCTGAGATCCGGATAAAATCGATGGACACCAGGCCAATGGGTGCGATCCCGTCAGCATGCCGCTCAAAACCGGGATCAATTCAGAACAATCACTCAGCTGAAGGATGTCTAGATTTGCAGCCACATGTTGCAGCTGCGAACGCTATTTGCTAACCTGGGATTGCTCCGGGGCCAGCAATTATGGTTTAAAAAATGAACAACCGACAGCCGGCCCAACAAGGATCGGTATAAGCCCTCACACAGAAGCCACACTCACAAATACACTGGTAACATCTGAAGCCCTCACCTGCTTGTAAACCAACACACAAGGTTTCTTCAATAAGTCAACCGAGCTTCGTACTCGTCAGGGTTCGACTTCTTGGGACATAGTCACGATAACTAAAGGATGGCTGAAAACCGAAATCACGGATGTTATGGTATCCCTGCTCGGCATGTTCCCCTACGAAAAGATGGACCCAGCAAAGGAGTCGGAGTGCTCCTCTATCACCACTCTGAGATGCATATCGATATAATCAACGATCCAAGTACGTGAGTTGTCGATTCTCTCTGGTGCAACCTGAACCTGAAACGTGGTCCGTTTTCTTGCAATAATTCACCGCCCTCCAAAGTCCACGCTGGAAATGGGTCACTGCCTGGCGTCTGCTATGAGGCGAATCTTGGTACGGTCATGAAGCCAAGTGCTCCTGGAGTGGGACTTCAACCTGCACGTAAGCAGTTGCAGCTTCGCACAGCGAACAAATACAAGCGGACCTGTAAGGAGTAAACAGCGATCTACCGCTGTGAAACCACGCCACCGCCTCCACGAGAGAGAACTGGTGACGAACCATATGTTTTAGGCATTGTGTTCACCAACGAAGAACCTATGACTGATGTAATGAATATAGGTGTACCGCTTGGCCGTAGCTGACGCTGCTTTCCCGCCACATCTCCCACACGGAACACGTCTGCGAAAACACCGAGGAAGTCCACGTCGTCACCAATTACGTTACACTGTCTGATCATGTTCCAGAAACCAACTGGCCCTTTCTGACGGAGAAAAGGTCTGATGTCACCTGCATTGTGTTTTTGTAATCCAATTCACCGGATTAGTAGTAACTGAATCGGAAACTAAGGTCTTTCACCCGAAGCAAACGAAGTACTTTCTGTGGAGCCGGACACAAAAGTGCATGCCTGTAATGGATTCGGCTTGGATCGCTTATAAAGACCGTCTGAGAGAACACCCCCGGGATGTCTATATAATTCAATAAAATCATTTAGCCAAACTGGTCCGCTATGGCAAACTCAAACGCCATCAGGAAGTTGGGATGAAATTCAATGCTCACCCTATGATGTACGTCAACAGAAGAAGACAGGCATCACATGAAAACTTCCTTACCTTTTCGCTGACGTTCTTTTCCTCCTTTCAGTTGTTTTTACTTATGTGTTGTGGCACTCTGCCAGTTGTCTATTAGCCAAATGTTAAAGACATACATACAACAGAAGAAGAAGAACGCATCAGCAAAACGCCGGAACGCAGTATCGACGCTCAGCTGCCGTGCAACCACCACCGGTTGCACGTGGGCTAAGAATATTGCAAGGGTCGCCCTGCCCCTGCGCAGCCTCGAACACGTGCCGTCAGACTACAAGACCAGCACGTTACATTTAGGATATGGACCGGCAAAAAGCTCCGCAGTATGCAGCTCGGAATAACAAGTTCTACTTGCAGTAGATAGTCCGGTGTGAACACGCTTCGGCAACAGTGAATCGTAACCTCACGTGTTCATAACACAGCTCACCCCGCTCCAAAGATTAGGCCACGTATACTACCCTGCAGCAAATGTGATGATTAGGTTATTGTCCTTGCGCGCACATGGCTGTCCTGATGTGGACAACATAAGACCAAAGACATTAGGAACAGGCACCATGAACCTCGCTGAACCGTTAGCGCAGTTTTTTCAGCAAGGCCTTGAGGAAATGCAGGTGCCCACAATGTAGAAACAAGGTGTTGTCATTCCTATGTACATGAGTGTGAATCGTGCGCAGCCATCGAACTACCGTCCAATCACTCTCCTCCCAGTGTAAACAAACTTACTCGGAGATATTATCACAGAGGCGCTTATTTGAAACTTTGAGAACAACAACATCATAGTGTCAGAAGAAAACGGATTCCACCGCATTTGGTCCTGCACTAAAAACTTATTGCTAGCCCGAACAAGCTGGAAGAAGTCATTCGATGCCAGACAAGAAATCGACGTCGTATGCTTGGATTATTAAACGCATCCGATCGCGTGCATTACCGCATTCCTCTTCACAAATCTGAGGCGGTGGAATCAGTGACCTTGGGTTAGATTGGTTAAACAAATTCCTTATTTAACGTTAGCTGAATGTGAGAGTCCGCAGCTCCATGTCCCATCCAATTGAAATCCAGTGCGGTGTGCTCCAAGATCGGTATTTGGACCACGTTTATTCCCAGTAGTCATCAACGACCTTGCTAATGATCTCCAGTCGGACTTCCTAATATACGCAGAAAATATCAAGATCTGGCACCACATCAAGGCAGTGGACGACCATGCGGTACTACAAAATATCACGACAGGGTCTATGCATGGTCAGCCGAAAACCGACTGCAGTTAAAGTTGGCGAAATGCAAATTTCTGGTCACAAGACATCTATGTACTCATTAATATCGACTGGGAGAGCAGCAGCTGCAACATGCTACACAGGAAAGCGACCTCGGAGTAGTTGTGCAGTACGATCTTGGCTACTTGAAGTAGCCCGAAAAGGCATCCAGAATAGCCAGGCAGCCCCCTGGACTCTTACGAAGGGCGTTCGGGGAGTCCTAGTAATCAATCTTGCCACAAATGCTGAGCGCCTACGTGAAGCCCTACCTGGAGCACACGATTCAATCCTGGTGACCTTGGCGCAATCATGAGGCTGATGCGCTTGAAATGTCACAACGTAGGGTGACGAAAGTCATTAGAGGAATGCCGCACCTCCCTTACCAATGCAGACTGCAAGTTCTAGGCTTGTACAACGGCGAATTTCGTTACCTGCGAGGAAACGTTATCATGATGTACACCATGCTAGATAACTTCTATCACACCTGTCACGCTCTGTTGCAGTTTAGCCGCAATACCAATCTGAGAGGCCACACACCACAGTCTACTTCATTGCCGAGAAAATATTTGCTCCCTCCGGGTATCTAGAATCTGGAACGCTCTTACTTCTCACGTTCTTTTCGCCTCCACATTAACACTTAAAAAACCATCGGACTACACTCCATCCCATTTACATTACGTCACATGGTCCGTTTCCATCTGAAGACGAAGTAACGCAAACACTGTGGTCGTAAACTCTCTCCGCTATGTAGCAATGAGGAGACAAGCGTATGCGTGCATGTGAAGAACTCGGTGAGTCGCTTTAAACCAGTTTTTCATTTTTCTGGTCATTTTAAACCATTATTTTATAATACTTACTCCGGCCACCCTACGGAACTTCTCAATCACTTTTCTGCCCGTTATAAATCACTGTTCCTTGTTGGCGTTAGTCAATTATTGTCCCGATTTTAAGAAGGGTGCTATCATCTTATATAGTTTAGAGGGTTGCCTATTCCGGGAGCCCAGAGAGCGATTCGAGAAGACGGATCGAGTTGCAGGGAAACTTTTATTGGTTCAGCAAAAGATTCCCTGTTAGCTAGCTATAAACGAACGACACCGTGGACGCTCTAGCTAGGGGAACAGATCAAGCACAGCACACAGAGCAGTCGCGCGTTGCAACCGAAGCGAGCGCCAAGCAAAAATGGCGATGAGCAAGTAAAGCAGTCGAACTCAGCAAGCAGTTCAACAAGCCACACCGGTTGCCTAAGTGTACAATTATAGAATTTTGGTTAGAATTTTACACAAGCAAACCGGGGAATCTCCAGACTGCTACATAGCCCTCTCCCAGAAGGGACTGTGTAAGCAGTCCTTCGATCTACGTGAGGACTGTCCGTCGCGGGCCAGCCTTCTGCGAGACCAGGTTGTGAAACCC
This sequence comes from Dicrocoelium dendriticum, assembly GCA_944474145.2. Taxonomy (NCBI): domain Eukaryota; kingdom Metazoa; phylum Platyhelminthes; class Trematoda; order Plagiorchiida; family Dicrocoeliidae; genus Dicrocoelium; species Dicrocoelium dendriticum. The sequence goes on from OX104061.1 coordinate 10,309,469, forward strand.
GATGCAGCTGCTGGGGGAGAACCATGCAATCGGACCCTAGCGGGCTCCCACCCGTGTCCTCCCTACGGTGTCGAAACGGTAAAAAAACTGTTTGTGGGGGGGGGGACAGTTAATAAAGTTCACGTAGGCAGTTGAGCAGGAAGATTGTTGAACTTCCAGTTGACGTGCGGAGATCCAGCGGAAAGTGAAACCGAGGGGCAACCAACCGACGGGGTGTATATGAAAAGCAAATGAAAAAGCAGCATAAATGCATAGCAATACACAAAAGAGTGCAAAGCGAAAAACGTGCAAAGCTGTTTTTGGGTTTTCAAAAAGTTTTGCTCTTTTTTGGTAGTTTCAAAACGTTTTGGTCTTTTTTTGTGGATTTTCAAAAACGTTTAGTAAGAGCAGAAAATTTCTAAGGCACGTTCTACGTAAAATAGTAAGTACTGACAAAGTCTGAAAAACGAACTGGAGGCTTGAGTTTCCTACCGCGTCGATTGAGAGTAGGGCGGGTAGGAATGCTGTCGGTTGTGTTCGTCGGTACTGCTGGAGCGGGCTGACTCGTCTGCGTTTGCGGTGCCGGCTGTGATGGCACGGGCTGTGAAGGTGCTTGTTGCACCGGCGAGTCAGACTTGTCAAGGTATGCTGGCTTGAGTCGATCGACGTTGACCGTCTCAGTCTTACCATTGTAGTCAATGGTAAACGTTTTGTCGCTTCTACGTACGACACGGTACGGACCAGAGTAAGGAGGCTGAAGTGGTCGGCGTACGCTGTCAGTGCGAACGAACACGTGCGTGCAAGTAGTTAACCGTTCGTCCACGTTTGTACGCAAGCTCTGTGCTCTGGGTTGCACAGGCTGAAGCTGTCGCATGTGATGAGATAGGCGAGCTGCGTAGTCGCCATAGTCGAAAGTTGTTGGCGCTTTTGGTGAGACGAGTTCACCAGGTAAGCGTTGTGCGCATCCAAAGACTAGCGACGATGGAGTGGCGTGCAAGTCCGCTTTAATCGTGTTTCTTATGCCTAAGAGAACGAGCGGAAGTGCTTCGTGCCAGGATGTGCTAGATTGGGCACAGAGTGAGGCTTTGAGTTGTCGGTGGAACCTTTCTACCATCCCATTAGCTGCAGGGTGGTATGCGGTGGTTCGATTATGTTGGCAACCAAGAACGTCGAGCAGTTTGCTGAAAGATCCGTCGAAGTGTGACCCTCTGTCGGTGATGACTACGCTTGGGCAACCGAATTGAGCTACCCAGCGTTCTAAGAAAGCTTGCGCAACTGTCTCAGATGAGCAGTTGACTAACGGAATCGCCTCTGGCCAACGAGTGAATCGGTCGACACAGGTGAGTAGGTACACGTAGCCTTTGCATGGAGGCAAAGGTCCGACCAGATCGACATGGACGTGTGCAAAACGAGCGTCAGGAGCGGGAAAGACGCCAAGTGGGCTTTTCGTGTGTCTGTAGACCTTGGCGCGCTGACACTCTAAGCATGCGCGTGCCCAAAGGCGGACATCGCGATTGACGTTGGGCCATATGAAGCGTTCCGTTACGAGCTTCTGCGAAGCACGTATGCCGGGATGAGACAGGTTGTGTAAAGCATTGAAAACTAGTCGACGCATTGAGGTAGGAACTACGGGTCGGGGAGAAGTTTGTGACACGTCACAAAGTATGGTCCCCTCAGATGAAGCTAGTGGGACTTCACGTAGTTTTAACGAGGTATTGCGTCGTAGCTTGTCGATGTCGGGATCAGCTTGTTGGGCAGCAGCCATAGCGGCTAGATCAATGTTGGTGCCAGGCGACAAGCTGATCTGCTGAATGCGTGAAAGCGCATCCGCGACGGGATTGAGAGCACCTGAGACATGTCGTACGTCTGTCGTAAACTGAGAAACGTAGTCTAGGTGTCTAGTTTCCCGCGGTGAATACTTGTCCGTTGCGCCATTGATTGCGTAGATCAATGGCTTGTGGTCGGTGAAGACTGTAAAATTTCGACCTTCGAGGTAGTGACGGAAATGTCGGATACCTAGGTAGATAGCTAACAGTTCCCTACCGAAGGTGCTGTATCGCGATTCGGCAGGTTGTAAGCGCTTTGAGAAGAAACCTAGAGGTATCCATCGACGGTCGATGAGTTGTTGAAGAACTGCACCGACGGCAGTGTCTGATGCGTCAGTTGTCAAAGACAGTGATGCAGACGTGTCTGGATGGGCGAGAAGCGCTATGTTGGAGATAGCGTCTTTGAGCTTCTCGAAAGACAATTTAGCGTCGTCTGTAAAGTGAAAAGAGCGTTGTTTACCGCGGAGCAAGTCAGTCATTGGTTGAACAATGCTCGCGCAGTTAGGTATAAAGCGTCTGTAATAGTTGACCAGGCCAAGGAATCGGCGTAACTGCTTGAAGGAACTGGGAGCAGGATAGTCCTTCAGTGCCTGGATTTTGTCTGGCAGGGCTTCGATACCAGAGGCAGATATGCGGTGGCCAAGAAAGTCGATGGAGCTTTGGCCAAGCTCGCATTTATCGGGGTTGACGGTAACCCCATGCTGTGTTAAGCGCTGGAAGAGAGCGTCGAGGTGACGAAGATGCTCCTCGTCAGAAGAGCTGGCGATGAGTATGTCATCTAGATAAGGATAAACGCCTTCGAGTCCTCGCGTTACCTCATGAATGAAACGCTGAAAAGTTTGAGCAGCGTTGCTGAGGCCGAAAGGCATTCTGAGGTACTCGAATAAGCCAAATGGCGTGATGACTGCTGTTTTAGCAATGTCATCTGGCGCCACAGGTATCTGGTGGTACGCACGGACTAAGTCGACTTTGCTGAAGATAGACTTGCCAGCTAGAGCTGAGGTCAAGTCGTGCATGTGCGGAATTGGGTATTTATCCGGGACGGTAACTTTGTTAAGTGCCCTGTAGTCACCACAAGGGCGCCAGTCACCGGATTTCTTCGGCACCATGTGTAATGGTGATGCCATGGACTTTTGGACGGGCGGATGATTCCCAGTTCGAGCATTTGCTCGAATTCCGCCTTAGCAGCTTTGAGCTTGTCCGGGGCTAATCGGCGAGGGCGGGCCGAAACAGGTGGGCCCTTAGTGCAGATGTGATGCGTGACGTTCGACGTCACAGGAGGCAAGTCGTTCAGGACGCGAACGAGTTCAGGGTGCTTGCTGAAAAGCTCTAGAAAAGGCTGTGAAGCTTGAGGTAGGACACGAATGGGAGTGATAGCAGCCACGTTGGCGCTAGTCCCGATAACACTGAGCTGTGTCCTAGAGTCGATAAAATCACCGAAGGATTGCTAGCAATTTGCTTGCCCCCAACCTGTTAGCAACCATTCTGTTTCTAAAACCAGCCCCGATTCACGAATCCCAGTACCGTGAAGAACATGCTGGCTTCCTTTCTGGGCGTGGTTGAGTAAGGAAAATCTTGGCACCTCGCCAACAACTCGAACACCGGCATCTCTATCAGAGCCTTATCATCATCATGTTGCTAGACATCCGTACTACAGTCGACTCGGTTGATCTACCTGCTTAATGGCACTAGCTGTTAAGCAATGGAGTCCTAGAAATGTGTACTGCCATCCTAAACGCACTGTACTTCCACGTTCCCGGCATAGTGAAAGTTTCGAGGAATGAACATCTAGTGAGAATTGGTTTCAATAATTCATCATCAGACCACTAGAAATATATGGGGACTAAAAATAAGAATCAACACAGGTAGTTCAAAACAAACTGATCACATAAGGGTCAATGTCGGCCGGTGGCCGGTGGTCAAGTGATTCGCGCACCTGGTTCGCAGCCATAAGGTCCCCAGTTCGAATCCGCGTAGGGATGGGCGTCCTCGCGGTATACAGTCCGCGCGCGACTGTTGGTGGTCGAGCGGCAGCGAAGCGCCGTTACGGTGTACAGCTGTCACATTATTAGTATTAATGTCAGAGACGAGCAAACGAACCAGTTGTTCGTGGGTTAGTTGTTTGCCACCGCGTTTGAACGAACGCAATCCATCTGGGCGTCTTCCGCTTTCGCTGGCCAGGAAAGCTGGACAGCCTAGACCAGCTTCTTCTACAAGCATAAGGACGGTTAAAAGAATCGAATGCAAGTTGGTTCAGCTGTTGCAAGTGTACGAAGACCGTGATCTTTCGAAGGGTGCAGCGGAACTTTGCAAACTTTTCGGAAGGTGCGTTTCAGGTCCACCTCATGGCCGGTATCCACAATTTGGGCCAGAATGGAGTTGCTATTGGTCCCGGCGCCTCCTTGCCGCAACCAACGGCGGCAGTGTTTGTTCACGCATTTGGATAAATGTCGCGCCGTTAGACCAACATACGTTGCGCCACCGGCGCACTCGAAATGGTAAATTGCCATCGAGGTGGTCAGCATGGGCAGTTTATCCTTGTTTTGTGAACGAATGAGTGCTTCCGTGGAAAACACGCACTTTAGCAAGGCTGTTTGGAAGGTCGACTTTACTGCTTGGGAACCGAATAAATAGCTCTTTCTTTGCCGCTGTTAACACTGGCACTGATTTTGGTTTTTCTCGGAAGTTCCTTAAAATAAAGCTACCGGAATACCTATCTTTACGTAGCGTATTCTGTACGAGTCTCAACTCCGCGTGTAGGGAGTCTTCCGAGCAGATTCGACGTGCTCTCGAGATAAGACAGTCATCATCAACAACAGCAGTACATCAGCCATTTGAACTGATGCTTCGCTGCCATACAACCATGATAACCTATGAAATGAAGAATAAGAAGAGGGAGAGAAGGGGGACATACCTGAAAACCTTAATGACCTAAGCAAACATTCAAGGTCAAGGCGCCTACACCTTGTGTAGACAACATCCCGTCACAAACAGCTGGCTATCATGCAAAGATAAGGCGGCATCGGCGAGACAGCTTCCTTGCGGCTTTCACTGCCACGCGTCATAATCAGCCAGTACCCCGCAGATAACTCAGCACCAAACACACTTTAAACATGCAATCCGATTAGGAGACGGCAGTAGACGCACCACTGGTGTCGCTTGCGAGCCATGTCCTGTAAAGTCTCGAGCCAAGCACAAGGTGGGTCACGTGGACTCCAGCCCGAAGACGAGACGGACCAACGGCACCCAGTTTGGTCGTCCGTGACTTCATTTCCAGCTGCCAAGCCAACTTCTGTCCACCTCGAGCCTTGCGCCACCCTACACCTGGCAGACCAAACAAGGCCCTGCTAGGTAAGCGGAGACCAGGCATACGTAGCACGGACCCGAGCCAACGCAACTTATTCAGTGCTATCTGTTTTTCTAGGGAGGTAGCATGATTATCACTACATATTACTCGCCTACGCACATAATCGTTGCGGACAAGCTGGTGCCATCCGACAACAGCAACGCTTCACAGACAATGATGATCAAAGACTTGAAGGCGCCTCAGATCTTCAGACCGAAGCGGCCAAGTTTTACTACCATACAGCAGAACGTCCCTCACAGTGGCCTGGTATACACTGCCTTTCAGACGGAGGGAAACTCCCTTCTGTCGCCAAACATGTCGCAGATTCAAGAAGGCGGCTCTGGTCTTTGCAACGCGTGAGTTGAGATCAGTTTCTATGCGCCCAAAGTTGCTGATGCAGCTGCCAAAATAAATGAATTGATCACGCACCTCGAGTTCCTCGTTAGCATGGATCAGGGAGTCATAAAGTGGCTGGTGGTTCTGCAGTAACACTTTGTACTTTGAAGGCACAAAGCACATACCAAATAATGGGACCACTCTGGACAGGCTATTCAGGGTTGATTGGGCCACCGCAACATCGTCGAAAAGCAAGACGATATCGTCCGCATAAACAAGATCAACTAATCTTTCACCAGGCAGCAGTTCAACGCCTACATCGTGAGATTTTGCTTGGGAACATTCCATGATAGAATCCAGACGAAATTGAACAGAAATGTGGACATCGGACAACCCTGACGAACGCTACTTGTGATCGGAAAGCTATCCGACAGGTCACCGCAGACCCTGACGCTGCCTGTAGTGTTCGAAAATAGAGCACGTAGGATGTTAACATATCAATTGAGAACACTTTTCCGCGCAAGTATTTCGAACAGAATCAATCGATCGACTGAATCGAAGTCCCTCTTGAAATCGTGGAACACAGTTATTGTCGGTCTGCGGTATGCGTGGCGCTGTTCTAGCACCTGCTGTAAAGTGAATATATGGTCTATACAGCCACGTCCTCGGCGGAAACCGGCCTGCTCTTCCCTAATCCGAGATTCCCGTTCCATAGTTAGGCGACGAACGAGAGTCGAGGCCAGTACTTTTGCCACAACTGGAGTTAGGCTAATACCCCTGTGGTTAGAACAGTCTATGCGACTTCCCTTCTTGTATATTGCAACTATAATCGATTCGCTCCAATCAGCCGGGACACTCAGTTCATTCCAGATACTTTCGAATAGGGAGGTCAGTGTTTTGCACAGGACCTCACCTCCATCCTTAAATAGTGCAGGTGGGAAGGAATCCGGGCCAGCGGCACGAAAACGATTGAGGGTTGTGATCGTGTTTCGGACTTCTGCCTCCGACGGAGGCTCTAAACTAACCGTCCATCGTTCGTCCTGCAACACCTGAGCAGGAAGATGTCCGGGAGCAGGGGGCCAGATGAACTGATATTGAAAGTGTTTCGCCCAATGATCCATACGGCGCTCCTTATTGTGTATCAGTGCACCCGCGATTTCCCTGATTGTTTCACTGACGCCTGGTTTTCTGGGACCAGTGATGTGGATAAGCTGGAAGAGTTTGCGGTAACTGCCTACTGCTCATGCCTCCTCCATTTCATGAGCCCCACTGGTCCACCAGGTTTCCTTGTCAGCTGCGCTTTTGTTCGCGCCTAATAGCCCGTCTGGTCACATTGTGCTCAGAGCCAGCCATGAGGTGCATTCTAGATTGCAACAGGTTCACCGACCTCTCGGATATCCAGTGACTGGTGCGGTGATGATTGATATTGCTACAAGCAGATGCTCTTGTGTTGTGCATGGAGGCCGAGATCCTATTCCACTGAAGTTCAGTGTCATTAGAACAAGACAGTTCGGTATGCAGTGCGTCTTGATAGGCTGGCCTGACCGATGGCTGAGACAATTTCTCAGTTGCCAATTGGAGGGGACGCTTGATGCGTCTCCAGGTAAAGTTCATGGAGAAACGACAGCATACCAAGGCATGATCAGAGTCGACGCAGGTATTGCAGTACGAACGGCAAACCAGGATGGAACCACGCCACCTGTAACTTGTGGCTGTGTGGTCAATTTGGGTTCATCGCTGGCCAGCTACAGAAAGACGCCAAGTGGCACTTCTGCGCCCACTGTGTCTAAAAGCAGTGCTAATAAGAAACAACTGGTGCTCCGCCCACAGTTGCAGCAGACGCTCACCGTTGTCAGTCCGTTCGGAGTTAAGTCCATAATTATCACCCAGCTGAGTTTCTGAAGAGCTCAGATGCCTTACTTGTGTGTTCATATCCACTGCAAGTACTATAATATCAGAACTAGTAGCACTGCGTAGTAGCGCGTTCAGTTCGTGATACAATGTGTCCTTGACAGCATTAGAAGTGCAGTCCGTGGGAGCATAAGCGGAAATCACAAACAAACAGGGTTTTGTACTACTCCGTGAATCAACCTTAGCTGATGTCGCCAAACGGGCTGCACATAAACGGCTGTTTACCAGAATTCAATCAACCAACGAGGGCTCAGCCTTGGAGCTTAGGATGATACCTACACCAGCTTGACCCGTGAGTGCTGCATTGGCGTGTCCGGATGCGTGCAACCAATAACGAGAAGATAAGCCGGGTACAATTAATTCAAGAACCCCGTTAGGGTTTTTGATCCTAGTTTCTGGCACACAACACACATCAATACCCAGTGTGCCCAAGGTGCGTGCGAGTGCAGCCTGTTGACCTGTTTGTCTTAGAGGGCGAACGTTGAACGTCGCCATGGAAACGGGATAGCGTGGCCTTATCAGGGACTGTTGCTGATAGGCGTTCAGTGCGTGTCGCGAGAAAGTGGTTGCAGATAGTTCTACTCCGGTGGTACTTCGGTTGCTGTCAATTAAACTGGGAATAATAGTAGGAAGGTTAGTAATGGGGGTCGTGATGGGAGTAAGAGAAACAGTGGAAGAAGAAAGAATGGAGGCACCAGTAGTGGCATGTTTTCGCTTATCCGCCCTGCTGTATGCAGCAGATAAGGCGACACTTGATACTCTGCGCGACGGTCGATGCAGGATGAAGTTAACGTTTGAAGAAAAAGTCATGGTTGTATGTGGGCTGTGATACTGCCAAGGCGCCCAGACCTAGACAGGAGGACGACTAGGGTCCTCATCCAAAGCCTTTGACTCAAAAGCCTGTCCGCAAGGCAGCGCGGAGGTGGTAATGATTTAGTTTTACAGAAATGGACGTCATCCCATTTCAAACCCCCAACCTGGAGGACCAGAAGACTGAGTTTGTCTGACTTCTCACCATTGACCAACCTGGTAGGAGTAGCTCTCAAGGTGCCCAGAGGCACCACCCAGTATAGATCAATGGGTCAAGAAGGTACGCAAACCGTCGCACCACGTTACGGTACGGTGTCGTTGTGTTTGTATCTCATAGAAACGACTGTATACTGACCAATCCACGTTGTCTTTCTGTAGACATTTTGTTGAATGGATCCGTCTGGTCTCCAGGTTAACAAGACATCGAGATATGGTAGCCGATCGTCGATTTCCTTCTCGCACTACTGCATACACTCGGTTAAAGGGGTCAGAAATTTTTATCCAGGTTAACCGGTTTACCCATCACATCAAACATATCGTTCATGTATCGATGATAGCGGTCAATAAGGTATATCGCAGCCCGCATTTCTGTTCTCTCCAACTTTGCCATGAAGATACTCGTCAGCAGTGGACTCAGGGGAGATCCAATGGCCACGCCGTCCTGATGCCGGTAGTATATGTTGCTGAATAAAAACATCACATTCCAGATGCAGCGCTACAGTAGGCCTTTGAGCTCACTGGTAGGTTCACACACTTTTATTCCTGACCCAGCTATAGTCGCAAATATAATCGATCGTCTCGAGCAATTAGAGATTGGTAAAAGGAAAGACGACATCGAAAAAGAGCAGTAATTTATCATTGATTTTATTGTCCTTGATGCTTACGACGAGCTAAAAGCTGCCAATAAAGTTTTAAGTTGCGACCTGTTCCCGCAGTGAGCGACCGCATGGTAGAGTGAGTTGAACATTGACAAAACAGGACGAAGTGGGATGTTGGCTTTGTGGATTTTTGATATCCCACAAAGCCTTGGGACGTTTGTGCTACTCGGTTTAAAGCCTTGATATAGAGCATCTGAAGTGTACCTCGGGGACCGGACTTCTTGTAAGCTCTAAGTTGTCAGTGTCTCTACTTGTTCAGTTCGGTCCATTTCTCATTTAACGCAAGAAAGCTTTGTCTCATCGCCCAGTATTACTGTTTGTTAAGCTAGGTAAGCTCATGGTAGTGTTTCTTGGTCCTGCGTTGTAACTAGTGGTGTACCACAGAGCTGCCCTATGCCACTTTTCCACTTCAATTTTGCACCTGCGGATTTCCTAGCTAGAACTCTACTAGGCTATCAATACTTTGCACTAGAAATTTTACCTGGTAAGCGAGTTAATGAGTCGCCGACATAGATTATGATGACGTCATCGTCTTACTTAATTACGGTTCGCAGAATATGCAAACTATTCTGAACCGTCTAACGATTGAAACATGTAGGTAGGGTCAGTGGTTTGCTCCCCCGACTAATATTACTTTAGGATCGATACATGCCCGTTCCCATGTCTACCAATGGATGCACACAGCTTGAACACGTAGATAAGTTAGTACACTTGGGTAGCTTTGTGTTTGAGTTGGGCACTATTGGAGGGAAGGTTTCTCATAGCATTGCCAAAGCTCGATTGGCGGCTGTCAATCGGAAACACTGGTGGTGTAGTTGGGATGACACCACCTCAGCAAATATCCGGTTTTACAAGGTCTCCGTTCGAGCAGTGTTGCCGTACGGAAGCGAGTCGTTACCATTTCGCGTGAATAACATGTCAGCTTTTGCCTTCGACAATGGGTATTTGAGGAGGAGCGCCCATGTGTGGTGGTAACAATGTTTGCAAAAATAAACAAATATAGAAACAGGTGTACGAAAACTGAGACAATGCTGGAGTCTGCACATTGTTGGGTGTAGTCGGGATGATACTAGTGTCTGCTCGTACGACACCCTTTTTCGTAATTCGAAAGATATAAATGGCTCATCTTTTGCGCAGCATTTTTCAACCGTTCAAGAACTGATGGCTGCAACTCGATGTGTAACTCGGTAAAGGCAGTGTGCTCACCAAAAGTTTTTAGAATCTCAGTGCGTAGTAGGTATTAGCTGTGGCAATATGATGGCCTGGGCCAACTACTGTGCATGTGCACGTGAATCAGGTCAACATGAACGCCCTTCTCTGCTGTCGATTCCCATTCATACAGTGGTGTTGGTTTTCTGAAACACAACCAGAGTTACTTATCTGATTGCCTCATCAGTACACGCATAAGCATTAAAGGATCTACCACGGTGGGCTGCACAATTCGCAGCTTTTGACAACCAACTGAAGGCGCATAGGCATTAGCATGCCGCTCCTCCATTCCTAGTGGGTTCATTGGCCGGATGCACAGGAAAATGGCTCACTGATCAGCTGATGTGGAACTGGAAGTCTGACATCCAAAATCCGCCTTATCGTAGATCAGACTTCTTTAGGTTGTTCAAGTCCCTTTTATCTGTAATGAAAATTTGTTTAGCATCTAAATCCGCGCACGAGTCAGTTGTGACTCATACTCTTGCTATTTGGGATCCCGTGTTTGCTCCTCCCTGCATAATCGTTTAAAAGTCATCGATGTTCTTATGATTAAACGTTAATTTATCTCGGTTGCTCTTCAACAATGTTAACACAATGACGGCCTATCTTGCACATAAAATAGCGGCTATAAAATCGAGCCAACATGATGACGGCTTACTTGCTTTTAACTCACATCAGCACATAGTCAGCTTGGGCGTTGAATTACGGATGAGACGTTTCGAGGGACTATCCCGCATGGAACCATATCTGTATTGCCCCAACAGATAACTACTAGTTTTATATGCAATTACATTGCCGAGCCATTGTACTTGTATTCTTTCTTGTTATGATCTCCCTTAGATTACTGCCATGTTGGCCTACATGCGGTTGGACACGCGTCTGCTCTGAACTTTAACGTGCTAACGTTCGCTCTTGTCTCGCTTTATCCCCCAACAATTTTTTCAAGCCCTCAAATATAGCATAATGTATCTGATTTCATTTGCCTTCTGATATCTGCGCTCTATTACGCGTATTGTGTCGGACTAGTATTTACTTGTTGCAAAAATAGGTTACCCCGATTCGCGTGTGGGAAGTTAAGCGTTTTTTCGTGGTTTGTATTTTTTGGTTGGTTCTCTCCTTTTTCTCAATTTTGCTTGTGTATTTATTTGTTTCTTACGTGAATTTATTAGTTTAATCCTGCTTTTGTGCATCTTTATCCTTTACTTACTACTGGAATTAACACCTGAGTGGTTTCACAGCGTAGACCTGCTTACTTTGAGTGTTTCAGGTTTCGTGGTATACAGTCCAGATGTACGGTTTGCCATTTTAAGATGGAACTCGAAAATAAGAACACTCAGATAGATCGATCGAGGTACAACCAGTTTGTCTCACGCTTTACTCTATCAGTATTGACGCAGGTACGATATATCCTACTTTTCCTGTTGCGAAAAAACAAATTACCAAGGAAAGGAGGAAACGACTTTAAAAGCATTACAGCCTAGCACAATGGCTCGATTTGAGCAGCTCAATGGCCTAAATTTGGGTGATCACAAGCCGTCGACATTGCTCCGCGAAATTCAGCGAGATTCTGATCCATTATTCTTGCGTGAAGAGACGATTAAAGAACTTTGGCTTGCGAAGCTTTCAGAGCCTTTGTGATGATGTACTTCATGTTTATATATCCGTCCCTGAAAAAACAATCTGCCAAAGCAGACGCTGCGTACGAACGTCTTCTGCAGCAGACAACCAGTGTTTTTATTGATGTAAGCTCAGTGATTCAAAACAAGTGCTAAACTTACTCCGAGTCGTAAAACAGAACTGACCCTAAAGACGAGAAATTGCGCTACTTCACAACAGAATAGCAGCAACGGAGGCTTTGAGGCAGCGTGTGCCACGGTCAGACGCTGAACACGTTTTGGCTATCGTTCACTGCGGTTCGTCTTTGCTTGCGCCGAGCACGGCTTGCTCGATAAAAAAAGCGCAACATTTACCTTTCATATTCTTAAGCTGATGATACCAAGCCCGTCGAAGAATTGTGCTTGTATTACTATCAATATGATGAGAAATCTAGACATTGTTGAGTTTCCTGCATTAGGCACGATGAAGCCGTTTCTGCGAATAGCCCACATACCACGTAACCAATGCATCCATCAAGAACAAAATAGATAGGCTGTTTTGACTTAAAAATCGACGTTTTTCCATCACTTTCCTCATCGACACAGGAGCAGTAGACAGCATCTTCTCTGCAAACGCGACCGACAAGAACTCAAAGCTTATGCACAACCTGCGTGCGGCCAACAGTTCTTCGATAGCTTCATTCAGATAGTGGATGATGAACCTGGACCTTAATCTCCGCCAAGATTTTCAGTAGGTGTTCGTGGTCGCGTCTGTATGCTTCGCAATTATTGGCATCGATTTTCTCAGCCATTTTGGTCGCTATTTGATGCTGGCCGCTACAAACTTTAAGGCGACCATACTAAACTAGGAGTTGTAGGCGTTGTTTCATATGCCTCGACAATCAGTCCCGATTTTCGAGTCTCCGATGTGCCTTCAGATTATGCAAAATACTGGCTGAATACCGGCAACTGCTGCAACCAGCTGCAGAGGTTCCGCTAGGCAAGACACAGGTCGCTTATCACATAGTCACGCGTGGTCCTCCAAGGAGCGCCGGACCAAGCCGACACGCTTCAGACAAGTTGCGTGTCGGAAGATCTGAATTCGATCACATGCTTCAACTCGGTGTCAGTTGACCATCCAACAGTTCATGACCATTACACCTACACATGGTCCAGAAGAAGATCATAGGGGACTGGCGTCCTTGTAGCGTCTATCGTACCTTGAATATAGTTACCGGATCTGATCGTTATCTAATCCCAAAACCGTGGATCTCACAGCCAGTTTAGCAAATGAGACAGTTTTTAGTAAGCTCGGCTTGCTTCGCGTATGCAACCAAATTTAGGTAGCAAATTGAACATTGCTAAGACAGCCGTGATGACTCCGTTTGGTCTGTTTTAGCTTCTGCGCATTCCACTTGGTCTTAAGAATGTGGCACAAACTTTTCAGTGTTTCATTGACTAAGTTTTTCGTGGTTTAGACTTCACGCACGTACGCAGAGATGACATCCTAAGCGCTAGTTCCTCACTCAAGGAGAATTTGCGCCACATGCGGTAACCCTTTTTGACCACTAATCACAACACGGGGTAAGGGGCAATGCAGAAAAGTAAGCGTTTGTTGTCGATGCCAGTAAGTTAATCGGCCAGCATACCTGACATGCGGGCGTCGTGTGATTGCAAGCCAAAAGCAATGCCATCGTGGACTACACCGAAGCACAAACTACTGAGCTTCTATCACCGTTTCCTACCTAATTGTGCGTCCTTCATGCAGTTCATTACATAATTTACCCGAAGCAACGTTACTAAATACGGTTTTCTTGCTGCTGCACGCATTGTATACTAGGCTTAAAAAGAGGCTATCGCCAACATAGCTTCTATAGCGCATTACGACCCGAAAGCCCCAGTATCGCCCAGTATTAACATTGTTGGCATTTCAGCTGGTGTTGTTTCGCGGCAACAGGTAGGGTACGCTTGGCAACCGCTGCGTTTTTTTCTCTAAATTCCTGAACTCGGCTAAAGCTCGCAACAGCACGTTCGGCAGGGAACTAGCAACCGTCTACCTGGCCATAAGTCATTTACGATATATCTTAGCAGACAGCTCTTATGCCATTTTCAAGGACCGCAAAACACTGACATATTTGTTTAGTTCACCAAAGGATAGATACTCCCCTTGGAAAGCACGTCACATAGGCCATATCGCTCAGTTTACCTCCGATATATAACATGTCTCAGATGTGTAAAACGCCATCACCGATGCACGTTGTTGAATCCAGTCGATCCCCACTATCTCCAGCACTGCTATTGAGCAAGAAGCCACGCTCCAGCACAACACAATGGTCCTTAAGTTGACCTACTATGCAGGCCCCACTCACCGGTTGTACGACCCCTTCCGTTGACATCATCGGTAGGGACTTTGTGGCACATCTGGGGCACAGCGTGTGTAATCATACCAGGTGAATTTCGACAGACCGTGCTCGACATGCTGTACGGTTTATCCCACCTAAGCTTCCGTGCACCCCTCAAAATGGTAACCAAACGATTTGTTTGGCTTAACGTCCACTGCGACGTCAGTAATTCGGTTGCTGCTTGCCTTCCAATCTAAGTTGCAAGGGTAAAAAAAACACATGAAAAGGCATTCAGGATCGTTTTCAACGCCACATGCACGTTTTCACTACGTGCAAGTAGACCTCATAGGTCCTCTGCGGCCTTTGAAAGTCTCAGTATATCGACTAAATTGTGTTGACCGGTTTACCAGGTACCCGGAGGTTATTCAAATTCCAAAGTGCTCTTCGAAAAGAGAAGCACAGGCATTTCATAGCACCACTTAACTCAGTACGTCCTTCCTGCCAGCGTGACCACAGATCAATGATCATACCTCTCGTCTACTTTTGCCACGTTGCTTAAAGGCTTAGGTTTTTTTACGTCCAGACGATGGTTAACGTCCGGCCACGAACGGCATGGTGGAGCGATTTCATCGTCAACTGAAGGCAGAGCTTTGAACGCACACAGAACCTTCATGGTGTAAAATCCCTCTTATCATCCACCTAGGCTCAAGGAAGACCGTAAAAACCTATTTCAAGGCATCACTGGTGCAACTAACCTGGGACTGCAAGCCGCGTTTGATTAGACGACTGGTAGAACTAGCAGTAGAAAATTCACACTGATCGGCTGGCACACGAGATGCGCGGACTGCGCCCTCATGTTTCAGCATTGCGGAAGGCACGGGTGCATGTGTCCAAAAGCTGTTTACTTGCTCATCCGTATTGCTTTGTGTAGACGGCGTTCGACAGCCTCGGCACTCGCTATACATCGGGCCCTTCAAAGTTATCAACCATGCAAGTCGGTTATTCACAATCGACCGCGGTGCCTGATGCAAAGTTGTCACCACCGAACGCCTAAAACCAGCAATTATGAAGAAAACCACCTCACCTCTATCGTCTAGCAATGCTTTGTGCGCTGTTGCTAACCGCACCAATTTTCAGTAGCCTAGCGTTGTCGAATCGAAACACGATCCATATCTACAAGCATAACCATTTTGATCACATCTTAAAAACCTAATGTTTCTCCACCCACAACCAACCGCAGTAGTCGGAAGGCACGTAAGCCAGTTCGTTCCGTCAATTATGCGCAGTACAAATACGTTTAGTATTGTAATTATTGTACATATTTGTCCCGTATTTGGTCGGTAAAACTTTTGAAAACGCATGAAATCAAGAGCTTCCAAAATCCGTAAAAGTATCAAAAAGCAAAAAGATAGATATATGTTTGCATGTAGGCCATTCACCCGTTTTTTTAGCTTAATCTGCGTGCGTTTTTATCAATGCATGCTTCAAGGCTTTTATTTGATCGACTAGCTCTCGCGCGCAACATACTTGTGGATCACCGCAGTCAGAGAGCGTTTAGATGTGGACTGGGGACGTTTCTTTTTGAGACGAGAGTTGTTATGGCGGGGGGCGCGGCGGAGTACAAGCCACTCCCAAGCGCACAGCCTAACTGTAGCAAAGATTGAGATGCTGTCAGCCTTTATTCTGGGCTAGCTAGTTTCCCTACAATTTGATAAGCCCACTCCAACGGCCCTCCTTAATGTACCCTGCCATTCAAACAATAACTAATAAATATCAAACGCACAGTAAACTCCGATTTACAGGGAATTCTTAGTTGACACGGAAGCTCACTCACTTAGTTCTATACAATTTTACCCTATGAACCTCGATTCATTCATTATAATTGATGTCAAAGGCTTCTAAATTCCAGCCTTCAAGGATGAGGTTTTGTAGCCCACAGAAAGATCACTTATCGTTCATTTGCCTTTTGATATCCACCCTCACATACGCGCACCGTCTCAGATTAGTTTTTAATAATACAACATTACGTCCTTGCAGGTGACAAAACCGCTCGGCAAGGGCAATCAAACAACAATGACCAAAGCTATTATAAACCTCGTTAACTGGTTGTATTAAAGAGATTTGGCAATGAATGTCAATAAATGTAAGCCGCTGATCACTAGTAGCAATAGGATTGCAGTACAGACTTTTCAAGAGCACTCTTTTGCAGGCTAATCAGCAAACACGCGATTTATTTGTCACCATAGTTGGTAGTTTCAAAACTTCGGCTCATCCTCGCCATGCTGCCAAGAAAGCACGACAAATTTGCATTGTCTTAAAAAAACGCTATGTAACGCAAGCCAGAAGTCTTCCTATCATTGTGCAGAGCAGCGCTTAGGCCATTTCTGAGTACTGTATTCAAGCTATGGCGTTGTATCATCGTAGTGACATTAGTTGCATGGTAACTATTAAAAATTGTCGGCCAGTATAGTTGATAGTCAACGTGGGACGTGGTATGAAGGCCGTTTAAGGATCTTAGTATAGTTTTCCTTTGGACGGCGTGGATTAAGATGCGATCTAATAGAGACGTACAACATGTTAGAGTTCGTTAGTGCATTTAGCCTACGAATCTGATTGAGCGGGCTGTTTCGACGCAACTGCAGAGACATTGTCTGCATCGAAAGCAATAAAGGCTTGTACTGAATAGCAGGGCGAACTGTTTTGACGAACCGCGTTGTAAGTGTCAGGCATAAAGTACTTTTTAAGTAGCTAAATTGCGGGACTTAAGTTGTCTTCAAAAGGGGACTTGGTAGGTAGTAACCTCCTTGGTTCCGGAAATACTGCAATTGAATTTGAACTTGTAGCAATGGAACCTCGTTTGGTGAAATCTGTTGTTGATCCAAGGAAATGCAAGCACTCTTCTCCTCGTTGCTTAGGTTTCATTGCAGAAAGTAGGAGAGTCAATCAAACGCCACAATACGATTGTTGGTACAGGAAGCAGAGAGCTCGTTGGGCGAACGCCTGTATCGCGTTGGGATCTTGAGCTGCTCAGACCTGTATTCGGCTAGTCTAGATGATGTTGTAAATGAAGTCAGTCCGCTTAATAAAGAATATTAGCAATATACAACTTAGTTAACAAAGACTAAACACGAACGCGCGAAGTGCCGGAGCCAACAACCCTGTCCTCACATAGGGATGGTAAGCCGTCCCATTTAGACTTATTTTGGTAAGTCACGCGGGCAAAAGTTAAATATGAAGTAATTAATGTACAATATCCAAACATGTTAAATATTATTATACCTCTTTAACCACACCGTTCTTTGCATATAAGACCTTCATTTTTACTAAAACCATATTTTATTTAGCGCGGACGACTGTTGGTACGCATTGTGGGTCCGCTTTTCATGATCTTGGCTGACCCAGCTGGGCACGTTTGGGACGAAGTTCGGTCACTCAACAGTTATTTAGGTTCAACCGAACGGCTATATTATTGCGTACCTGTAATTTGAGAATTGGTTTTCGCTTATTGTTGATGGCATTTGCAAGCAAAAATTTAGTTAGCTAATTGTTCAGAGTGCGCTGAAAATATTTTATGAGTAACCGAAACTTGTTCTAAATAGGTCAAAACTGGACGACTAGGTGCGTGCTACATAGTCATACAAGACTATAACGGTCACTCCAGCAGACCTCGTTAAGCCACTTGTATTATGTGGAAGAGCACGTTCTCCCTATTAGTTATTAACACAGGAACTCAATGAACAAAATAAATTTACCAAAGTCCATGCTTGAAATCCGAGCCGTTGTACTTTCTGATGGCGTTTGTTTCTCATGTTCTTCCTGTTCACCTTGGGTATAAGTAAAGTCTAGTGTCTAGTGTAAATTAGCCAAAACAGTACATTGACTACTTACTGGAAGAGAGAAAACATCTTTTTTGAGTAAATGATCTGGCAAATCAAGGACTGTCGTGGCAAAAGATAAAACTTTGGTTCTTTTTTTCTCTCTTAAACTTGACACAGACGCTTGACGCGCAAGTTTAGCGGCGGCTCTGGCATGTATGGCTTTCACGGAATTATACTGCTGACTCTCTTTCAACTGGTTCTAAGGCAAGCAGTAAAAAAAGTTTAAGCCATACCAATGGCTCAATGAAAGGGGTAGAAGGAGTTGCTAGATTTCTGGCTTGGTTAATTGTAGGTTTCCTGATACATAAGCGACTTTTTATTCTATCATCAGCCAGAAGTTTCATGTTCACATCTCGGAATTCCATGTTTGCGTTCCAACACGTAATTAGGACAACAGCACACGCAGACCCTTTATTTGAACCTACTCCAAGTGGGAGCTTTTAAGGCATTCGAAATTAAGGGCAGAGAGCGTATTTTCCTGGTGTGGCAAAAATGTTTTAGAATTTCATATTCATGTGACAGACATTTATATACTACCATGGAAATTGTTTAATCGAAGCAGTAAAACAAACCCAGAAGAATGGTACAAGCTATTTATTCATTAATGCACAATTTAGTAACGAAAATATGTGCCGTGATACTTTAATAAGATAGCATGCAAATTTCTGGTCCATCTGTACTCTCTGCATGGTTTGAGCGAATGACATACTTCTGGTTAGTTTGTAGCGACCTGGAGATTCCCCCGTATGACTGTGTAAACTATTCTAAAATATTCAAATTATAGCTTTCTCATGTACTAGGGAACTATTCGGTTTGCCTGTTGGAACGTTGTTCCCGTTTGTTGGAAACACGAACACGATCTCCGCCTTTGGCGCGCGGCTCGACTGCGAACGACGCTTCGTCTACGCTCTCGGCGCCAACGACATTCTCCCTAGCTACCTCTCTCTGGGTGCCCCATTTTTAGCATTAGCTAACGCTCCTCCCGTCCAATAAACTTCTTCCCTAGCTTACTTTTTTGTCTTCTACTCATTGCTTTTGGTTGGCCGTATAGTCGAGTACCGGATATAATGCGCACGATCTATGCGCTATAAGCCCAAGCTTTTTCCAAACGCAACTTCAAATGAAACAGGAACAAAATGTGATTGAAATGGTTTTTCAATCGAAGGTGTCGTGGATACAGTACCTAATTCATCTACATGATTGACCAGCCTTGGGAGCCTGTAGTGCACCGGAAAACATGCTCTTTCAGTACTCTGTAACGTTGGATTTTATGGTTGTTTTAACCTTCGAAGCGTCCATTTGTTTAACTGACTGCACATCTGTTATGACAAACCGTTTTGGTGAGTTCCTCTCTGCACGTTTCTCGCTCTGTCTGATTCGCTTCCTGTTCTTGTAGCCTGCACAACACGTTGGGTTCAGTCTCCTCTGACTTCTATACTGTCGTATTTGACACTTCTTACGTGTCATTGCTTGCCGACTAGTATCCCAGGTTCCGCCCAACAATTGGTGACCCCCTGTCAGGAACACGCCGTCCGCCATTGTGAATTTTCATTTTGGTGAGCTCGTTCCAGTGCTTTTCTGAAACATTACTCGCTATCGTTTTGTTTTCTCATTTGCCGCATATACTTATTCATTTCTCACGATGAACAGTGCTGATGATAAACCATCTACGTACGTGGTTAGTGCCGTAGAGCTAGCCTCCCCACCTTTTTGGGAGAATGACCCGTTGTTATGGTTTACACATTTAGAATCCACTTTTTACGATTGTAAAATTTCATCTGATAATTCTAAATATCATCAGCTTATGTCCCGGCTTCCGCAAAGCGTATCCTCCCAAGTGAGGGACGTCATAGCTTGCCCGCCCCCCGATGCGAAATATGATACTTTGAAGCAGGCGATCATTCAGCGAATCACGCCCTATGACAAGGTCCGACTTCAGCAACTGTTTAGGGATCTGCAGCTAGGGGACAGGATGCCTTCAGCCTTGTTGCGACAGATGCAACAGCTCCTAGGCACATCCAGCATGGATGAAGGTATTCTCCACGAAATGTGGATGCAACGTCTCCCAGAAAGCACACAAGCCATCCTTGCGGTTGCAAGCGCCCTGCCTCTCACAGCAGTTGCAGAACTAGCAGATCGTGTCATGGAACGGCATCAGCCAGCGAACGAATCTAGGACGTTCACTCGACTTAGCCCCGTCACAGCCCCGGCGACATACGCGACTAGTGAGCCGTCGGCAATCGACGCTTTAGCATTGCAAATAGCGTCATTACAACGCCAAGTCGAGAAACTCAACCTAGATCGTAAGTAGCGCAGCCGCTCTAACCCATCAACTCGCCGCACGAAGCCTAACAATTCAGGCTTTTGCTTTTACCACACGCGTTTTGGTAACAAAGCCCGCAAGTGCCAGCAGCCATGCAGTTTCTCCACCGCCAAGCAGGGAAACTTCCACGCCGGCCCGTAATGGCGACTAACGGTGTCGGCAAAGCTCAAAGTCGTCTCATCTACGTTAGGGATTATGGCTCCGATACCCAGTTCTTAGTTGATACCGGGGCGGAAGTCAGCGTCATTCCCCCTATGCCAGGTGAGCCTACCACTTCTCTGTCGACAAGCCTCAGTGCCGCCAATGGCACGCCAATAGTCACCTATGGTCATTGGTCACTTACCCTGGACCTAGGTCTTCGGCGCACGTTCCGCTGGGTATTCACTGTCGCTGCAGTCCCCTTTGCCATCATCGGCATTGACTTTCTCAGGCATTTCGACCTCTTGGTCGATGCGAAACGCCAGATGATAGTCGACGCTGCAACAAAACTCAGCGTACGTGGCAGCACCGCCGATGTGACATCTATATCTCCGGTCTATTCATTTCCCCAGACCTCGTCAGCCTACGGTAATCTCCTTTCTCAGTATTCCAAGCTCGTTCAGCCGATGAACGCAGCTTTGCCAGTGGCAGCTCAAGTCACGCACCACATACGGACGAATGGCCCACCTGTGTCATGCCGTCCACGCCGACTATCGCCTGAGAAACTAAAGGTAGCTAGGGCGGAGTTTGAGCACATGCTTGAACTTGGAATAATCCGCCCTTCCGACAGCCCTTGGTCCTCGCCCCTGCAGATGGTCCCCAAGAAATCTGGTGACTGGCGCACTTGCGGTGATTACCGCGCACTCAATCGCCTAACCGTCCCAGATAGGTATCCCATCCCACACATGCAGGACCTTACCACATGCCTCACAGATAAGACGATCTTCAGCAAGATCGATCTGGTTCGCGCTTATCACCAGATACCTGTGGAAGACAATGACATTCCTACAACAGCCGTCATCACTCCTTTCGGTTTGTTTGAATTTTTAAGAATGCCATTTGGACTGTGCAACGCCGCACAAACCTTCCAACGCTTCATCCACGATGTTACTCGTGGCCAAGACTTCGCATATGCCTACCTCGATGATATCTTAGTAGCCAGTTCATCGGAACAAGAGCACCTCGAGCACCTTCGAGCTCTCTTCCAGCGCTTGACCCAACGCGGTGTCACAGTCAACCCGACTAAGTGCGAACTCGGCAAATCAACGGTAGAATTCCTAGGCCACGTCGTTTCATCGTCTGGTATCGAAGTCCTTGACAAGATCCAGGCAATCAAGGACTTCCCAGCTCCGACTTCCTTCAAGCACCTTCGTCGATTTTGTGGTTTGGTCAACTACTATCGACGCTTCATTCCGCGCTGCGCTCAGCTCATGCAGCCACTGACTGATTTACTCAGAGGAAATGAACGTAAGTTCGCTTTCCCTGACACAGCACAGGCAGCCTTCGCCGAGCTTAAGGATGCTATCTCCAACATAGCCCTCTTCGCTCATTCCGAATCGACTGCGCCCTTTTC
Source organism: Dicrocoelium dendriticum (assembly GCA_944474145.2). Lineage (NCBI taxonomy): Eukaryota > Metazoa > Platyhelminthes > Trematoda > Plagiorchiida > Dicrocoeliidae > Dicrocoelium > Dicrocoelium dendriticum. The sequence continues at coordinate 10,331,454 of OX104061.1, forward strand.
TATTACGACTGATTCCTCGGACGTCGCGGGAGGAGCCGTCATCCAACAACACGTTGGTGGGCAATGACAACCCCTTGGGTTCTTCTCCAAGCGCCTGCAGCCAGCAGAATCCCGCTACAGCACGTTTGGCAGAGAACAGCTGGCCATTTACCTAGCGATACGTCACTTCCGGCACACACTTGAAGGCCGCGCTTTCACGGTCTACACTGACCACAAGCCCCTTATCTTTGCCTTCAACTCTGCTAGCGACAAATACTCACCACGGGAAACAAGACACCTAGACTTTGTCACGCAGTTCACTGCTGACATACGTCATGTCTCAGGTGTCGACAATCCCGTCGCTGACGCGCTCTCACGCGTCAATCTCACTCTCCAGTCTTTGCCAACCGTCGATGCTGTATCAAGAAAGCCGTAGGAAAGGTAAAATGTATCTCGCAAAATTAAACAGGTACAACTGAGTGAATCCCTTGTTAAACGGAGAGTCAAGCGACAGACGCACACAACCAATAGTAATGAGTCAGCAAGCCAACCAATGAGATCGAGCCAATCGATGTTGCTGACAGGGTTACCACATTATCGTTCCCCCTCCGAAAAGCTGCCTCAACCGGGTTCGTAGCAATCAATAGGTTTCACCGTTCTCGCGGACCGACGCGAACGTATGTCCCGGGCTGCATTGGTGTTGATAATTTAGCGTAGGAATTTTGGTAAGATGCTATGCGATTTGAAACTTCGGCATCTCTCGCTGATAAAACGTTATGTGCAGCATTTAACTTTGTGCGTAAGGGCCTTCCTAGCATCAGCTCCGCTGGCGTTCTTCCTGTGGCTCTGTGGTCACATGTTCTGTAGGAAAAAACCGCAGTTAAAACTGCATCCTCCCAGTCCGAACCTCCTATGTGTATAGCTTGTATAGCTTCTTTTAAAGACCGGTTTAAACGTTCGACCATGCCGTTGGCTGCAGGATTGTAGGGCGCAGTTCTGGAGTGCTTAATGTTATGGCAATGTAGAAAATCTGCGAATTCGCGGCTACAAAATTGTGGCCCGTTATCCGTTACTATTTCATGCGGTAAACCGAAACGGCTGAACAAGTGTTTAAGCCAACGTAACACAACCGAAGTAGTAACTTGGTCGCACATGTGTACTTCAGGCCATCTACTGTAAAAACATGTAGCAACAAGTAGATTTCGCTTATTCGTAGGAGCAGTAGCGAAAGGGCCCATAATATCAATGGCGATTTTGGTCCATGGTTTCAGCGGGTAAGCAATTGGCTGTGTCGGGGCTTTAACGGGCAAAGAACTTTTGTCCGCTAATCGGCAAGCATTGCAATTGACCACAAATGTCTCAATGCTAGATGCCATTCGTGGCCACCAGAAATAGAGTCTCACTCGATTTTTGGTCCGAACTGTACCTGGATGTCCCTCATGTGCGCAAGCTATTATCTTGGCTATCAACTGGGACGGAGCTACAAACACCGAACCGCGCATCAGGCAACCGTCTACCACTGATAGTTCATGTCGAATTGCATAATAAGGAATGAACTCACCGGGGATTTTGTTATACTTGGGCCAGCCCTGCTGCACATATTCAATAATCTCATGCAGTAAAGCATCGTTAGAATTTTCCCTTCGTAGTTCCTCGATCGTCAAGGCAGGCAGGTTAGCTCCGAGACTGGAAACTAGTACCGCCTCCCTGAGTCTCTCTTTTTCATCCTCCAACCCCACGGGTAAGCGAGATAGGCCGTCAGCAATCTGATTTTGCAAACCTGGCCGGTACACAATTTCAAAATCGTAGTTAAGAAGCCTGGCATACCAGCGAGCGATTCGCATTGGGCGACATCCTTTAGATCCATTGCTGAGAAGAGCTGTTAGGGCTGAATGATCAGTACGCAGAATAAAACGACGACCGAACAGAAATAAATGCCACTTTTCACAGGCCCACACACATGCAAGAGCTTCTTTTTCCCCAACTGAATAATGACGTTCGGAATCTGATAGCTTTCGTGATGCGTAGGCAATAACTTTCTCCTCTCCGTTTTGTATTTGTGAGAGGACAGCTCCGAGACCGACATCAGACGCGTCAGTGGACACAAAGGTGCGGCAAGATTCATCAAAAATGGCAACTAAGGGAGCAGACACAACTCTCCTTTTCAGTTCATCAAAGGCATTTTGCTGATTGCTGCCCCAAACAAACGACGATTTTTTCTTTGTTAACTGTCGTAATGGATCTGCCACAGTCGCAAAATCCGGCAGATAGCGCAGGTTGTAAGAGCACATTCCTAAAAAGGACTTTAGTTCTGTCAAATTTTTGGGTGTTGGCGCTTCAGAGATGGCCCTGATATTTTCATCACTTGGTAGAATGCCACTGCGTGAAATGACGTGTCCCAAAAACTGAAGTTCTGGTGCATTGAAGAGACATTTTTCTGCCTTCAGACGCAAATTGAGATCACTGAGGCGCTGGAGGACTTTGTGTAACCTTGCATCATGTTCTTCCTGTGAGCGGCCGAAAACACAAATATCATCCATGTAGGCAACGTGCCCATCGATACCTGCCAGGGCGTGAGTCATGAACTTTTGCCAGGCGGCGGGCGCGGAACTCAAACCTATGGGTAAGACTTTGTACTGAAATAGGCCATCAGGAGCGAGGAAGGCAGTGAGGTGTTTGGAATCATTGGCCAATGGCATATGGAAAAACGCACTTTTCAAATCTAGCTTGGAAAAAACAGTTGCACCAGCTAAACGTACAGTGAGTTCATCATTAGATGGTAAAACAAAGCGTTCTACGACGATCTGTTTGTTCAGCGCCTGCAAATCGTTGCATATCCGGACAGTACCGTCTTTCTTCATGACACAAACCATTGGATGCACCCACTCAGAGCAATCGATGGGTTCTATCAAATCATTTGCTAGCATCGCTTGCAGGGCTGCAGAGACCGCTTCACGTTTCGCTAGCGGAATGGGTCGAGGTTGACCAATGGCGATCGGTTTCGCATTCGGTTTCAGCTGAATTCGATGCACACCACATGGAATACGGCCGATGGACTTCTGGAAGAGCTGCGGATAATGTTCCTGCCAGTGTGCTACGTTGACGGAAGAGATAAGCATGCGGTCGAATGATGGTACAATGTGCAAAGCCACCATAGCATTCCTCCCAAGCAAGGGTCGTCTGTTGTCCGAAGAAATATACACTGCGACATCGGCAATCACAGAATGCAACTGCAAAAGCACGATAATAAATCCCAATATGGTTAGTGTGTTCCCACTATAACTCCAGAATGAATGTGAGGTGGGATGTAAAGTATGCTGTGATAGGTAGCGTTCATAAAATTGGAAAGGCACGATAGTAACTGGAGAAGCAGAATCAAGTTCCATTTCCAATGGAACAGCACCTTTAACAGTAAGGAACAATACAGTACGAATGTCAGCAGCTGGAAACTTCGGTTCAACAACGGATATGGTTACACAACCTGAAGGTATGGAGTCAGCGGTGATTGAATAGATATTGTCTTGAGTTGGATCGGTAACATGGCATTCCGGTGTATCATCATCTTTAATGAGTGCGACAGCCTGCGATCGACAACAGCGGGCATAGTGACCAAATTTACCACAGTTTTTACATTTGAGGCTGCGTGCGGGACAACCGGCAAAATTAGCTTTGTGAGACGTGCTCCCACAACGATAGCAAGAAACTTTGTCTGTCGGACGTTGCCGGAAAGATTGTACTCTCGCCACTTCAGCTAAGCTGGTGTAACAAAACTGCTTCGATTGCAATGAAATTTCTGTCTTTACTCGGGCTAATTCGCAAGGTCGATCCCAAGTTAGTGTGCAAGCGTCTTCCTGCAATAGCCCCTCACGTATGCGATTGTCAGCGATTCCAGTGATCAGTTGCTGAGTGAGCATACAGCCTTCAATCTTTTTCTGTGGAATAGACGAGTAGGCACACGGTCGTACTGCACGACTCAGCCGAGCAATGAAATCATTCAAGGGTTCGCCTGCTTCTTGGTGTATTCGGGAGAAAATATATCGCGCGGTAAACACGTTCATTTGGTAACTCCATGCACCATCGAGAGCATTGAAGGCGTCCATAACCGATTTGCATCCTTGGAGACCCAAATCATCGAATTGTCGCTGTCCCTCATCTCTGAGTAAATGACGAAGCAGCTTCAATCTTTTATCCTCAGTAAGAGCAGTAGGGAGATCGCTGATTAAATCCAAGTAGTTTAAGAAGGATGTTTTCCAACGGAACCAGGCATCCGATGTCGGTCTGCTGCCGCAATCAGTCCAAAATGGAGATGGGGGTTGGATGGAAAGGTTCATTTATGCCTCCGCGATGCCACAATGCTGTATCAAGAAAGCCGTAGGAAAGGTAAAATGTATCTCGCAAAATTAAACAGGTACAACTGAGTGAATCCCTTGTTAAACGGAGAGTCAAGCGACAGACGCACACAACCAATAGTAATGAGTCAGCAAGCCAACCAATGAGATCGAGCCAATCGATGTTGCTGACAGGGTTACCACAGTCGACCTTGCCGCCATGGCATCAGCTCAGGCTCAAGACGAAGATATACAGCGCACTCTGCAGTCTACTTCGCTGCATGTGCAACCTGTTCCTCTCCAAACCACGGAAGGAACCATCCTTTGTGACACTTCCACAGGTTGTCCTAGACCTCTCTTGCCCGTCTCCTTCAGACGCACAGTCTTTGACGCACTACACTCGCTGTCACATCCTGGTATCCGTGCATCTTTGAAATTGGTCACTGAACGTTTCGTTTGGCCACGCGTAAACAAAGATGTTCGTACCTGGGCTCGCGCTTGCCTTCAATGCCAGCGCTCTAAAGTACATCGTCACACCCGCAGTCCTCTTGGTTCATTTCCTGCCCCAGACTCTCGGTTCTCGCATGTACACTTAGACCTGGTAGGCCCATTGCCTCCGTCACGCGGATTCGTATACATTCTGACATGTGTCGACCGCTTCACCAGATGGCCAGAAGCCATTCCCGTAACAGACTGCACAGCTGAGACTGTTATCCGGGCCTTCTTAGATCGGTGGGTATCGCACTACGGATGCCCATCCACCATCACAACTGACCGAGGAACGTCTTTCGAATCTTCACAATTCGATACGTTCTGCAAATCCTTGGGTTGTCGCCGCATCCATACCACAGCGTATCACCCAGCAGCCAACGGGTTAGTTGAACGTTTCCATAGACAGCTTAAAGCCTCGCTCTGCGCCTCCTCCGACCCTAGCTGGAGCGAAAACATTTCGCTCGTACTCTTAGGCATTCGCAGCAGCATCAAAGCTGATTTGCAATGTGCACCAGCAGAGCTGGTTTACGGCACGACGCTCAAGTTACCAGGAGAATTCGTTTCACCTCCCGCATCGTCGGGTATGCCTCCGCCTAACTTTGCGTCCTCGCTGGCTCAACGCATGCGTTCACTACGCCCGACCCCGCCCCGTGAACAGACTAGAGATGTGCAAATGCACAGCGGACTCTCTACCTGCACTCACGTCTTCCTCCGCACCGACACAGTGCGGCGCCCTCTCCAGCCTCCCTACACTGGCCCTTTCAGAGTTCTGCAACGGACTGCGAAACATTTTACTATAGGCCAGAATGGTCATCGAACAACAGTGTCCATCGACCGACTCAAAGTGGCTTTCGTTGACGAGCCATTTTCAACTCATCCTGATGCTCTCCCACAAGCACCCGCACCTGTGGTGACTTCCCGAGCACTGGATAACCCGGATCCCTCCGTACCCCTTGACCCGCAACCTATCTCGCCGCAACCCCAGGCAACCGACCGACGCGGTAGACAGGTCAAACGTCCGGTCCGTTTTTCCGATTTTGTAAGCGTTTGCTATTCCCATTAACACGTCTTCTTCGTCTTTAATGGCTATCCTGCGTATCACCCACAAACGTTTTGCAAAATCGACAAAAAAACCCAAAACATTTTGAAAACCTAAAAAGCATAATTGCTTTTATCATACATGCCATGTTCCCTCTCCGTCGTCAAGCCACTTCCCCGACCCGTGCCAACCCCCTCTGAGTTTTACCTTCCAGAAACTCAACCGCCGGAACTGCCCAGGCAACCCTCGAGTGACTCGCCAACCGGCTCAACGCAACCCTGGAGTGACTCGCCAGCCGTCCTCACCCAAGGAACAGACAGTCGCTCTCGATCGCAGACACCCACGAACGAATTGGTCCCCAAACGCCGCTTAGGCATTGCCGACGAGGACGCCGGATTTCTTCGTGGGACGAGGACGCCCGCATTCCTTCGTGGGACGAGCACGCCTGGATTTCTTCGTGGGAAGAGGACCGTGGACTAAAGTGCGGTGGGGGGAATGACACCTCCCAAGCGCACCGTCGGGTCTGCAGCAATGGGAAGGTCCTGTCGGCCTTTTTTCTGGACTAGCCAGTTTTTTTGCAGTCCGACCAGCCCGCCCCGACGGCCCACCGATGATGCACTCTGGTCCACACGATCGTCATAAATAAAACTAACAAAAGCCTGGACCCAGCGAAATCTGCTACACCCCAATTTGGAAGCCCTTCTCCAGCCCCTGCAAACATTCGCATCCACCCTCACCTTCCATTTTCCCCACTAACAGCTCTATCGAAGGCTTCCATCCTTCAGCCTTCTAGGGGGAGACCCTTGTAGTGCACCGGAAAACATGCTCTTTCAGTACTCTGTAACATTGGATTTTATGGTTGTTTTAACCTTCGAAGCGTCCATTTGTTTAACTGACTGCACATCCGTTATGACAAACAGTTTTGGTGAGTTCCTCGCTGCACGTTTCTCGCTCTGTCTGATTCGCTTCCTATTCTTGTAGCCTGCACAACACGTTGGGTTCAGTCTCCTCTGACTTCTATACTGTCGTATTTGACACTTCTTACGTGTCATCGCTTGCCGACTAGTATCCCAGGTTCCGTCCAACAAGCAAAATTACTACTGAACAGGACAACATCATGAATGAATACATCCGTTTTGTGTTTCCGTAAATGGGTAGCGCAGAGCACACAGTATTTCGACTTAACAGTAGAGGTCCGCATCTGAAACCGTAAAAGTGATAAGTAAGGTACAGACACCCACTGCTTTTATAAGGATTTGCTTAGGCTACTTGCGTGTGGCTGGCGGCTGCCGCGATTTCTTACACGAATTCCGGACAAAGCTTGAAGCTCTGTGTCGTCATATTTTCAAATACTACAACAGGAAACTTATTCACGCTTCCTACTACTCTAGTTGAGATCTTAGCGCTAGTTTTGCGCATTGACAATTGCGGTTTCAATTTAGAAACTGGCCTTGCAAGTGGTCAGACTTAGCTGGTTCAAATCGCTCAGCGAGCGTGAAACCGTTGCGGGTCTACATGGTTTTGTATGCCTCGCTTAAGTTCCCTGTCAACCAGTCTCTTCTTGTTGAGCATATTCCTAATCAATTAACCGTTCTCCATTGGAAACTCGCGCTGGCATTATAAACTCCGAGTGGTCAGACACTGCACATTCACCATACAGTTGATATCCTTCTGCATGGAAAGTGCCCGGACCTGAACGCAACATTCCAATGAGGTCCACGCCCTGTTTTATACCCAGGGAGAAAGAACGCTGGCTTGGTATCACACAGCGTTCGCCTGTCATGCTTTGCTAACAGCATGCTAACACTGCGCTGAGTGTTCCAAGTTAGTCTCCTAGAGGACACCAAGCTTGCGTGCTTTGGTGGCATGTTGCAATGCACAATGACTTGCGCCGTGCAAAAATTGGGTTGCCCTTCAAGTCCCGCAGGATAGTGGGGGTAAAACTAAACCTAGCAACAGGTAGATATTGTCTATTTGAGCGCTTATTCAGGAGACACGTTGCTAGGCTATAGTAGTGTAAGTTGGAATTGAATGCAAACGACGAGACAACCTGGGGACAGTTATGGTTTATGTACTCGGTGAGAAAAGTTAAAACAAGTTTACTCACGTCCGTAGCCCTCCTAAAGTTGATGTAACAGGTTAAGCGGGCTTGAATGCATATTTAAAATATTCCGAAGTAGCATGGTTTAGACAACGAAGTGATGGAGGCCAAGGGCAAGATGCAATCAGTTTTTAAAAATAGCCGAGGTGGGGAACAAGGAATTTTGGGAGAAAGTTCAAGGGTTGGCAAGCCCAAAGAGTAACATAATTCCGCCGGCATCCCAGGCGACGTTACTGTGCACACAATTGCAAAGGGTTACCTCTGAGTTTAATCTTAATGCTGAGTCTCAGCTAGTGACGGCATACGTGATTTGGGTAACTCAATATTTGCTAGACTAAAATGAGGTCTTTTTCGGCCATTACTTTTAGGCAACTACAAGTACAAGACAGATAAACTTTCAGGTATACGAACGCTGGGGATGTGATGGATTAAACGAAGGCGATCAGTTATCCACGTGCTGCAGTCAGAGGTCATGAATCGCGCGAGCGCGCGCGGAGAAACACACACGCACAAAGCACCGACGGTTTGGCCGGCCGGTCTACACTGGTCACGCTGAGTCGTAACTGTCGTCCGACGTCACGGCCACGGCAACCGTATGCCTTGTAACAGTGTACCCTGCTTGCACCAAGCCGGACTAAGTATATCGATTGCATTGGCTTCAGCGGTGACCAACAAGGGCATTCTGATTCCTATGGGGCTGCAAGAATTTGCAGTCCAGACACCTTAAAAACGGAATTGGAGTGTGCGCACTAGACGCTGCAGAGGAAAGGGTATCCTGCGACGTTTATCAAAAAGCATCCCGCTGTTTCTGCTCAAATTAACGCGATACCGAAGGCAAAAAAGAAGGATGTTTACCTCTCAGTTCCTTTCAAAGGAGGTACCGCGTTCGACGTAATGAATAAGTGACTAGCACTGCTTGTGAGCGAGCAAGTCGGCCGCTAAAGTTGCTACATTTGCTGAAACTGTTCAGCTCGCCACCTAAGGCCTCATATATAGAATCCCGGCACGTTCCAAAGTTTCGATTCTATAGCAATTCATCTGAACTTTAGGTGCAAGGTAACTCTGGCATACGACCAGGCGCCCATCTAGACGGATGGCGTAACCCTGCCCTGCCGCTGTGCAACCTGGCGTTGGTAAGAATGTCCGAAGCTCGGGCCTCAAACGTCTGTTCTGCACAGTCTATCGGCTTCGGTCTACTGACGAATTCAAGTTAGTCTAAACGGCACCGAAGCGCTACCCCAAAGGAATCTGAAAGCGCTTGTTGGTCACCGCTGAAGCCATTTCAATCGGAATGCCTCAGCCCGGTTTGTGCAAGCAGCGAATACTGATCCAATCTATACGGTTGCCGTGACCGTAATGTCTGACCGCGGTTACGACTGAGAGTGGCCATTGTAGACATGCCCGCCAAACGGCCTGCCTTTTGTGCTTGTGCGCGTCACCGCGCGTGCTCGCGCAACTCATGAGCCGTAACTGTATCGCGTGGACTACTGAGTGACTTCGGTCAATCAATCGCATCCTCAGCGTTCGCTAACCTGTACTTTTTCTGTCTTGTAACTATATTTGCTTGAAATGAATTGCCGAAGCGTTCTCTTCTCGTGTTATGCTTTTAATATAAGGTCGTCAAGCAGCCTTCGGTCATTGCCACAGAAAATCTCCAGTGCCTTCAGCCGTTGACGTTAGGACGGCTTTCGTACGCCCTTGACGTTCTTTGTGGCCCTGTGTTGTGGATTAAGTAGCCTTGTTTTTCTAAGCGAAGGCATTGGGCACCGAACCAAAAGGTTTGCTGTAATCAAGGTTCCATTCTTCTACCGGATTCCATTCAACAGATTATTGTCCGTTCATCAAACAGGAAGCATATTACTGAGCGCGAATTTATTCCGCCAAAGCAATGCCGTTTTACTCCTTTGAATTTGGACAGGCCGATGCTTCAAAATTGGTTCTATCAGGTGTTTTTTCAAGCAGTAAGCAATACGCCAGTCGGATTAATAAGCTTGTGTTCATAGTGCTACTATGTAGTAATGCCTTTAAGTATGGTCAGTACAACTGCCCTCTTTCGATCCTGCGGGATTGTATCCTCAGTAAGTGGCATGTTGTATATTTCTTGAACTGGAAGTTGGTGAATATCAATAATTAGCTTGAAAAGGCCTGGATGCAAATTATCAAAGCCAGGGTTTGCAGTGCTTTAGACCATTCTGGCCAGAGAAAAGATGCGATGCAGTTAGTACGAATTCCACCATTTCTCCCTCGCTTACGCAGTTACAGATCACATCAGGTTCAACCAATCGTAAAGGGGTTACCTGAGAGTAAGAAAGAATGGAGAGGACTGGAGAATACGTAGGGAGGAACAAGTTGAAAAAAATTCAAAACGTCTGGTTGAAGCCTCTAGGCGGCACTCAAACTCTGTCACCTAAGGTGCTGGTATGACGTCCTCAAGTAGTAAGCTTCAGCACTCTATGACGGCGTACCACATAAGTGTTAACCATACTGAGGCCAGATGGGGTTTTGTGCAACTTTGTCGGATGTCTGCGAAAGTTTTGTAACTGAACCAATTAAAAATTCAAGATTACTTTCCGTATTGTCAGAATGCGATAATTAGGAAACATGCCTCCAGGAAGCCTACTATAGTGTAACGAGAGCATCCTTAGCTGGAGTAACTAGTCATTGTAGGATGGGTGTCCAAGTCTCTGACTACCTTGGTTCTCATCCTGGAGAGCCGCTGTAATTCCACCATCACTCGCACCAAGCAACGTGGATAAGCTAGGACGCAGTGCAATTGGTGTGGCCTAAAAGGGCCGCAACCTAGCTGACACCTATATTATTGGTTAGGATTCCAAAGGAGCAATTGATTATTCAGTGCTGGGAAGCCATTACAAGCCGCCTTGTTTCCGTTTTAGCTGGAGTTGACTCTGGAGACAAGGTGACACCTGTCAACATGTTGGAATACTTGAAGCTGGTCATTCTGGCTAAGTATGTAACATTCCGAATGGATATGGGACTCAGCGCCAGGAAATGAACACAGGGACTTGTATTTGTTTCTGATACAAATAGGACCAGACAATGGGCAGAAAGAGTGTTCATACGAATATCGGGAATCACTAAAGTCGCTTACCGTGCATTTCCAGCAGTTCAGTTATGCACAGTGCAAACTGCAACGGACTGGGGACGAAATCCTGTGGGACACAGCTGAGGACCTTTCAGCGGAATGAGAGCTTAATGTCCACTCAAAAGCTCATCTGTATCCCCTAGCGTAGCATTGACAGCGTAGCAGCGCGGAGTACCCGACGACTTACGAAGTATTTTTGAGTAACGGCGGGGCTGTGGGACGGTGCTAAACGTTATAAATAAATATTTTATTCTCGGCCATGCGAGGCACGCCTATGGAGGAATGATCAGATATGTACAACTGTACAAACATTTTATGGCAACAGTTACAGTGACAGTAGAAAATTGTTCATATGTCCTTGATTGGAACTGTACAATGGTGAAAATGCGAAACAATAACTTGGCTGTCATGAGGTACGGGACCTCAGCTAATAATAGATTGAGAATCCTGAATGATCCATTGGAAGGTAATGGAAGAGCACGCTCAAGAGATATATGCTCATAGAGTGAGTTCGTGCGCAAGTGAGGTAAAGGTCAACATATCGTAGGAAGTAAAAAGACGACGATATATGCAGATGTAGAAGTTCAAGTGTAACGATCCTATCTAGAATGGTGACGTTAGTTGACTTGCCAGTGTAAAGTTATGAGCTGTGACTTTATTCGGTGGCGAGTCACATAAGCCACGTTGCAGTGTTGTTAAACGGACATTTGTGGCCTTTTATAGGGAGAACGCTTGCCAGGCGAAAACCCACCACGTCCTGAAACACTGCCACCAATCCATTGAATGGCAAATTGTAACTGGCTAGGTATCTTGTTGAAAGTCTGTTTGCTCAGGTATTCGCAGTCAGGTTGCGTTCCAATTTTTTCCGCTGGTTGATGCAATAACTGGTTGCCTATTGCGTTCCAGGGTCCTGTCCATTGGTAGGTTGGGTACTAAACATTCTTTCTGAATATGATGTGTTGATCCTTTGCAGAACCACGTGAAATCCCTGATTATGTAAATTTGCGGGGGAGCGAAGAATTCGTGTCCAGCTACCCTCACTGGACATCGGTAGTTGGGTGCAAGTAGTTAGAGTGGAAGTGAGGCCATGGTCCAGGTAAGTACTTGTTGGTTATTTCGTCCCATCCCAGATAGAGGCAGTTCCTCAGTTCAATTCCGAATCTCCGATGTTCACGACCTCAGAGAAAAGGGAGAGAGGAACAGGCCGAGAGAAGACCGAAATGGCCAGTCAATGTTCCTAGCATTGGATCAAAATCCTACTTTAAGACATTTACTTAAGACAACTAGTGTATAATGTGTAACAGATATTACTCTAGATGTTTTTAATTACGCAGAAGGCATGGACTAATGGGTAAAATACCTTCATGTGCATAAGGATGAAGAGCAGGATTCCGGTAAGAAATTCATGAGATATAAGCTAACGATGTTCGAATTCTACCTGAGACTAGAAGGTGGGTGTGTAGCCACGATTGGTTGTTATCGGAAACCAAAAGACAGTGACGATGTGGCCGTATTTATATATGCTTCACGGGATAAGGATTTCCTAAGACACAATAACTATAATGTACATGGGTATATGAAGATAAGAAGCTGAGCATACTAGAAGCAGGCTAAGATTAAATGGATATGAAAGGAAGACTAAGTGTTGAAGGTCAGACGATCAAAAGATAGCGATAATGGACCGGGTTGCAGTAGCCCAAAGTGCCTGTTGGGTTAAGCATTCTAGTTACTATTGAATAACAACCGTGACAAAGGATAGGACAGCAAACCAGCTAAGCTGTGAAAAAACTATACCAAGAGGATAAACATTCTACAGAAGGACTGAACCTTAGCGAGCAACACGTATTCGCAAATTTGAATAGAGCCTACAGCGACTAGCTGCTGCTGATCAGAGATAGTGGCTATAGGAAAGGATGTATCAGTGGCTGGTTTACCCATATCATTAAGACGTTTGACCACGTGCTGGATCCCTACACTTTCAATAGGTAAGTGAACGAGCGAGGGGTTAGAGATAAATACCTACCAGAAAAAAAGTAGGACAGCAAAGAGGTGACTTCTTACTTATATGGGGCTAACAATGACTAGATGTCGTCAAGAAGAGTAGACGCGAGTAAGACGAACGACGGATAACGGCGCGCTAGGAGAGAGATGAATGGCCCGCAATAGTATTCAGTTACCAGTGGATCCTACGGTGGCACAGAATAGGTCAACAAACCAGCTAAACTGTGACGTAAACAATCCAAGAAATGAACATTGTAAGGAAGGAGCGGCTCCTGGCGCTCTCCGGATATCCGCAAAGTTGAATTGAGGCTTTGGCGATTAGCTGCTGTTTAGCAGAGATAGCGACACTAGGAAATGATGTACCAGTGGCTGGTGTAGCCATATCATTAAGATGTTTGACCATTACTGGACACATTCAGTTGCAATGAATAAATCCACAGACGAGCGAGTCAATGGAGCAGCTGTGCGCATACCACAAGAGTTATTTTTTGTGACGGAGGCAGTCCCAGAGAGTAAAGGAGAGTTATTTGGTAGGACCTGTGTCCCATATTTTGGGTTTGCAGACTTAGAGGTGCTAAGGGCCATGTTCCCAAAGTTCATCCTCCGGTATATTGGTGTTAAAGAGCTCTCAAGTAGGCAGGGTAGCAAGGTTTCTATGTAGGGCTGTTCGGAACTGTGCAGTATTCTCGGATGCCCTTACTTGTAATGGTAGCCTGTTCCAGACGCGAGCGAATCTGTAGCGAAAGAAGTCGTTACGCAAGTTAGTGCGGGCTATGGGCAGGGTAATGGTTAAGGGTCTATGGCGGAGTGGATACCGAGAGTCACCGTTTTGTTGAATAAGTCCTTCAAGGTTCGTATTTGGGTTGTTTATCGTCTGGAATAAGAAGGTGTGAATGCGTCTCATTCTTCGTAACCATAAAGCTTCAAGACCAAGGAGCTTACAGCGCTCATGGTAGTTGAGGGTAGAAGGGTAAAGCAGAAGCTTTGTGAATGAGCGTTGTACTTTCTCAATTGCTATTCGGTCACTCTTTCTGGAGTTGGTAAATATTATTGCGCAGTATTCCAGAAGAGGTCTAGCGCATACCTTGTATAGAGTGAGGCTGGATTCAGTTACGAGCATTCTCTTGCAGATATGACCAATGAGGGATCTGGCTTTCGCTACACTAAAGCTAACTTGTTCTGAGAAATTTATTGAGCTTGAATAGTGTACTTCGAGATCCCTTACGGTTTGACAGATGGCTAGTGAGACGCCATTCAGGGTTAGCGCACTAGGCGGCACAGTACATCTGTACGACAGAACGCTGCACTTTGCAGGAGAGAAGTCACGCTTCCATGTGTTGCCCCAAGAGTCTAATGCTTTAAGGTCATTTTGAATATTGAGGAGACCGCTCCTTAGGTTACCCGGGTCAAAGGAGAATACGACTTTGATATCATCGGCGAACAGGTACGCCTTTCCAAATTCAAAGACTTGAAATACGTCGTTGATGTAAAGTAGGAAGAGTAAAGGCAGAATACACTTCCCTGGAACACACCACTCGTAACTGGTTTCGGTGAGGATTCGAAGTCTCCTAGTCTCACCGACTGCGTTCGACAGGAGAGCTAGGAAGGGAACCAGGAATGCAACTGGTCCGATATACCGTAAGAAGCCAATTTAGTTAGCAGTCCATTATGAGGAAGTCGGTCGAACGCTTTTTCATGTCCAAAAAGATGATGATCAGAGCTTTCCTGCAATCAACCATGGCGGTAACATTGTACAGGAACTCCAGCTAGCACGTTTGACAGGATTTAGATGAGAGAAATCCATGTTGGGATTTATTGATGAGGTTAGGATGTGTCAAGAACCGTAGGAGCTCTTCCTTGACGATCCTCTCCATCACCCATGAAGCGAATGGGGTGTGACTAATGGGTCGGTAGTTTTCAATGTTTTGACGGCTTCCGCTTTTGTGTCTTGGCATGACTACTGCATGTTTCTAAGCGGAGGGAAATGTTCCGTGTTTCATGGAAAGGGTAAAGTTGTTAAGAAGGAGGACGGATTTATCCAGGCCACCTAAAATTAGCAGAGCCGATGGGAGGCCATCAGGTCCGGCATGGAAGGACAGTTTGAGGGCTTGAACTTCTCGAGTAATGGTACGCAGGTCAAATGGTACTGCGCGTAAAGTATCATGGGTGCAACTAGGAATATTAAGGGGCAGGATCAGGTTAGCAGAGGTGAAAGAGTCGCAGAAGTAGCGGTTTATGACCTCACATGTTTCAGCTTGGTTACTGGTAACTGAGTTGTCTGGACGAATAATCGAGTTAATGGAGCTCAAAGCGGGGTTGCTTCTGCGCCTCATCAGGGAATTGTGGGCTTTGATACGGTTGATAGAGTTTAGGGCAGTTTGTTCTTCGGACAGATTTGCGGTAGTTTGTGAATTTCTCCACTCCAACAGGACTTCATCGATGCGAATAAGGAGGAAGTAATCTTGGGTCCTGCTGTACTTCAAACGTAGCTCTTGAGCTTGACGAGCAGTTTACTAGGGGAGTTGCGTCCTGCTGTGACTGTATTGCTTTTTGTTTCGTTATAGGTGCAAGTATATCGAGGCAGTAAGTGAGATTTCTATATAGTACAGAAGAGGCAGTGCCCGCATCTGAAAGAATGCATCCCAGCTGATGGATCTCAGAAGTAGAGCAACGTTTGTCCAATTGATGTGGTTGAAGGGCCGAACAGAACACGCTGTTCTAATCACTGGGAGACGAGTGATGGGTAGTTGGAAAGAGAGTTTTACTATGTTGTGATCGCATCCAGGGAGATTATCAAGCACGCTAGCAGCTGCATGTGCAACTCCGTTTTGTAAAAAGTAAATCTAACGTGTTAATGTGCCTAGTGGTTGCATGCATGTGCTGAGTCCACCCAAATGCATATGTGGTGTCCGCAAAGGCACGGCATTTGAGTGGCGCAGATTGCGTTTGCCAGGCCACTTGTGGCATATTAAAGTCACCACCGATTATCTTATAGTGAGTAGGCCATAAATAAATAAATAAATAATTATTCTCGACTATGCGAGGCACGCCAGGTGAGGCATGATCAAGTATGTACAGCTGTACAGACATTTTATGGGAACTGTAGTGACAGTAGAAAATTGTTCATATGTCCATGCTTGGAACTGTGCGATGGTGAACATGCGAAAGAACGATTTGGTTGTAGTGGGATCGGGATCCGTTGTTTGGAAATAATCGCTCTGCCATATATACTTCTGTGAAGCGTTCCACTAGATTGCGCATACCGATTGCGTTAGTGTGTAGAGGGTTATCCAGACAGCCAATTAAGATATCGTGTTGTCCCCTACTAGTCTGAATCCAAACCGAGTCTTCCAGAGGGCCGATTGAAAGTTCTTGAAACGATGGCGCCCGAAATTGTCACTCACGTAAACGAGGCATCCGCCACCTCGGTGGTTGGTACGTCCATTGCTGAAGAAGGTGTAGCCCGGGGTTCGCAGCTGTGCATCGTGTGTTAGCAGTATGCCACGTTTCTGTGATGAGCACTACCTGGGGGGCGCATAGGATAATGACGGGGTTGATAAGGTGCATCTTTTGTTTGATGGACCTTGCGTTAATGAGAAGTAGAGTGAGTGCCTCATTGCGGAAGCGAACATCTGCTGCATTATCAGAGACAGAATTAATCTGAGTGGTATGCGTGGGTATAGTTGCTGTTGTCTCAGAAGGAGTGCTAAGAGTTATATGGTTACAGAAGTCAGACAAACTCTTACTGTCCGCGTCATCACAGAGCAGGTCGGGTTGAAGGAGTAGGACTGCTTGGTTACCACGCTGAAACGAAACAGAGGAGACAGGTTTGTGGGTGTGGGGAAGGTTATTGGCGATGGCTAAGGTATTGGCAGGGTTATGTTGTACGAAAGCAGTAGAGGATGGAGTACAGTGGACGTGCAGTCCTGAGGGGCATATTTCTGCCAGATGTGGGTTGGTTATTGCGGTGTCTGTATGGCATTCCAAGGTTCGGAGACGGTTGATGGCATGTCTGTGTGCAATGGTGAGTCTCCTGGTTAGGTCCTCGGTTGGATGCGTGGAAGACAAGCTCGTTTGTGTGGCAGTCCCCGCTGGACCTGTTCCGCAGATTCCACCCAGTTCTCTGAAGCAACCGTCAAGTTGGTTAAACAGGAATAGCTCATGCGAATACTAGGATAAAGCGGACTGACAAGGCCGAGTGCCGTAAGATGGTTTCCAAGTACAACAATTACCAGTTATTCTATTACTTAGATCAGTACTTTTGTTAGTCCACTGGGCCCTTTATTACATATACCTGCCTATCAACCTCTTTAAGGACGGCAGTGTCCTTCTTGTCAATAATTAGGGCGCAACTAGCAAGACTTATCAAAATTGCGCGTTACGTTCTCACAAGTTTCATGTTCCAGTTCGTATAGCAAACTAAGTGGAATGTCTTCGGCGACAGTGGTTTTGTAGAAACTGTTCTCCCACAGCAATGAGAGCGCCGGTGACTCTGCCAAAGAGATATTAGTCAAGAAGGAGTCAGCGTGAAGTTTCCTCTATGAAAAACTGACTGGTAAGAGGGCCTTTGGAAGACTCCTGCTGTCATAATGCTACCCTTGAAGACAAGCTTTGCTGTTATAAGTGTGCCCAGTATCCCCACTTCTCCGTGCCAAATCGGCATGGGTAGGTTCACGCGGCTTCGCCTTCTGGCCTAAGAAGGAAGTCGCTTCTTGGTAGCTGTACCTACGTCTACCAGTTCAGTCTCATATTGAAGAGGAGCATCCCCACGCTACTGCTTACGCGCTTTCCGTGCCGCTCGATAACTCCATGAAGTATCATCTGTTGGCTCTAACAAATGGCTCCGCCACCACGTGGTTCGTCTTGCATTACTTATAGGGCGGTGAAATTGAACACAGCTGGTTTCACGTTAAAAGGTTTGCAAGCTGCGAGCCGAATAGCAGGAAAAGATACTACAAAGAGGTACGCTTTAAGCGTATCCCAGGGCGCCTTAACTACGTCCACTGCAAGAAAAGGTGAAGTATAACAGGGTATCTCCGGCAAACATTGACCGAAAGTCAGCATGGATAAATAAATAAACGGTGTATTCTAGGTACGCTAACTATGTAAGCCTCTATGGCTGTATTAAGCGCACATTCAACTGTAAGCTAGGCTTGAGCACAAGCTCAAATGGCCAAACCCAAAAGTTGTGACGCACAATATCCATTGAGGTAGCGCTTATTACATCCAGGATGGAGGGGGTGTGCCCCTCCGTGAACCTTATGGGTTGAAGTTAAATTCCTCCAGCACCAAGCATCGTTTTGTAAAGTGCAGGCGCATAAAATAACTTTAACTGATAGAGGAGTTATCAGCAAGCATTTGCAAAAGTAACATTTTAATCTGAAAAGGCAAAGCACAAGCTTAAACCGAAATGGTCTTAAAAGTACCATCCGTTGAGTGAAACATTGGAACGTTGTAAACTGTCTAACCGGTGCTTAGGTAGAGTGAGTCTCCACCACCGCAACGGTCTCAGCTGTGCTCCAACTTCGGGATTGCATATCCAGGTATGCATAGTTTATCATTCACGAATTCCGAAGACCGCTGATTCGGTAAAATCAAGGATATATAAGGGAGGTCGGTCCACAAGTGCGACAACTTCGCAACTCCTGTGATGCAGGTTATGATACAGGTTTCCTCCTAACAAGCAATTAGCTTATTTGAAACGACGCGCAAGCCAGGGCACTAAGGGCTTCCTCGTTTGGTTACTCCCCCTACCTGTGCAAAAGACATGAGCAACGGAGCTCCCCAAGTGCATACTTTTATGCTCCGGACCGTCCCTTACGACAAGTTTAAGGTGAAGCTTAGTAACAGACGACGTTTCCACTGCAGACCAACCATGTACCGTGAATGCATTTTCCCGGATTGTAAATGACTTCGGTACCATCGGATGAACACGCGCAAAAGCGAGACTGACTCCGAGCAAACCAGAAATCTTGCAGCTCTCAGGATAATAAGTTCACATAGATAAGTGAACGTACTATTTTAGAGGCTTGACACGTTATATAAAACATAGTTCGTATTTTGACCAATCTTTTTACACGCACCATATGTTTCCGATGTTTTCAATAAAAAGCAACTGACTTCAAGATGCCAATACAAAGCACATGGTTGTAAAGGACTGTTAAAATTCCATGGAGAAGCTAACTATCTAGTCCAACTTTCGTAACCCCGTGTTTTAATACCTCAAAATGATAGTAACTATAGATAGGGAACCTCCTGTTTGGCGGTAAATTGCAATTTCTACGCATGCTATCTTTTTGAGATTGTATCTTTAAAGGATAGTTTCGGAACAGTGTTCACAAGTGACGTGCAAAACGGTTGACTTCTGTCAAAATTCGATTGAGCCAAATAATCCGGCATCATTGTTTTCTCCGGATTGCGTTATAGGCATTCTCGGGTACCTACCAGATCTCGCCCATCATTTAGGGTTCAGCCTCTGGGTATTTTCTGGTAGCTTTGTGTTTCCTAGTCCGCCTTTCACCTTTAGGAATTTAGTTTGACTACCCTGCAGGTTTTAGGTTTCGATCCTTTTTCACATTCTTTGAATGTGTCAGGTCGGATTCACTGAATACTTTCTCGATTATGTCTTCGGCTGCGTTGGTCAACGAACCTAAAACCGTTTGCGGCAACGTGAGCTGCTCAAAGTCCGTGACGACCGCGCCTGGTGGTAAGCAGCGCTATGTATGCAACTGCTGGTACCATGAGACCTGTACTGATTTGAGTCCTGATCAGTACGCAACGCTCTCGACCAGCGATAGCATGCTGTTCAACTGTCTTCCACGCTGTGGCCATCGAGCTACCCTTCTTGAGGTCAGTGAGGAGGTCACGAACAACGTTGGGCTGGGTAACCAGCGGATGTAGTGTTTCATTACAGCTTTCGCTCGCACAGTGGAATTACTGATAAGGAAAATGGCGTCTCCAATGATATCGCCTCATTGGGGGAAGCGGCACTACTAACATCAATTGTTGGCGATAGGACTCTGACTGAGGTGCTGGCTACCGTTTCGCGTGCCCCAGCGGTCCGGAATGCCCTAACTAGGACGCTGATGACGTATTGGAAGTCGTCCAAGGCGAGCCTGATCCTCTATCTATGTGCCCAATAAAAGCAAGCGGAAAATGCTTAAGGAAGTCTGACGGTGCTGAACGCACAAAGGTATTATAGGTAGAGTTGAAAGCGCCAAATCCAATACCCACGGTTTCGTTGACGAAGAAATGCGCCAAGTAGAAGTTGGCCAGACCCACACAGCATGAGAAGCCTAGACCGATGAGGGGGTTGGAAGCAGAACACAGCCTCAGCCTCAATTACACCAGCTCCCTTGGCGAAGAAACGAGCCGTGTCACCTGCCTAACCGGTCGAAACTGGGTTCGTGTCAAAGACTCGTGGAGTGAATACCTCTCGACTAGGAGACGCTTTTAATATTAGAAGCGTTATTTTTTCTAACTGCTGAATCCGCGCCAGCCCTTCCCAGGGGATGCCTGCTGGAAGACCTCCAAGTGGTTCGAGCTCTGCGCCAACAAGTTGCTTTTGCCTGGTATCCCCGGTGTCACTGTCAGGAGGTTAACCGGACTGGGGAACGTCCTAGTAGGTACGTCAACTCCGCGACCACAACTACTTCGTGTAGTCTTCGCAACCACCGAGGAGCGCAAAGCGTTACCGCGCTTTGGATTCAAAATCGAGAGTAGCAATGTGAGCGTTCAGCCAGACCGCCCAATTACGGATGGACTGAAGTTAAATAAAGTCATCTAAAACCACAAAAGCTAGCGGGTGGCTGGTGAGCAAGACCTTAGTCTTGTGAGTTTTCAGGTGGACAGCAGGATGACAACTGCTGCTCTACCAGAAATTCTCCTCGTGGCGTACGACCCTGGGCTGGCCGAGTCGAGTTCTTTCGGATAGTGCTTAGCAATCTGCATAACCTAAGAGACAAGGTGCAGGCGGTGTGTTTAGCTTTATACAGAACTTGTCCCGCCATACTTGCTTTCACTGAAAAGTGATTGGCCCCGGATATCACAGACGATGAAGTATAATTACCAGGCTACTCACTGCTTTGAGGTGATCCCTGTACTGCCCACCAAGTTAAGGGCGTCGCTCAGTATGTGAGCTGTAAAATTGATGGGTTGGTAACCTGTCCTTCCCAGTCGTCGGATAAAAGTATTGCAACCATGTCGACTATTGTGTGCACCTTCTGTTCTTGTTACAGTTGTACTGGTATATTAAATCCTGGAGGTACCACCAGGGAGAGTAGGGAGTTTATTCGTATTCAGGCTGCCAATAGATGTTTAGTACTGGGTGCATACAATCTTCATGAAGTCCGGTGGGCTGATTTATCTCCGTTCGGAAGTGAGCACTTTCAGTTCGGAACACCTGGCGCTAACGTTGTTATCTCCTTCGCACCAGTACGTGAACCTGACGACTAGATGTATGAGCAACTGGCTACCGTCTACCATGGATCCCGTATTTTCTGAATCACACGATTTCGTGAGTGATATTACCTTCGGCTGTCCTCTGTGAGCAAGTGACCACGTCTGCATATCCTTTCGGTGTGCTCCAAGTAAGCGTCATCAGGCTACCAATGAGCATGTCCAAACGTTTGGCAGGCAGGCTTTAACGCAATGCGAGACAAAGCTTCAGTTTTGCGTTGCGCCATCACCGTGGCTGACGTCGTTGAGATAGCCTGGTAGAACTTTAAGGCATACCTCATCGTAATCTTTACTCGTCACGGGACGCGGCCTCCCTGGATAGATCGTAAGGTAAGTAAATGCGCAGGAAGCGCTCTAATTGCTGACGCATTTAACAAGCGGTTTCATCAACCAGCACCTAGGAAAGTTATCGAGCGGTTAGAAATAAGCGTAAGCAATATCTTAGGACTCCTCGTCTTCAGTACGAAAACGATTTGGCTAAAGCAGCCGCAACAAATCCAAAGAAGTTCGTTGCTTACGTAAAGTGACGCAGAGGTACGCGCTCGTCTATACAGACTTTACCACTAGCGGACGGGACCCATCGGCTAATCTACTTAGCAAACAGTGTACTGGTGTCTTTGCTCGTGAGGCCTCTCTACTGCAGGTTGTGCTGGTCACGAAACTCCCGGAGGCTCTCTGCCTAAGCGAACATAGCATAAGTGAGATACAAGTCCTCCGACCATTACAAGGGCTAAATCCTTCTAAAGCTTCTGGCCCTGATTCAGTTTATCCGAGGATAATACTTGAATTGGCCGCTGAGCTGTGGCCCTCTCACATGTGCGTTTACAATATCGCTCGACAGCCTTGCCTTATCTTTGGAATGGAAGGAGGCCATCAGCTGTGCGAGTTTTAATGGCGGTGACGGAGCTTTTATCGCGAACCGTCGTACTCTTAGCTTGACAAGCGTAGTAGTTGAGTTGCTCGAAAAATTAATCAGGGATTTGCTGGAGCATCATCTGCTTAAATGTGACTTCAGTGCGGCGCAGCACAGAAACAGTAAGGGATTTTCCTCCATGCCAACTTTATTCGTAACCCATGAAAGCTGGGCTGAGGCCGTAGACAACGGTTACATTATCCCCTGCTTTTCGTTTACTTCTCGGAAGCTTTTGGTATTGTTCTACATCAACGACTCCTTAAAGTTGAGATCGTACGGGATATCTGGAGGTGCCTATAAATGAGCTTCTGTTTGCTTCGAGGGGAGAGAACATTGCATACGTGTGGAACGTAGCCTTTCGCTAGACACGCTCTGCTTAGTTGCGTTCCACCAGGTTCATTCCTAGGGCCTTTGTGCTCTTCAACATTTATGTCAATGACCTACCAGGAACTTGAAGTACCGTAGCTAGTGTTTGCTGATGACCTCAAACTCTAGAATATTGTAGATATCCATGGTGGATCTGAGGCACTTCAGAGTGCATTAGATAGGCGCTAAGAGTGGTCAACCTTATGCTTGATGCCTGTAAATCAGGCGAACTCCTATGTCTGCATTGAAGGCGCTAGTTCCTCCACACGCAATGTACTTCGTAGAAGTAAACTCTTGTTGTCCTCCAGCAAGTTGATCTCGGTGTCGTCCACATCACAGTGCTTCACACCGGAGACAGTTGGAAGACGTGTGCTTGTATTGGGTCTCTCATGCTGTGGTTTCTTCGTCGCTGCTTCAGCGTCCTTACAGCCGATATATTTTGGAAGCTGTTTTCAGCATTTATGCGGCCTCCCTTAGAATACGGTTTTTATGTTTGTTCACATGGTCTTGTAAAGAACATAATGGAACTGGAGAGGAGGTTGCGAGTGTGCACAAGGTTACTGAAGGGAGTACGGGTGTAAACTTGTCCCGATGGTTTGCTTAACTTGGGTATGTACTCATTGCACTACCGCAGGCTTAGGGGAGAGTGGATCCTCACTTACAGTATCCTAACGGATAACATCGGTACAGGCTAATCCAGACTATTTAGGCCCGCCAAGCTGCCTGGTCTCTAAGGTCACCCTTGGTAGCCGCACCAAATATGTTCTGACCGGGTACGGATGGAAAGGGGCTTACCGAGCTGGGGGGGTGAACCTTGGAACCTGCTGCCGGAGCAGGTCTGTAGGGAGTCTACGGGTGAGGGGTTCGCGTGTCCCTTAGATGCTCTTTTGTGGCTGTACGAATCCTTCCCTTTCTCCAAACAGACTTATATCTTTAAGTTTCCGTTCGTTTTTAATTTCGTCTCACCTTTTGACATTGTCATAATTTGCTGACCTTCCTCTTACTTTCATAGCTTACCCCTCACTCTCTTACTTCACACAAACCGGCCTGGGAAGAACTGCTGGGTAGGAAAAGGTAGGCGGGAATTGGTTGGACAGGGTGTGATGCGATCTCTGTTTTATACTTTTCAAAATTTTAAGCAGATCTATTAAATCGCGATCCAACGATACACTAAAAAGGAACATTCACTGGCTTATCCTATCGTTCCGGTCCCAACCGAACTTGAACTTGCAAACAGCTGTGCCTTCAGCAGAAGTTTAAATACTGGCTGTTTTTCCTATCAGACCACACTGCCCAATTTCGGCGAGAGTTCTTCCACGCGTCGGATATTCCGGTTGTCTGTCGGTAACCCGTGACTGACGGACTGGTGGGAAACATTTTGTAGTAGGCGTTCTCGGGCTCCGCCAAACTATAAACGATGGCTAGATAGTAGGAACGGGGGTAGTACTAAGATAAGTAAAACAAATTCAAATTATATAAACACATTATTGAAAAGCTACTAGCTCACAGGTCCTCCCCATACTTTGCGATCCCTGTCACACCACGTGAGAGATCTTGGCTCGATCAGTTGCACGCATCTTACAGATGTTAGGACTACTAATCCGACCACAAATGGTATTCAGCCTACCCCAGTAGTAGCTGAGCGCTTTACTGGCTCCCACCGACACTTAGTTAAATAGGAAGTCTTGAAATAGTAGACGCTACCGCAAAGGCAACCTGGAAACACTAATCGGTAGCTCAAATCCTATGAAAGCTCCTTCTCGACGTCCAGTTTCCTACTGCTCAACAGATCAGCACGTAAAGCAGCCTTGTACTATTGAATGGGAGCATCGTAAGCCTGTAGGCACTGACCAGGTAGGATATTGCATAGCCATGGGGAAGCAAACCGAACGGACAAACTTTACTTCACTTCTTCATTCTCTTCTACACTTTGGCTCCTTCGTCTCCATCTTTACCCCTTAGTATTTTCCAAATACCTAGTCCACTTGGTCTCTTGCGAATACTTATACTTGTGACCCATGAGTCACGTCTACTAAAAACATTATAACAACATTAAGCCTCATGTGAAATGCCAGGTTCTAACGTTGTTGTCCACACATATGGTGCACCCGTAAGTTACCATTTATCTATCTAAAATAGTCGTATAAATTGCCTGCTTTATAGGTATTTCTACGAGCCTACGTAATCGGCATCTACTAGTTGCCCATAACCGATGCCCTCCCCTAGGTTTAAGTACTCGCCACTTTACACCGCTGATTATATAACAGGGCCACCTACCCACCTCGAAGGCAATATCACCATAGCCTATATTAAGGCATTTACTCTCCACTTAAGCTTTCTTGGCCCGTACATGTAGTTTTATCTGAGTTATACGTATGCCTAGCACTATCGGAAACGCTGGTAGACAGGCATTATGAAAAACCAGATCCTTTTCTTCAATCCTTTATGCTTGCACAACAAGTTTTCCGGATTCCCTTTCTCTGGCCAAAAGCTAACCATGCGGCAGTGCTGCCCCTGTCACCTGGAAAGCTAGACACCCAGATATTTTGACCACCACTTCTTCGTTCCTTGGCCGTTCGTACGTAATTTTAACCTTTACCTGGCTCCAAAGCCTACCATACGTAATGCGTAATGGTGCGTGAACAACCAGCTCCCACTTGTTTTCCGTTATCTGCTCTGCTTGCGTTATATTATTGTTCATTCATTTTGCCTGACAATGTGGAAGCCTCCCACCAGGAAACCTCCAAGTTGATAGCTGTTGTGATCTCCCAGTTTTTTATTACCTTACACTGGTGAATATCACTTGCACTTGCATCGGACTCCCAACCAAGAGAGTTAGAGTTCAAAATAGCAACGCGATGCAGAAATGGTGTGCTTTAACACATGAGGCCCAACAATCCGTCACAAATGAGAAAGTGCAGCCTCTATAAGATGAGGTGATCATGCCTAACCAAAGCGGCATTCGTGGTATTTCCCACCTGAATGCATTTCGCTAAGTTTTTGGACACCTACTTCTCTATTATCAATAGAAGACATTTCTAGCTCATTAGCATTGGTGGCACATCCATTAAGATATATAACATAACCTCAAGTGCTGAAACTGATGATGTTTCTCCAGGGAACGATCGCGTTATTCTGGTCCAACACCACAGGCACTTGCATCCGACTCTCAGCTAAGAGAAATAGAGGCCTAAACTAGCAACTTAATGCACAGTTGTGTGCTTTAGCACCTGTGGCTCACTAATCGGTCATGCTTGAGATGGCGCAACCCCCAAAAGTAGTGGTATTCGTGTCCAACCAAAGCGGAACCCAAGGTGTTTCTCACCTGGACACATCTTGTGAATTTTCTCACATTAGCTTTTTTATTATCACTGGAAGACCACCCTGGCTCATTAGTGTCAGTGATACAACCATAATGACGTATAAAATAGCCTCAAAGAGTCGAAACTGGTAATATTTCTGTAGGAAATGCTTGTGTTATCCTAATTCAGACGGGGTATGGAGGAACCGGTTAAGGAGAATACCAAGTCAGTCAGGTTTACCTCACATTTAAAGTATCCTGATGCACCTTAGCGTCAGACGGCCGTAAATCCCGAGGTATGCCGAAATGTACGTGTACGTAGAGTCCGATCGTGAACCAAGCAGGCAGTGATGCGCACAATCACAACAATCCAGCGGCAACCAAGGAAGAACTACGGAAGGCGAGCTCGTAAACAAGTGTGTGTATATACAGTTAATTAAAACAAAGCTGTACAACAACTGCAGCGAAATAGGTAAACGTGAAAATGCAAAATAAGCAAAGTATTTACAATCGCTACAGTACTCCCCCTAGAGCGTGCACTAAGAAAACGCTCGACAAGTGCCTACGGAACGTATTGAGCAAGCTTATGTAGAAAGGAAACAACACGACTAGAACGTGTGTGTTTGAAGCTGCGTGTAGTCGTAGGGCAAGGAGGACTCAATGTACTGGCGTCAGTGTGTCGTTGGGTAGGGGGTAATGAGTCAGGGGCGGAGGTATGCTGAGGGGAGGAAACGGGGTCTTTACTATCGACTGTAGTTTCGACGTAAGCTGGCTTGAGTCGGTCGGTGCTCACGGATTCTTTTGATCCATTCTTATTCAATACGAAATACTTAGGTTTCCGTGACAAGACCTGGTACGGGCCGTCGTAGGGCGGAGTTAAGGTCTTCGGACGGCGTCGACGCGGATGAAAACAAAAGGACACTTGTGCAAATCGGGGTGGACTTGCTGTTTACGTAGGTTAGGCCGCGTGGACGTTGGTCGGATGGATCGAAAATGCTGTTTGAGGCGTTCAGCGTACGAGAAGGGGTCTAGTTCGCCGGTGGTGCGAGAGTCCAGTATCATCTCCCCAGGTAGTCTGAGAGTCGTCCTGAACACGAGTTCTGCAGGGCAGCACCCAATGTCCACTTTGATTGTATTGCGTTTACCAAGGAGGATCGCAGGTAGACGCTCAGACCAGCGTGAGTCGGACGAAGTAGCCATGATGGCAGCTTTTAATTATCGATGAAAACGCTCGACGCGGCCATTGGCAGCGGGGTGGTACGCGGTTGTTCTCATGTGAGTACAGCCTAATAAACGGCTCAGATCGCGGAACAGTGTGGAACTGAACTGAGCCCCTCTGTCGGTAGTGATGGTGGATGGAACACCAAACAGCGAAATCCAAGATTCGACAAAAGCACGGGATACAGATTCGGTAGAGGTATCACGTAAGGGAACAGCTTGTGGCCAACGCGTAAAACGGTCAACACATGTTAGAAGATGAGTGAAACCGTTGGAAGGAGGTAAAGGGCGAACAATATCAACGTGCACGTGTCTAAAACGAGCGTCAGGGAGTGAAAATATACCTGGGGTGGTGACTGTGTGACGATGCACTTTACTAGTTTGGCAACTAAGGCAATGTTTAGCCCACCGTCTAATGTCTGAATGCATATTGGGCCAGTGGAAGCGGTCGGTAATGAGTTTTACGGTGGAGCGGATACTTGGGTGTGAAAAACCGTGAAAATGATCAAAAATGGTTCGGCGAAATGATTGTGGGACAAAGGGTTTAGGCTTACCGGTTGAAAGATCACAGTAAACTCTTATGTCAGAGTTAAGTACGGGCAGTTGGGTGGCTTTCAATGAGGAGTTTGAACGAAGTTGAACGAGCTCAGGATCATCGTTTTGGGCGACCGCTATTCTCTCCAAGTCGATGGGTGTCGATGACAGTTGATTCATATGTGCGCGGGACAATGCATCAACAACAACGTTGTTAGGGAGGTCAATATAACGAACATCAACGCAAAACTGTGAAAGATAGTCTAGATGACGCGTTTCTCGGGGTGAGTAACGGTCTGAGGAAGAACGGAAGGCGTACACCGTTGGCTTGTGATCTGTCAAGAGAATGAAACGACGTCCTTCTAAAAGGTGACGGAAATGTTCACAGCCAAGTACATGGCAAGCAGTTCACAACCGAAGGTGCTGTACCTGACCTGAGCAGGTTGACGCTTCAGTGAGGAAAAAGACAGTGGTTGAAATTCGTTATCAACTAACTGTTGCAAAACTGCACCGACAGCAGAACTTGGAGCATCCGTCTTAATGACAAGTGTAGCGTCCTCCGTGGTGTTTAAGTGATGGAGATAGGTTACCTCACCAAACTTCTGCTTGACGGCCGTGAAAGCGGCTTTAACTTCTGGGGTTATCGTAAACGTCTTTGAGTTTCCTTTCAGTAAGTCGGTAAGCGGGTGAAGTAAATCAGCACAGTTGGGAATGAATCTGCCGTAGTAGTTAATCATACCGAGGAATTGGCGTAGGCTTCGGACAGATTGTGGCATCAGGTAGTCGAGGATTGCTTGAGATTTATCCGGGAGGGGTTTAATACCTTCACCATCGATCTTGTGACCGAGAAATTCGACGGTTGGCTGACCAAATTTGCATTTATCCGGGTTGATGTTTATCCCGGGGTTTTCAAAGCGCTCGAAAACCATTCGGAGGTGTGATAAATGCTCGTCGGGTGTTGCGCTTGCGATCAAGACATCGTCAATGTAAACGTAGACGAAATCAAGGCCACGGAGGACCTGATCCATAAAGCGTTGGAAAGACTGTGCTGCGTTCCGGAGGCCGAAAGGCATCCGAGGAAATTCGTAAAGGCCAAATGGAGTGATCACGGCCGTTTTTGCGATGTCTTCCTCCGCCATTGGAATTTGATGGTAAGCTCTGACAAGATCGAGTTTGGTAAAGATTGACTTTCCAGCTAGTCCAAGGGAGAAGTCGTGGATATGTGGGATAGGATACCTATCCGGAACAGTGACGTTGTTAAGAGCACGGTAGTCACCGCATGGTCGACAATCGCCTGACTTTTTAGACACCAGATGGAGAGGTGATGCCCAGCAGCTGTTTGAAGGACGAATAATGCCGAGATCAAGCATGTGTTGGAATTCCTTTTTAGCTGCCTGGAGTTTGTCAGGACGCAAGCGTCGAGCTTTACCAGTTACAGGCGGACCGGTTGTAACGATGTGATGGCGTACATCGTGTTTGGAATCGGAAGTGTCGTTACTTGCTCGAATTAGGGACAGCAATTGTCGGAGCAATAAAGAATACTGTGAGTCGTCAGGGATGAGGATGCGAAGCCCGAGAGAATTGACTGAGGCAAGTTTGCAGGGTATGCTTAAAGACGTAGTATCGTCTCGCAATTTCCCACAACGTAGGTCGACCACAAGACCGAACTTGCTGAGGAAGTCGATTCCGATAATGGGCATTTGCACATCGGCGATGGTAAAAAGGTAAGGGAAGTTACGCCGTAATCCGAGACTCAAAGTAAGTAATTTCTGGCCGTAGGTCGCGATTTTAGTCTGATTAGCTGCAGTAAGCATTGGACCCGCTGGTTGCAGGGGGCGTTTTTCCAGAGAACGGGGAGAACGCTGACTTCTGCACCAGTATCAACCAAGAAGTGAAGTTTGGTTGTAGAGTTAAATACATACAACAGGCAAATAATAACCTGGCCAACGACAGCCGCCGTCATTACTGGCTGGCCATGTGGTTTCCCGACGTAGGAGTTGAAAAGGCTTTGGGGTGTTTACACCCTGGACGGCACTTACGCGCTGCGTCTCCGAAGCGGTGGTGATAATAACAATAGCGGTGAGACTTCCGTGTACGAGAGCTGCTAGACCGTCTGGATCGAGAAACGGATCGTCGCGAAGGAACGCGGTCGCGTCTGAGATGGGACAAGGTAAGCTTGTGACGGAATGCGATTGGGGTCACCAATTATGTAGCGCCTTGGCGAATGCTACACAAGAAAACCGTAGCCCATTAAGACAGAAGACGGCAAGATATAAAGAATGTCTTGAGAAAATAGCTATGTACAATAGCTATGTAAATATAGCTTGAGGACAGTGGGAGAAACTGGTGAAGCAATGAGTAACACCACGTAGGAGCGCAACAGCCGGCAACGCGCGGGCAAGATGGCGGACCTGGTTCAAAATCGCAGTCCAGTATATATAGGCTTTGGACGGGCGCAAAGTAAAACAAAATGTGTACAAGTCTGAATGTGATGTTTGATGGAGTAAAATGTCATGGTCACTACAAGCTCTAAGTTAGAAAGCCTCTCGCTGATTTTATCAAGTAGCGTGGTTTTGGAGGGGCTACCGGAGCTAGTCTCTGTGACGTGTGTTACCGACGTTCTAATGAAGCGTTCGTGGACCTTATCGGTAGCTTCTGCCAGTTTGTCTCGCGGAAGATCTTCGGCAAGCACAGCTAAAATAGTCGTGGTACTCACAGGAAGACAATTACTCCACAACTGGCGGAGAACGGAATCATGCAGTGCGGAAGAACCGACGAGGGAACGCATGTGTCGGAGTAACTGAGATGGCGTTCTATCTCCAAGTTCAACACCAGAGAGTAACTGCTGAAGGCGTGATTCGTCTGAGGCTGTAGTGCGCTTTAATATGGCTGCCTTAAGTTTATCATAGGGGGACTCTAGGGGCATAGGGTCAAGAATGTCGATGACCTCAGAGGCGATGTTGGACGGTAAGTGAGCAGTCACATATGAAAACATTGTGGACTGGGATGTAATCTTACGAAAACGGAAAACAGCTTCTACTTGAACAAACCAAACACGTGGGTTAGAAACGTCAAATGAAGGCAAAACCAGTCCAAGAGAATGTTCCGACGCATTAATGGCAGGCGCGTGATCAGACATTGTAAGTTAAAAAAGAAAAATATACACAAAATGTTGAATAAAAAATGCGTGGTCACCAATTATATGGAGGAACCGGTTAAGGAGAATACCAAGTCAGTCAGGTTTACCTCACATATAAAGTATCCTGATGCACCTTAGCGTCGGACGGCCGTAAATTTCGAGGTATGCCGAAATGTACGTGTACGTAGAGTCCGATCGTGAACCAAGCAGGTAGTGATGCGCACAATCACAACAATCCAGCGGCAACCAAGGAAGAACCACGGAAGGCGAGCTCGGAACCAAGTGTGTGTATATACAGTTAATTAAAACAAAGCTGTACAACAACTGCAGCGAAATAGGTAAACGTGAAAATGCAAAATAAGCAAATTATTTACAATCGCTACAGGGGCAAATGAGTTTTATGTTCCCTTGTCTTATCCATATGGACTCAGCTCTTGCGGCTTTGGTATAATTTTCGCATCCACATCGGAGCATTAAAAACGTTGAATTCCACATTCATAGTGGATTCTGCGGCCCAATATACTTTGAAAATCGCACATGGTCGCATTCTGGCTGTGGGCTAGCTACACCATATCCTGTGCTGTTCTACCTATATAATAATTCTTACAGCCTACCTAGTATTTCCCTAAAATTTTCCGTTTGTTTTCCCAACTTTTACTACGTTTACTGAGAAAGTATGCTTTTCGGCCCACTGCGTCATACTTCGCTACTGCAGCGAATTACACATTATCTTAGGCATTCCCAGTTACTACTCCATATTCGGAACTTATTACGCCCAGCCGTTTGTTGTATTATTACTTTCTTTTTTCTGTATCTGCTTCCAAAGCAGAACGTGAAGTTAGCGGAGGCTCGAAAATGGCGCTATCCGCAGCTGACCGCTAAAAATCTCCATAACCACTGCACCTAGCTTAATTATTTTACCTTTGTCGTAACCAGCGCCTAGGGTTTGTCCTAGACCGCCCATGGTTGTCCCGTTTTAGTTAACATTTCGGCTCCAAAACGGCGTTTATTCCGCTTGTTTGGAGATTTAAACTTTGAAATTCGCGCCAGGTTTGCGGTTCTGGTATGCTGTTTCTGGGCTATATTTTGGCTCCATTTTCCAATATTAGTGTATTTTCTAGTTAAGTGTGCGGGTTTTTCAGTCGCACTTTTCTAAGAAAGGCTAAATTGTTAGCCACTACTGTTATTTCCTTTGTATCCACCCTCCACTTTTACGATGTAATTTTGGCTTGCTTATTCCTTTCCATGAGCCCGCTACTAATGGATGCTCGAAATGCGGTGATGTGACCAAAGAAAATGGATCAAATTTCCTCTGGTGGTGCATTTTCCGTCGAAAATAACACAATCCATTGGCATAATAGATTGATAGTTTACTAATGGAATCAGGCACCTTAAGGTTTGGCAGCGGTAGCCGGTGAAAAGCGCAGAATTCGTACATAAGCTACGGAGACCCAAACTACTGTTTCAAAAATGTCGAAGCCTACGAAACGTTTGTATTTATCCCTGCTTTACTGTTCGGAAAGATAAACACGATCAAAAGCAGTTGTTAACGATATTTCTTCTCCATGCATGAGCATGGATGTTATGTACAATTTGATCTGATCCCACGCAGGAACAGCATCTAGCGCTTGTCTAGAAATATACCTATGTTTATATATTTATTTATATAAATAAATTTAATGTAACAATGAAGGAACATTCTACTAAAAAAGCTGAGCATATTCATAGGCAAGTCATAGGCCAGGTCAATTGGATCCCTGACCAGGAACAGGCATCTTTGGAACAAAGGTGGTCTGCGCTTAAAACTGGTTTAGTACAACTATTGAATGAGTTTGCTCCTCTTCGTCCTGCGAGACACTTCAGCAAGCCTCGGTGGTGGAGGAGGAGAATTGATAGAGCTCTAAAGAGACAAAATGAGAAGTGGAAGAAATTCCATGAGGCCAGGGGCTTTCGACGATGGCTACAGTACCCAAACCCGGAATACGGCTATCAAGATGCAACAGCAGGCTAAATACTCTTGTGAGCTTCGGCTGACCCGGTATGCGAAAACAAATCCAAAGTGTTACTACGGCTATGTTCAGTCTAAAGCTTCCCTAAGAGAGGACGTTGGGTGTCTAATTATGGAAGATGGCAGCCAGGCTGTGGAAGTCAGAGGCAAAGCTGAAATGCCGCTAAGAGTCTTTCAGAATCTGCATAGGAGCGACAATGGATGTGCTGCACCATCGCAGCCACAATGTGTCAGCAGTTATATAAAGCAGAACATCGAGCTGACTGCGCAAGATAAATAAATAAATAAATAAATATTTTATTCTCGACTATGCGAGGCACGCTCGTGGAGGCATGATCAGATATGTACAACGGTACAAACATTTTAATGCAATTGTAACAGTAACGTAGAAAATTGTTCATATATCCATGATTGGAACTGTACAATGGTAAAAATGCGAAACAATAAGTTGGTTGTCGTGAGATACGGGACCTCAGCTAATAAGAGATTGAGAATCCTGAAGGATCCATTGAAAGGTAATGGAAGAGCCCGCACACAAAGAAGGAAAAGGGCAACGTGTCGTAGGATGTAAAACGACAACAGTATATACAGATGTAGAAGTCCCAGTGTAACGATCCTATCTAGAATGGTGACGCTAGTTGACCTGCCAGTGTAAAGTTATGAGCTGTGACTTTATTCGGTGGCGAGTCACATAAGCCACGTTGCAGTGTTGTTAAACGGACATTTGTGGCTTTTTATAGGGAGAACGCTTGCCAGGCGAAAACCCACCACGTCCTGGAACACTGCCACCAATCCATTGAATGGCAAATTGTAACTGGCTAGGTATCTTGTTGAAAGTCTGTTTGCTCAGGTATTCGCAGTCAGGTTGCGTTCCAATTTTTTCCGCTGGTTGATGCAATAACTGGTTGCCTATTGCGTTCCAGGGTCCTGTCCATTGGTAGGTTGGGTACTAAACATTCTTTCTGAATATGATGTGTTGATCCTTTGCAGAACCACGTGAAATCTCTGATTATGTAAATTTGCGGGGGAGCGAAGAATTCGTGTCCAGCTACCCTCACTGGACATCGGTAGTTGGGTGCAAGTAGTTAGAGTGGAAGTGAGGCCATGGTCCAGGTAAGTACTTGTTGGTTATTTCGTCCCATCCCAGACGGAGGCAGTTCCTCAGTTCAATCCCGAAGCTCTCCGATGTTCACGACCTCAGAGAAAAGGGAGAGAGGAACAAGCCGAGAGAAGACCGAAAAGGAACAGTCAATGTACCTAGCGTTTGATCAAAATCCTACATTAAGACATTTATTTGAGACAACTAGTGTATAATGTGTAACAGATATTACGCTAAAGATGTTTTTACTTATGCGGAAGGCATGGCCTGATGGGTAGAATACTTTCATGTGCATAGGGATGAAGAGCAGGATTCTGGTAAGATATTCATGAAGTGTAAGCTGACAATGTTCGAATTCTACCTGAGACTAGAAAGTGGGTGTGTAGTCATGATTGGTTGTTAGCGGAAACCAAAAGACAGTGACGATGTGGCCGTATTTGTATATGCTCCACAGGATAGGGATTACCTAAGACACCATAACTACAATGTACATAAGTATATGAAGATAGGAAGCTGAACATATTAGAAGCAGGCTGAGATTAAATGGATATGAAAGGAAGACTAAGTGTTGAAGGTAAGACGATCAGAAGATATTGATAATGGACCGGGTTTCAGTGGCCAAAGGTGCCTGTTGGGTTAATCATTCGAGGTGCTAATGAATAACTACCGTGTCAAAGGATCGGACAGCAATCCAGCTGAGCTGTGAAAAAACTATACCAGGAGAATAAACATTCTACAGAAGGACTGACGCCTAGCGAGCTAAGGGGTATTCCCAAAGTTGAATAGAGCCTACAGCGAACAGCTGCCGCAGAGCAGAGATAGTGGCTAAAGAAAAGGATGTATCAGTGGTTAATTCAACCATATAATTAAGACTTTTGACCACACGTGAAGTAAACGCGGGTAAGACAGACGACGGATAACGGCGCGCTAGGAGAGATGAATGGCCAGCAATAGAGTTCGGAATAAGGCTTCAGCTACTAGCGGATCCTACGGTGGCACAGAATAAGTCAACAAATAGCTGAGCTGTGACGCAAACAATCAAAGAGATGAACATGGTAAGAACGGAGCGAGCTCCGGGTATCCGCAAAGTTAAACGGAAGCTATGGCGACTAGCTAGTTAGTGGCTCTAGAAAAGTATGTATCAGAGGCTGGTGTAGCCATATGATTAAGAAGTTTGACCACTACTGGATGCCTACAGTTTCAGTGAATAAATCAACAGACAAGCGCCGAATAAAAAGACAGACGTCAGAGGAAAATGAAGGCTGGAATGTCAAGTATTGGCTCCTTAAAGGCTACATGGAGCCAGCAATGACTAGCTACTGTCAAGAAGAGTGACGCGACTAAGAAGACCGGCGCATAACGGCGCGCTAGGAGTGAGATAAGTGGCCAGCCATAGAATTCGGATTAAGGCTTCAGGTACTAGTGGATCCTACGGTGGCACAGAATAGTTAACAAATCAGCTGAGCTGTGACGCAAACAATCAAAGAGAATGAACATTGTGAGAAATGAGCAGCTCCTAGAGAGCTCCGGGTATCAGCATAGTTGAATTGAGGCTACGGCGACTAGCTGCTATAAGCAGAGATAGTGGCACTAGAAAGGATGTAACAGTGGCTGGTGAAGCCATATGATTAAGAAGTTTGACCACTACTGGATGCCTACAGTTTCAATGCATATGTCAATAGACGAGCGCCGAATAAGGAGACAGACGTCAGAGGAAAATGAAGGCTGGAGTGTCAAGAAGTGGCTCCTTCCAGGCTACATGAGGCCAACAACGACTAGCTACTGTCAATAAGAAAATTGCACGAGAGTAAGACGAACAACTGATAACGGCGCGCTAGGAGAGCGATGAATGGCAGCCATGGAATTCGGATGGAGGCATCAGTTACTAGTGGATCCTACGGTGGCACAGAATAGGTCAACAAACAGCTGAGCTGTGACGCATACATTCCAAGAGAATGAACATTGTAAGAAATGAGAGCTCCTAGAGAGCTCCGGGTATCAGCAAAGTTGAATTGAGGCTATAACGACTAGCTGCTATAAACAGAGATAGTGGCACTAGAAAGGATGTATCAGTGGCTGGTGAAGCCATATGATTAAGAAGTTTGACCACTACTGGATACCTACAGTTTCAATGAATATGTCAATAGACGAGCGCCGAATAAGGAGACAGACGTCAGAGGAACATGAAGGCTGGAGTGTCAAGTTGTGTCTTTACTGTGATGACTAACTTGAATCCCTTCAAATCAGCCGGTCCTGACGATGTACATCCGGCAATAGTCAAGCCACTAGCTGACATCCTTCAACATCCTGTTCTGGAGCTGTTCAACTTGT
Organism: Dicrocoelium dendriticum; assembly: GCA_944474145.2. Taxonomy (NCBI): domain Eukaryota; kingdom Metazoa; phylum Platyhelminthes; class Trematoda; order Plagiorchiida; family Dicrocoeliidae; genus Dicrocoelium; species Dicrocoelium dendriticum. Next base: position 10,367,863 of record OX104061.1, read on the forward strand.
CGCTCCAAGAATGCAAGTTGCCACGAGACTTTAAGGAAGCAGCCATAGTTGCGATTCACAAGGGTGGCTCCAAATCGGAGCCCCCTAACTACAGACCCATCAGTCTAACCTGTGTTCTGCTCAAGTGTTTAAAGAAGCTTATAAGAAACCGGATTTGTGAGCATTTGGCGGAACACAGTCTACTTAGAGCAGAGCAGCATGGTTTCATTAAAAAGAAGTCGTGCCTTACTAATCTACTGTACTTTCTCGATGAGATTACTCGATGTCTTGACGACGGGATTCCGGTAGAGGTCTGCTATCTTGACTTTAGCAAGGCTTTCGACTCAGTTAATCACCGTTTCCTACTTGAAAGATTAGCATGGTTCGGAGTACATCCTAGACTTCTGTCTTGGGTGTCAGAATTCTTATGTGGGAGAACGTTTCGAGTTAGAATCGATGATGTGAGTTCTAGTGTGGGCGTGGCCTACAGTGGAGTACCCCAAGGATCGGTGCTAGGTCCACTTTGTTTCTTATGTTTATAAACGACTTGGCTCCTCTTATTGAAGACCCCTGTTATATCTTTGCGGATGACTTGAAGCTAGTCAGCAGGGGCAACCGTACAACACTGGCCAAGGATATCATCAGTGTGGTAAACTGGTCGAAGCAATGGGACTTGCCCTTGAACGCCAGCAAGTGCCAAATTCTGACCACTAGTAGAGACGTACTTGCAGTTCAGACTTCCTTTGCGCCCTTCCCCTTACAATGTACTACCCAGGCACGCGATTTAGGAGTCATCATGACGAGCAGCTTCAAGCCTTCGATGCAATGTCGATACGCCGCCAACAAAGCGCGACGAGAATTGTTTCGCATCAGGAGGGCTCTGTGTAATACCAAGCCAGAAGCGTTCCTGCCACTATACAAAGCAGTGGTTAGGCCACACTTAGAGTATTGTGTTCAAGCTTGGTCGCCCTATCTCCGTGGTGATGTTCTTTGCCTGGAGAAGATTCAAAGACTAGCAACTAGAATGGTTAAAGGTCAACGGGGGAAGCCGTATGAAGATCGCCTAAAGAGCCTGGGGTTGTTTTCCCTTGAACGGCGTAGACTGACAGGCGATCTGATAGAAACATTTAAGATCATGAAGGGCCTCAGTGCCATCGTGCCTTCTGATTTATTTGAGCTGGCTGATTCTGAACACTTGCGTGGACATCGCTTGAAGCTCAAACAGCAGAGGGCTAGACTGAACGTCAGGGCTAAGTTCTTCTCGAATCGTGTAGTGCGCAACTAGAATAATTTGCCTTCGGTATTAATAGATTGTGAGACTGATGTTGCCTTCAGAGCAGGCCTAGACAGGTGCTGGCCGCGTATATTCCCGGAATTACTATAATCCTATCCAATTTATTCGCATTGATATCCGATGTTGATCCTTGTAAAAGCAAAGATTGCTCTCGCTTTTACTTCATTTCTTTCTGCAGAGGCAAGGAGAGGCGATCAAAAGTCGAAGTGTCGGGGGCTCTGGTTCGCTTACCGGTACAAGAAGCTGGACGCTCGTTAGGCGGAAGCTTGTATGGTCCACGGATTTTGACCTGACCTGACCTGAAGTTTAGACGCACGCAGTTATCACTTGTTAAATAAATATTTAAAATTAAAAAAATAAATAAATATTCTATTCTCGGCCATGCGAGGTACGCCTATGGAGGAATGATCAGATATGTACAACTGTACAGACATTTTATGGCAACAGTTACAGTGACAGTAGAAAATTGTTCATATGTCCTTGATTGGAACTGTACAACGGTAAAAATGCGAAACAATAACTTGGCTGTCATGAGGTACGGGACCTCAGCTAATAATAGATTGAGAATCCTGAATGATCCATTGGAAGGTAATGGAAGAGCACGCTCAAGAGATATATGCCCATAGAGTGAGTTCGTGCGCAAGTGAGGTAAAGGTCAACATATCGTAGGAAGTAAAAAGACGACGATATATGCAGATGTAGAAGTTCAAGTGTAACGATCCTATCTAGAATGGTGACGCTAGTTGACCTGCCAGTGTAAAGTTATGAGCTGTGACTTTATTCGGTGGCGAGTCACATAAGCCACGTTGCAGTGTTGTTAAACGGACATTTGTGGCCTTTTATAGGGAGAACGCTTGCCAGGCGAAAACCCACCACGTCCTGCAACACTGCCGTAAAGCATTTTGAACATTAATGTTGAACTGGCAAAGCCGCTTGACGACTGGTTTTACCTTCGGTTTTTCGCGGGGTAATGGCTTCTAATTTCCTCTGTTAGTTGGACGGGTATTTTGCTCTGGGTCGCCATGATTTTTGGGGTCGCTGGAAGTGAGGGACATCGCGATTTTTCTTCTTGTTGTATGTCCAGGTGAGCAAAAGTTTCAATTTTTCCGCTGTCCAGATTTTTCAGATGTATACTGTATGGGAGTATGAGGATATGTCCAGTTCTCCATACTGGACAAGGGTTATGGTGATTGTAGGTTGGTCCTTGCGGAGTTTTACCATCCTCCATGTCAGTCCTTGTGGGTAGTTCTGTCCGTCTTGGGCCAAAATTGTTCCTCAGTCCAATCCCAGATCTCTAAGATGTCCCGGACCTCAGAGAAAAGGGAAAGTGGGAGACAACCGAGAGAAGACCGCAAGAACAGGCATGGAATTGAATATTGTTAATGTCTTGTGTTATAACATTTGGGCTTGAGACAAAAGCATGTACACTGTGCAAAAATAATTATGCTGAAAATGTCTTTTGAGTATCCTATAGAATCATTAGCCGTATAGGTGGATTGCTATCGCCTGCGTAGGGACAAGAGCGTTGCACCAGTAAGTAAAGTACGAGTATCCGTTTGAAATGAGTCGATAGTTGCGTGGGGATAGAGCAAAGAGACTTAGAATGTTGGTAGTGATTGTCGGGTGCATGAACAGCACGTAGTTAGTGTAATCCGAGTGGGGGGCATAATAAGCGAAACTAAATAGTTTGCAGCGAGAGTCTTAAAGCTCAATTTGTGGCAGGGCAGCGGAGGGACTGGATGCAGATATTCTAGAGGAGTAAAGGTTATTCAGATACGGGGTGGCTACTAACAAGCACTGGATCATCGCATATGCATGGGGCCAATGGCCATTAGCTACTTCTGAAGAGAAATGCAGAATTTATGACGACCGACAGATGTTGGCGCTAGGAGTGACTCAGTCGCCAGATGCAGCTATTCCAATCGGACGCTTTGTCACTAGTGTATGCCTATAGGGTCGATGAGTGTATCTATAGGCCAGTGAAGGTAAGTGATAGGTCAACAGATCAGCTAAGCTGTGACGCAAACAATCCAAGAGAATGAACATTGTAAGAGGGAGCGAGCTCCATATATCCGCAGAGTTAAATGGAAGCTATGGCGACTAGCCAGTTGCTTTGAAGCCACTTTTTGCATGGCTCAAAATATGTGGCGCTATCGGCACGAAGTATGTCAACAATTTGGATATATAAACCAGCTTTCGTGGAGAGAAACCGCGGGGTACCAGCCTAGAGGTTGCCACTAACTATGTAGGCTTATCCGACTAAAGTTTTTGGAAATATGATACATCCCGGAATACATAACAAAAGTCCGCTTACGTAGCTCTTATTGGTATGCTTATAGACCTAGGGGACCGGTACATATTGTAACCAACATATGCCCCAGCGCTCTAACATCACTAGGGATAGGGACATAATGTCTTTCCTTGGCACCAACTGTGTATACTTAACCCACATGTGTCCCTTGTAAGTTACAAAGGTGGCGGCAATATTACAATTTATACTTGCCACATGGCTACAAAGATCAGCCGTGCTGGAAAGCTCCGTCATTTAAGTGCATATCCACCTGCAGGTTTTAATGCAAAGTAAGTAAGTCAGCAACTGCAACGTGGAAATGTTTACTGTTTCTGACTTTTCACCTCACGCTGGGGAACGTTTGCATCAAACCATCTACAAAGCACTAGCACTGCAAAATGGTTTCAAGCAATGTGCGCTACTCATAGGCGTCATCAACGGTTTACTAAATGGCAACCGCCGTGCCTACGGTGTGCTGACGCCGGTCGTTCGACGAAGCCATCTATATATAGATCTCCAATCATGGGGGTTCCTTGAGAGAATATGCGTTCGGTTACGGTGATAGAGGGGTAAGCTCATTATGGCGTCATCTCAAGAATGCTAAACCTAATGCATTTGAACAAATATAGATGAAGTCTGTACTAGATGGAAATACTGACATTAGGTGCTAAAGTATAATACACGTTCGCTGGATCACATCCTGGAGGCTTACACCAATCTGTGGATGGGATCAGAGAGTTCTAAAACGGTTCGCGCGCGTTACTTTGGGTGGTCCGCTCACTTTGGGCGAGGTATGCTTTCTTGTAGGCATGGTTCGCACTGCGTAACCAAAGTCGTAACCCTCAGCCACCGTGGTGGAATAGCAATGACAGATGATTACCGATTTGACAAAGGATGTGTAATACCTAAGCAGAATAGCGTTTATTCTTCTAAGGATGTTAACCTAATCGTGCTTAGCATGTCAGTAGTGTTCGCAGGACTGTATGTGACGTAGCTGCTTTAAGCTACTGGGGTTGCTTATGCGGCCGCTAGCATACTAACCTATCGCCCTCGATTGAACCACCGGGTGCTGCATCGACGAAGTAGCCAATCAGTTGAAATAAACTGTCGATGAGTTCCGACACACATCTGCGTTTGCGTCTTGGGCAACTTTTACTAAAGTGCGCAAGTTCGGCTTGAGCGTAGTTTGCCCATGACCGCCTAATACACCAACAGTGGAGTGCAAGGTAGCGGACAAACTTCGCATCCATCCTATGAACTAGGTTAAGGTCTTGCTGGAATTTATCCCATTGTCACTGGTTACAAAACGTAGCCTACACAACCTCTGTGTCCATGCTCGTCATTTGCTGGAACCTGAAACATGACCCGATAACGCCTGCTGTAATGCAACTGAGAGTACAACGTACTAACCTTGTCATGCTTGACATGGTGGAGCGTACGCTTCGGTGGAGGTTTCGGACGGTGTTGCCGCTGGCTGGCTTCCTGAAGTTGTTTCCAGTAAATGATTTGAGTTTGCAGGTAGGTAGCAAACAACTACTGTTTATTCTCGATACTTCGAGACATCTGCACAGGCACGAGCATTGTAAGAGTAAAAGGGTGACCGAGCAATGTACAAGCGTATAACCTTTTTGTCATAGGTGGATGTACGATTACTGGAACGTATGTTGTGTGTAGTTCTATTGATCGGGTTTGCGGTTGTGTACTTTCATTTTCGGCTATCTCTTCGCGTTTCCATGTCATAAGAAGGTTTGATATTGGTGGATTGATCCCATTGTCTGGACAAGCCCTAGGCAGTGACTTTAGCTGGTGGCGAGTCACCATCACTTTGTAGTATTGTTAAACAGGTGTGGCCCTTCATAAAGAGATGGCTCGACAGACGGAAACACATAGCCAGCAGCAAGAGGGTGTTTGGCAAGTAAGGTTTGATGCTTGGCTTAACACCTTAGCCATAAATCACTGGTTTATTGGATAATTTTCGAAAAGAAAGCGGTTGGCTATGAGCTTTTTGCAAAGTTTGTTTGCCAGAGGCTTCAAGTCACAGCAAGCTTCAAGGGCGAAAGATTCTTCTGACTAATGAGCGTCCTCTTCTATGTACTGGTAAGCAAATTGCTATCAGCTCTGGAAACTTGGCCAGCTTACCGAATTTCGTGGTTCAGGTACCAAAACATCATCAACCGTTAACAAAGTAAGTCCGAACATTATATACGCCTCTTAACCGGCAGCGCTTACAGCGCAGGCTGCAGGATTTTTGCAATTATGGCAGACGAATTTAAAGGCAATGGTTGCATTGAAACAGTAAAAATTTAATCGAATGAACCACAGCTATCAAATGGACGGCGGAGAAAGTCGCCTTTGAAATTGGTTTCGGTGCTTGAAACTAGCAACAACAGTCAAAACAACCTGGATTATTTGACTACACTAAAACCAATAACCTGAAATAAGTTAAAAGCACCAGGTATTTGCTTGAAATATGTATAGTGTCAAGATTTAACAGCTAATTAAATTTTAGCTACATATAGGGCTTTATTTTTCGTGGTTCATTTCTTGTTACCCCTGTGATAACTACGTTGGGTTTGATTCTATCTTTCGCATAGCACGTTTTGCCCGCTTTGCGCTTTTTAATACGAGGTTTTTGCGGAATAGTTGACAACTGTTCTATCCAGCAAACGGTCGAATAGGCGTGGTGGACAAGTTAAGGTTGGGAATTGGTCCACCGCTTGATCCTGCAAGACAGTGACTAGGGTAGGCGATGTTATACACTAAATGATGACAAAGCACACCAGCCTAGCACCTGCAATAAAAATATGGCAAGCAAAGAGCAATAGGACGGTTTCCTTGTATGTGCCTCCCAAAGATGTTCGTCTACTGTGCCGTTAGGGGAGCACATTTTTATTTAAGCAAAGTAATAAAGGCTAGGTAGCGGAGACGAAGTGCGATAAGTCGTAGCGCGTTGTAGGTTACGACCACCCGTTTATGTCGTGTGTAGATTAGGGGTGGTACACATGGGCTGTCTAAAAGTAGTGCTTAAGAAGTTGGGATGGGCGGTGACGGGACTGCCACTGGGTTTCTACACTGGTCGCGTATCGAAGTAGGCCAGCATCGAGCGATCAATACTGGCAGGTTCCTTGTGACCATTGCTATCCAGGACTAAGTGTGTCTCCTTTCTGGCAACAACCATGGAGGGTCCCTCGAACAGTGGTTGTAGTCTTTTAAAGGCGGGACAGCCACTCACGAGAACAAGAGAGCAAGGGCGCAAACCTGGATGTAGCTGCTGATGCTGAAAACTGATTTAAGTATGGTTGGACGAACCGAATAAATTGTTGCCTCAGACGTGTAGCAAACGAGAGCAGATGCATAAACCTTGTTACCATTGTATCGAGCACCAGTTCTCCGGGAAGTCTGAGAGTTGTCCCGAAGAACAGCTCAGCGTGGCAACCACCCGTGTCCTCTTTAATGTTGTTACGTATACCAAGCTGAAAAATCGTCGAACGTTTTGCTTATGGTGAGTTTGAAGTAAAGCCGGAAAATGAGGCTTCAATTTGGCAGTGAAAGCTTTTACCGAGGTTATAAGCAACTGCATGATAGCGGTTCACCGTAGAGGAAAACAAGCAGGCAAGCGGTTAATGTTGCAAGCCAAATCAGACTTACGTTGAAGCCTACTATCTGAAGCAACAGCGGCGGGCACGCCAAAAAGTGGACAACAGTTTTCAGGGAATATACGCGTTGTAATCTTCGCGAAGACGTTTCGTGAAGAAACAGTAAGGAACAAAAGCGTATAATGATCAACCTATGTCAATACGCAGTTAAAACCGTCAGGTGGATCTAGGGGTCCATAGGTGTCAAGCTGAACACGTTTGCACTGAGGGTCGAGCAGAGCACATGTGCCAGAAGCAGTGACCGCTTGACGGCAGAACTTGCTGCTTTGGCAAGTGATACAGTGTTTTGCATACTGCCGGATCTCGAAGCGTGTGGTGTCAACTAAAGTCAAAAGAATCGGCTGGACGGTGCCTAGGCTGAGAGGCACCAGATAGGCGTAGCAGAAAAATTCGGCGACGCAGCTGAAGGACAACATGCCGAGGTCTGTCGGTAGATATGTTACAGTAAAGTGTGAAGTCTGGGTTAGGAATTAGGAACTGTTATAATATGATCCATGGCGTTGAGTTCAATGGTAAAAGCTTAGGATCGCATTGCTGGTGAGCAGCTGCCTTCTTATTTAATCGCCTGATCCGAAATATCCTGAAGGCGGATAAACGACAATAGAGCGCGACCAGGACGTGGGCGACAGCGACGCGTTACAGGTTGCATAAAGCTGTAAATTCTAGTTATGAGGACGAATTGCTATGGGGAATAAACCGTTCGATAAACCGCGAAAGGAAAAAGTAAGCGGTGCATGGTCCGTGATCTTGGTAAACGCGCTACTGCGAAACAGCTACTAAAGTTTTGCTTGCTTAGTGGATAAGTAAATGTTCCTGACCAAAAGTAAGGTATCGCATTAGTGCACGCTAAGTTTTGCGATTGACCAATGATAAAGGTTTAGGTGGACTACTGAATACATGCTGGAGTACGGCTCCAAAGTACGTCTGAGGTGCTTCCGCTATGAGGATAACAGTGACGGCAACGTCCGTCTTCAACTGACTAAGCGCTGTGGCGATGGATGGTGGGTGCTTGGGCTCCTAAAATACAAAATTAGGTTACTGAGTGGGATCATGCCTCCGTGCATTGCTTTTGGACAGCTCGGTCAACGGCCAGAGTAGCCCAGAGCCATCTGATATGCTAGGGATGTAGTTGCTTATCATGCGGAGAAAAGGACGCTCTCTTTTGTAACGTTGTGGCATGTAGTGATACGAAAGCATACGCGATTAAAAGGGTAGTGGACTTATCCACTTACAATAAATTCGGCGGCTTAATATGTTAACCGAAATTTGGCCAAAATCGCTTGTGTCGACATTGATCTTAAACATTGTGTAGTGAGCTTCACTGAGCAAAGCGTGCAAATATCGCTGGAAAAGGTGCTAAAGGTTCATCCTGATTGGAACTAACTATGAGGTTGTCGTCAAGGTCGGCGAAGCGGAAGTCAAGGTCAATACAAACCTGCTTGATGAACCTAAACCACACAACTGCTCTTCTCGTTATCACAATGCACATCGGTTAGGGCGTAGTGAAATAAACGCCGCAAGCATACTTGCATTTTAATAGCACAAATACTTGATTGCAATAGGACGACGGGAAAGGTTGGCGTTTGCAAATTCGATGAAGGTACCAAAGTAGGTGATAACGCTGGTGTACGGAAATATCAAGTCTACAACCTGTGGTGGTAACAGCCAAACTTAGGTGGAATTTCGCCATGTTCTAATCCATGGTGTGCCGAGCACCCAAGCCAAATAAAGCTTGGTACATTAAATTTAACTGAATAATTCGTATGTTCTAGCTTCCATCAAGACTTCAGGATTAGGAATAATACATGTAAATATTTGCAGCATGCGTCTTAAAAGCAGTTTGATTCTCCGTTTCAGATAGGTAGTACAGAAGTTACATGTAGAAGCTATAATTGAGGTAAGGCATTGTTGGGTGGCAAACAAGTTCAAATGGAACATTAATTTTGTAAGTTTCCGATTGATCTGGTCGAAATGTAAGGTCCGTTTGTGTAACCAAATGGCGTGATCGGAGGAGGTGCGTGAGTGTAGCAGCGAAGATATTATTATAGAAGAGAGAAGAACATACAGCATGTGTAATGTCTCTAAAGTTTGCAATAATTTGTTTAGGAAGAAAGCAATTCACTGCGGTAAATTAAAACATTACTGAAATAGACAGCCATCCATAACCAAATGGAACCTGCTTACAGATTAAATCCATGAAAATAATATTTAAAAAGTGGGCTTGTAATAAGTATAAAAGCAGCATCCAGTTGTTCAGACCAGAGGGAAGCGCAGCAACGGTGTCCAAGGAAAAGAAACGTTAATGCTCCACGTATGCGTCATAATTGTGTAGTTAAAGCAGAGATACAGGTGATATCCTCAGAATAACTCCAGGTAAGCAATATGTGAACCTGAACTTCTACGGCAAACTTAACCATATGAAAATGGCCTCTGGTTAATGTAGTGGATAGAAAAACCACTAAAAACGATAAGTGGTGTCTTCAACAGTAAGTTCTTTTATCTCCATCCAATCATCGCAATTGAGCGAGTGGTAGGATGATCATTGCTTCTGGATCCACTGTGTGACAGAGAAGGGTCTTACGAATCACGTCTTGTTTGTGGAAATATTGAAAAAAGTACCAACGAACAGTATGAAGCAAGAGGTGTGGTCAACCATACACGCATGGGAATTGATGAACAAAAGGTAAAGCGCTCGCAACTGTGCTCCAGTTGGGAAGCTGCTATATATTGCGTATACGGTTATTATATACGTTGGATGCATGTTCCGACGTTAGTGTTCGAGAAAAGACGTTACAGATAATTAGTAAAAAAAGCACGGAATTGTCATGCAGGTAAGAAGAATAGACTGGGGTTCGGCCGTGCCTGCGGCTTTTTCTAAGCCATCTGAGGGTAGACTGGACGCAGGAGACACAGCAGATAAAACTAGAATAGTGTGGCACATCGAATGTAAGCAGTCCCGGTGAAATAGTGACTCAAACAGAAAAACGTCAGTGGGAGATTATAGGTTGGGGATTGAAAAGCCTACGCTGCTAAAGTGACCACAATACAAGAAAATTTATGGAGGTAGGGTGAATAAAGTACTAGAACTGCACTTTTGATACATAAATAAAAATTGACTACATTTAGTCGAATGCTTCGAGGCGCGCCTCGGCAGGTTTGAGCGTAAGTTAACAGCACTTAGGAAGTGTTAAGTACGATGTAAGCATGGTTATTATTTATGTAAACGGTTTGTGTATGAGCCGTTGAAAAAAGTTCCACATTAGTATTTTGCTGCAGTGCATGGTTGATAGCAAACGGTTTGCAAGCTAGGATGACCCTAGGTTGTTCTCACTAATCGCAGACAACAGGTAAATGCCACGGTCTCAGACTGTTTTGAGCCAGGTTTCGCGAGACTGACCACTGACTCATTGGCCACAGCTTCCACCTATTGAGCTGGACAATGCGAACGCATATGCGGATATAATGAACCAGGCAGTGGACGTTCAACGCATGCTTTTTAGGCCTCGTTTAAAATGCTTGTTGTTTATAATAAGGTAAATGCCTCCGAGTGCTTGATATCCCTAATGTTGCTAATACTTGTTAGAAGCGTTTTATTCATGGAATAACTAAATAAATGAATGGTAGAATCTCGGTAAAACTAGACACATTTGTGAAGGCGCGATCAAATATGCATACAAGCATAGCTTTTTTGGAATGATAAAACATTTCCTTTTATTGAAACGCATAACCCAAAAGATGTAGCGCATACGAGTAAACATTGTGTCACGTAGTAGTCAGATCTAGGAACAGGATGGCGCTGGGGCGCGTAAAAGTCCGTCATAATGGTTGTGACAAGATACAAGTTGGGCGTGATTTCAACATGTAGTAACCCATGAGCACAGGAGCTCAAACAAGGTTTTGTTGCAATCAATGAATATTAAGGAATCGGAATATTTTGTGCTCCATCAAAGCAATCGTTATAGTAAAAGCAGTTGCACAAGTTGTATGTAGAAGTCTGAAACATGCGTCAATGTGAAATGTTCAGCTATGACTTTATTCCTTGAAGCGTCAAGGTTGCCCATTTGCAGTGATTTCTCTGAAGCCCTTTGTCCAGGCAGTAAAGCACCATGGGAGTGGGATTGGTCGCCTAGACATTGAAAATATTGATTACGGGTTGTGGTCAACTTGTGTCGAAATTGGTGAAGGAGGCGGTCTTCTCAACCGTTTATAGTTGTGGCCCTGGCACATAAACTTGGATTTTAGACCCTGTATGCCCAATTAACCGCACTGGACGATCGTCTGGGCAGTGGTGCGTGTCGGCAAGTGCCGATATGAACAGCGGTCCTGTCAGCTTCGTTAATGCTTTTGTTCATTTGTAAGCACCACGGGCCAAATAAGTCTCGCAGGTAACTCCTTGTCGAGTACATTCATCACGTTCGGGCGAACAGGCGGTTCGTAGAACAATGCCCCTGGGCAGAAGCTTACCAATAGACCTATTCAAACTCCAAAGCCGGGAAAAAGAGCGACAAACAGGGTAAAGGCCTTAATAGTCTCTGAGAAACCAGAAAGCGGGATAATATTCAGGCGAGATGGGATCAAAGCAGCATTTCGATAGTGGGCATCGCAATTACGGTGATTGTGTTTGTGAGGAAAGATGCAGGTAGGTAAAGGTAATTTCGGGATGAAATAGCTTTATGGATGATTATTAAAAACCTGTAAGCGTACGAATAAAGAAAAGATCAGGCTAGGGCAGAAAGTTGGGCCATAAATAACTCGTTGAAAGGAAACGGCTGTGCGGCATTTCGCTGACCGAACGACATGCGAACGAATGCATTAATTCCATAGGAGGTGGTTACAGTGGTCTTCAGAAAAGCTTCGGGGCAACAGATATGCGTTTGTAAGCATTCACCAGGTCTATACTATAAATTAGGAGGTTTCCATTAGACCAATTAAAGATATATTGATGTACAGAATCCGCTATCTGTTAGGGAGTGGCAGTACTTTGTGGCCGGTAACCTCAACTCGGTCTCCGGTTGCCACTGGACGTTTTGGGCACCCTGCGAAACGAGGCCGGCCATGAGCTTCTGGAAGATCAAAAGTTGCCCGGACGAAGCCTGTTTGTGCACTGTCTTAGCAGTGAATAGCTTGTTTGGGATTAGTCTTCGAGGTCCTGCAATCACTGGAGGGCCATGGGTTAGGCCGTGAGCCACAATTTGTGTGCTTAGATGCAGAAAAGTAGTTGAACGATTGTTAAAGGCTGGGAAAACTTAGAAGTAGTTATGAGACCGCGTTGTCGGCGGGTAATGCCAAGCTGATCAAGCAATCAATAAATATTATATTCTCGACTAGGCGAGGCACGCCCATGGAGGCATGATCAAAGTACCATCAACCGAAACTGCCGCAGCTCCAAGCGAAGGTCGAATATGGTGGGAAAATCGAAAGTAAGATTAGCGTTTAGCATGACAGCGACGAAAGACAACAGGAAATCTTTGTCAGTAATGGAGGTTGAGTATAAGCATTTTGTAACCGTATGTATGAAACTTTATATTGTTAGGCTAAAGCTATATCAACCCGGTTGAAATTGAGCTGCGTGTTTCGCAGAACGAGGAGTGAAGCTAGCCTCGTCAAGCGGGCAGCCAAGAAATAAAACAAGTTATGTAATAAACTACGACCATAATTGGTGGCAAGACGCAGCTGGCACCATTACCGACTAGCGTAGACGTTCCCCGGCCGCGGTTTGCGGAAGACCTATGGAAACCAATAATCTGGTGGAAAATTTCCCGCGTTATCTGCGGGGCGGCAATGGTACCAGTAATAATAGCTTGACACACTTCTGGCAGGACGATGTCTACAGCCAGCGGTTCGCCTAGAGTTTCTGCCATGATAGTGGTTTTTACTCGAGATAAATAAATAACTTATTCTCGTCATTGCAAATTACACCATCAAGGGCCTGAACTTGGTAATACAGATATGCGTGATGAGCAATAGCACAGCTTAGTAAATTTTGACCAGTAACAGAAGAATTTATGTGTTTGTTGACACGTATAAGTATGTTTTAGTATGTAGTTGGAAGTAGCCAGGTCGTGTGAGTAGGTATGTGTCTCAGCTTTTTGCTTGCTGGATTCGCCATCAAAGGGGGAAATCAAAGGAATGCTTCGCATTGAATGACGTTTGTAGTGTGTGAATGATCTTCCAGAAAAGGGAAGAAGCGGTGGCTTTATTTAGTGGCGAGGCACATCCACCACGTCACACTGTTGCTAAACGGAAATCTGTGGTTTTTTATAGGGAGAGCGCTTGCCAGGCGAAATCCCAACACATCCTGGAACACTGCCGCCAAACCATTTGCTGGAACGGGATTAACCAAAAGCACCCAACTGGCACCATGAGAAGGTAGTTCGGCAAGCCAGCGAGTAATAGTTTCCGTATTCTACCGCAAATCAAGTCAGTGAGGGTAGTCCTACAAGCGACGATGGCCGTTGATTCGTCAATGCCACTGCGTTACTAAACAAGAACCCGTTAACCGTATCGGCAACCTTGTTTAGCTTGTGCAAAGGGAGGTCATTTGTAAATACAATATGAAGGGTTGAGAAGTTCTTCGGAAGACCTTTCGGCCACAGCTAGCACAGGAAAATGCCATCAATCTTACTGGAAGCGTTCAATGTGTGCATGGTCGTGGGGAGTTCTGACGCCGTGTATTCGCCTAACTCAACGCCAGCAAAGAGCTGTCTCCTTCTAGCTTTGCCGGAAACTGTGGTGCACTGTAAATCGATAGATTAGTTCATAAGGCGCACCGACCGAAATCGGGTTGGCCGGCTCCGCAATGTCACTTGAGAAGTGTGAGGAAGCCGCAAAGTAAACTGTGTGGACATCACTGACTGCGAGGTAATTCGACGCTTACAAAAATAGACCCCTTCGTAACATCACAGATATGGATTGAACTAACCGAAGGCAGGCAACGATAGTCCGACAAAATGTCCGGAACTTCAAGAGCAGGAGACTTGGCTCGAGGTTGTAAACGCACAAGTAGGGGGGTTAAGTTGTAAAAATGGAAACGCGGTCACCCAGTTTTTGGTGGAAAAGCCAGACAACCAAATGTAGCTGCACAAACGGACTCAGCCTAGAAAGTACGCATGTTAGGCCTAAACACAAGCTAGATAAAATATTTTTTAGTTTTACCGTTAGTCGCACAGTCCGTTACAGGCAGCAAGACCTTAGTCAGTTAGAAGATTCAGTGTGTCAAATGAGATGATCGAGGGCCGAGTCAAGCAAGCTGATGAACGACAACACGACGCACCTAGAAAGCATCAGAACGCCATTCGGAATTAGAGGAAGGGTTAGACAACGTATACTCCATGAAAACGAACGGTACCCTAACTAGTTATACAAAGCGTAGGGTGATTAATTTGGAAAAGGTAATTGTAATATGGCCGCAGAAGCTGTCTTGGACTTGCTTGCCGTCAGACTAGAGCACCAGCTCTCCCTTGCAAACGGCAGCAAGGAATGTACTATTTTTACTACGCCAACGTGCCCGCCTAAATTACTTCAAATAGACGCTGAACACCGTCACAAATTACCGTACGAAAATACATAAACGGCAGGACCGTACACAGTACCGACACTTCGCTGCCGAGCAACCACCAACAGTCGCTCGTGAGCCAAGGATAAAGTGAGTAACCCAATCTCCAAAGCTGGTTAGAATCCGCCACCTAAGATTACAGGGCAAGCATATGATCCTCAGGGTCATGAGACGGGGTAGTCAAAAATGAGCCCGCACTTCTGAGGATAACTTTTGAGAATAACTGGGTGGCTTTCGCTGTAAGCATCGTTACAAGGTTACTAGAAAGTTGTTTAAACTGAGCCCTTCTCGCATGAGAATACGGCATGCAGATAACGTATCTTAACCAAGACGGGGATGCAGGCCTTTTGCATTGAGAAATTCCCTTTTGTCTACAAAACATGCACTCTGTTTCAGGTGAACCTTAATAACGGTCACACTAGACCTCCGTGAACTCATCCTTTGGTTTAACATTTTAGTTCAGCTGCGCAAAAGCCTACTTCATATTGCTAACTGCACGGAGGCAGAGTAAACTTTTTGTGATGCTAGCTTGGACAGAAAATCCTAGATGTCTGCCAACACAAAAGCATCTCATACTGCTTTCTTTGGTTAAAGACGCTCAGAACTTGAAGGCAAGGCTTGGCATGTCTACGCGCGTTGCAAGACTGCATTGCATGGACCGACACGTCATTTTTACTAGGATAGGTTCGGAAGTCCGATTCCATACAGTTGGAACGATTAAACTATGATGTATTACGGGTAAAAAAGCAATGCTTAACAAGTTTCGTGGAATGAAAATTACTACAATAAGTAAATTGCACGATAAAGCCAAAGACGTTTGGGTGGACACCGTATGCTTATGTAGAATAGTGGAGAGGTTCGCGTATCCAAAACATAAATCCATAAATCCATTAGTTAAGAGTTTGCCAAGACAGCGTTTGACTGCGTTTTGTAGCCACAGGCTAACAACACATAAAATGCACTGCAGCTGAGACACCAATTTTTCCACTCGATTTTTAAATATTGCCAGATTGAGAGCCAAGACGAGCTAATTAGAAGGGCGTTCCAAGTCTCACAGTCGGAGGGAAAAGCAAGTTCTACGCCATTCATGACGGCTATAGTGTATTGTCAGTTTCAACTCATGACCTCTTAGGTTAGTCTTATGGTTCTATTCCAGCAGTGAGCGGCAAAGGTGATTTGGGTTTTACAGAATCTGGTAAACCATTATGAGATCACCCTTCAAAAGCCGATAGCATGTGCTGTACCTTATTCGAGATTTCAGTCTAAGCTGATAGAGCAAATGAAAGAAGCTCTAACGTTCCTGATTGCCCTTCTTTGAGAAGTCTTGAGAGCTACGACATCCTGTATCTGCCACGGCTGCCACGCCTGAATAGCATATTTCACGCGCGATCGCACGTATTCATTAAGCGTTTAGGGAGAATGAGGGTTTAAACTGACCAAACGCACTGCGAAACGAGCCGAAGTGTCGATGGTCGGTGCTTGTCACTTGCCCTGCTTATTTTAACTACCCGAGATTTCTATACCAGTTCACCTAGATCACTCTCCTGAAAGGCCTTGTTTAGGGTGTGCTATCCAAGCTTCTAAGCGCTCAACGGCTGTTGACGCAGATGGCTCACCTTACACTTTGCCATGTTTACCTGAAGAAGGTTCCTCTTTAAATGCTCATAAATGCAACCTAGGTCAGATTGAAGTAGACCGTGCAACGCAGTTACTAATCGCCCACCATATCTTGACGCCAGCGTTGAGCATCATGGAAATTTGAGGAGATAACTCTTGCCAGGTTGTTGAGAAACACAAGAAATAAGCGCGGTCCTCTCACTGAGCCTAGTGAGACGCCACATGCTATCTCAATCGGGTTAGAGAGTGATCCCCTAACGCCTACTTGTAGCTTTAGTTTGTGAAGAAAACCGCCAACACAATTAAGAACCGGATCTCCCATGCAGTTACCCTATGACCGGTGAAGTAACAAGCGCTGACTCAGTCAAGCAAGATTTGGGGAATTCCAGATAGACGACGTCAATTCCGGCTCTATCCTCAGCCACTTCCGTCCATTTGCCTAGTGCAATCCGTAGCTTGGCGATGCATGACCGACTTTGACGGAAGCCATGCTGCTCTGGGGCCTACTTGTGGTGCTTCTAGAAAATTGCTCAATAAGCTCCCTATTTATGCATAAACCTATTTATAATGCGGCTTGTACACAGTCAATAAGGCTTCTATAGATAAGATGACACGTTGAACTATAGCACAAAATTGTTGAAAGCCTAGATACGTATAGTAGAAGCGCAGCGGTCCATTAGCGAAAAATCATCTGTTAGCACGGACGCGTGTAACGGCATTCCTCACAGTTTCTTGTTGTCAGGGTAGGACTGTATATTTTACATAGCATTCAGGTTTTTAAAAATAATTTTACTAAGTATAGTTATACTGGATTTTGCTTGTGACTCTCCAGTGGAAGCATGCTCAGCAAGTACAATTACTTCTACGTCTATCAAGTTTTCATTGGGTATGAATCCTGCTAAACCGACAAAGGCTTCATGGCGTTCAAATCTATAATGAGGTGTGATTAAGACAAGAGCTCAAGGTTACTAGACCTTTCCATGATGCGAAAGCAGTTTTATCACTGTTACCCATGATCCGCGTTGAAGCATTTTGCATGATAGCGAAAGTTTCACTAAACGCGAAAGCTCATATAGCATTTCCATACAAGTGACGGTCATCTTGTTTACCTAAAGTGCTCTCCCATCAAACTGACTCGCAACAGGGTTATTCGCAATCATCTGTCACTAATTTTCTGTTCGTTTATCAAATGACTGCTTCAGAACCTGCAACATATATCTAATTTGTCGTTGTCTTTCGAAAAGTTGGATGGGCCATCTTGGATGCATGATATAACCAATTATTTGTTTTCTCTAAGTTTCTTTTCACCGTTTCTCTATCTAGCAGAAAGTGGTTAGGATACTTAGGTGGGGTGACTGGGTCACGCGGACCATAAGATTGGCCCAAACCGAACAATGAAAACATCAGGTTTATTTGTTTGCTAGATGAATTAACACAAGGCATGTTAGCAAACATAGTGCTTTTCTTAGCGGCTGGGACGTCGCGGTATTAATACTCGGGCCTTCAGGGGCAAGAAAACGTTTCGAAAATCTGCTGCGACGTGACTGCTTTTAGTTAAGCGGCTTGGTACCCGGATGTCCTTACGGTTATTTTGGTACAGTCCCAAACTGGGACGGCTTATTTTTGACGGTTGTTGAAACAGTGTTAAGGCGCAGAACATGAGAGAATGGTGGGCGTCGCCAGCCCTTCCTCCATAGATATCCTATGCTTGTAATAAGACCAACCTTTAGCTAAGTGGGGAAGGCCATAGATAATGTAAACCCAAATGCGTGTTGTGTTAAATTAATAAAAGAGTATAGACGAACTAGTTTGTTGCGTATATATAAACTAACTACAAACATATGTCATAAAGAGCTAAACAAAAATTAACAATGGCAAGCAGGTGCAATATTTTGACCAGATACCCTGAATGCAGATGTTTTACTTTTTCTTGTCAAACGTTTAAATAAAATTAGCGGCAAAGCCAGGTTGCACACAGATATTTTAAGTGCCACGTTATAGGTGCCTCAAATCTAACTGACTTTACTGATGGTTATGAAAACAGGTATATTCCTAAATGGTTGAGCGCATTATTATAAACGTCGTTACGCCTGCGCAGCATGTTGCTGATTAGCTGGGATCGTACGTCGGCTAATTAGCACCACATGCTCAGGTGAGCTAGTGTGAGGTGGGGATCGACATCTAAACAGTTCGCTGATACTTCCATCTTTGTGGGCAAGTGTACGCGGCGCTTGGAACCCGTAAAGCATGAACACCGAAAAATAATTGTTGGCCCTCCTTAGGGCAGTCGTCACGTTTGCAACTGGCAATTAGAGACGTAAGGCAAAAAGTTGGTACAATATACGCAAACTCAAACGTACTTTAGTAAAGTTGAGCAAGCGTCTACTGTTGTCGTATGGCTTGACGTAACCGTAGGCGATTTAAGGTGTCACGTCACCCTGACAGCTTATATCACGTGGGAGGACAGGAGCGTACAAGCGAAAAATTTAGAAATGTCACAGAAACCTCATGGTTACAAAGTCACGCACCTATCTGGGGTCGGTATTGTGGCGTCATTAGACACGACAAGAGTAGCCAGGGCACATACTAGGCAGCTTGATTTGGCACTATTACCTAATACCGTATTGAAGGTGCAACTAGGTGTAATGCGCCACTACCTTTGGCGGCAGTTGCGTAGCGTCCATTTATTGCATTAGAGGTCACGACCAACAGAGATAAGTTCAGACAGTGTGTAGCCTTTAGCAGTAACCTCGTTGGTCCCACTTATTTAATTTCTATCCTTGACTCCAAAGGTTTGGATAACAGTTAATTTCTACAGGTTTCATTGGTTCGAGAGCACTGATAGATTCGTCGTTACTTAGCTAGACTCTGTTGCTCACAAACTTAACTTTATGGCAGGTGGTTATTGAGACTAAAATGACAAGGGTTGTATAATAATTGTAAAAAGGTTGCTAATCCAAATAATTTACAAATATTCCCATCTAATCAGTTACTGTTGAAAGTCAGCATAACGTGTAGTGATAATATGAAACGGCAACAGTTGCAGCGGAAAGGTAGCATGATCGACGACAGCAAGCATATTTGGATTGCATAAACTTATTCAGCTAAATGTATAAAACTATGCGCCTACCTGCCATGGTGCGGGAAAAGCGCTGAGCGCAGACAGTGTTGCAAGGTACTCTGATGGACTGTGATATTATAACAATATGGAAGAAAGCTGTGCCAAACAAATGATGAATATAATAACTCACTTTTAAGAGAGTGACGATGATGTCTCAGCTGTTAACGGAGGTGGTGAATTCAAGTGGCAGGATTGAAATAGCTGGGCTATTATTACATATAAAACAATAACAGGCAAGTTATGGTGCAACAGACAGCAAAAGAAATACTATCTACGCGGAAGCGCGTAATCCTCTCTAAAGATTGTGCGCTTACCTACTGAGGAACGGTACAGCCAAGTCGGTATACCAGAAATGATATGCATACAACCTAGCAGTTAGTGGAGAGGCTTACTCACCTGCAACCGCTTTAACAGACAAGGATGGTGACCAGACGAGACACGTCAGCACTTACGCCCCGCACATTTTGTTTGTAAAATTGCACAAGTTTTGAGGACTACTGTGAACAAAGTTGCAAGGCGTATCAGCGACCACTTGTTTCAGCACAGTAACGTACGTGCAAAAGTAGAGCCTTAGGTTAGTACAAAGGGCCATTAACTTAAGGCTTATTACGGCCGCATTGTGACCAGCTTTAACGCCATTGGTGACGTCCGGCCTGAAAATAAAGACAGACGAGCGCCACCCGATTTGCTCAAGCACGTGCCCATCCCTCAGTCCCGGTCAGACTACGCGTTTAGCACCGTCAGTGCAGCCGGGACCTTCGTCTCTCATAGCGCATCTAAACAAAGCAAGCATGGCCCAGTTTGGATAGTCGCTGGAATTACCCAAGGTCCATGCAGTTCCATTTTAAAGGCTTCATGTTTCACTAGTCAACATTGATCAAAACGTGCTCTAGTAAAGGTACAAGTTTAAACTTAGTTAGGACTGGAATTATAGGAGCTGGTAAACGCTTTCACTTGCGGGACTGCTGATCGTACACATTTTGGAACACGAAAATAAGATAAGCACAAGTATGCTGCATTTTCTGCATATGGTCGACACATAAATTGCTGGAGCCATTTGATGTCTCGTTTTACCTCTAACAAAAGTCGTATCATAACCTGTGCAACCAGAGTCTCCCCACCTGTAGGAACCGGCAATCTATGCCGGGGCCGTTTATGTGCATTAAAATAAAAAGTGGTAGGCCAAGAAACGGCAGAGTTTAACCAATATGAAACGCAAGGGGTGCGTTCAGTACTATAGGCTATAACAAGGTCAATTATTTGAAGGGGAGGTTTTGAAGGGGCATACCAAGCGCAACCAGTTTAGGTTTAAACGCTTTTACTATGAATAGTAACACTTTGTCTTCGGATATAACATTGCAAGCGGCAAACACCTACGTGCTTAACTATTGTCAGAACTATCCCATCAACTCCATGCTTGTGAAGCTTACATACATGAGTAATAAAGGTGGGCAAACACAGCAAGTAAAAAATTAGGTAACTTCGCAATGGGTTGACCCGTCTACATATGGTTGGTCTAGCTTGGCTAGACTTGCAGTTCTGTGATACCAGAACTTACAACCTAACCCGCTTGGTCACACGCGGCACTTCGTTTCCGCCTAAAATGTGAATCTTAAACGGCCCTCAACCGCAGTGCGCAAAGTCGAAAAATTAGATAAATATGCTTGCAGTTGACGATAAAGGGACCAGTCGCACTGACTGTGAAGCGCACGCTGTGGGTCCTGAGCGCTATGTAAATCCATAGCAAACCTTCCAAATTAATTTGCAAAAGGTTACGGTTAGACCTGCTCTAATCCTTCCATTGCGCATTAATGCATTCCCAAGCTAATTAGTAGCTCCGTATAAGTTAGTTGTAGCGGCATGTCGATCAACATAGTGCCGAAGCACAGCATACTTTGCAGTTCCATTTTCTTCATTACGAGTCCAAACTAAGGCCGAAAGCAGCTTGAAAATGCTGTTGGCAGTCTGGGTTCCGAGGGGTCAGCGTATCGACTACGACACGCAGAACACTAAGGTACGTGTGGTCTGTTTTATCGGTGCCCGTAAGCAGAGTTATAGCTTTCAAGTTTACAAACCCCACAGATACTTCCTCATACTGAAACCAGACCAGGAAAACCATTTACGACAAGGTTCAAGCTTATTTACATGTGCAGCTGTTATTTGTTCATCGCGTTGTTCCTACCGTTGCAACTGAGAAGTTAAATATAAAGTTCGATGTAAAGTGCGCGCAGGGGAACTTCAGCGACCGCTGCATTAGCTGGGTTATTATACGATGGTTGGCCACTGTGTTGAAGACAAATAGCCTTACCTACAATAGGTGCTCATGTTACAAAAGCATAAGAAACTTTACTCGCAGCAGTAAAAGCAGGCATATGCCTGTCCACGTTGGCACCCTGCGTAGTTTTGATGGAACCATTGGCTATAAAGCTTAGACGTTTCACAAGAAGCTAAACACTTAACTATCAGTTGACACAAAAGGGTTTCCTCAGCTGCTGGATCAAACGCACGTGCATGAAAAGCTGATCTGTATCACGCAGAATATGCACAGGGCAAATACTTTGCTCGCTTTTGCGAACTTTTGCGAAAAGCGGTAACCTTGCCATGCGCTCGCTTAAAACGAAGCTACATACCGTCACTGTGTTTACACGTAATTTTACTGCTAACAACTGCGTTCTTTCCTTTAAGCTTAAAACATGAAGGCTCCAAACGTGTGCGGCCGCGTAAGGGTGTCTGAACTCTAATTCTCATTTTGTATTCATGCGTCAATACCACAACGCGCGATAAAAACCTATAGGTTTAACCTGCAAACGCTTCTACATCTAACTTTGCCGCCGAATATTGCAGACATACCGCATTTATAAGCTGATGAAAAGCAGCAGATTACCCCACTATATAGCAGTCAGTACAATCAGTATATATAACAAACCACTTACTACATGTAAATAAGTATCTTAGGTGTTCAGCACAACTTGTTTATAAGCTAAGATTTACATATATAACCGCAGGTTTGTACACACAGCTCATCAACTTCTCTTCAAAAGTCCACAACCAGCCTGTACAAAAGCTACCTAACCACAGTTCTTTTGCTGCAGGCACCAAAACCAAACTGTTCAATTGCTGTTACTTCGGAAAAACGAAGGGTATAAAATTGTAGTGTTTTACTTAGCAAACGCTTGTAAATTTTGCTCCCAATATTTTCCTAAGTTAACGATTTGTCAAATCTTCATACTGACTTAGTGCAATAGTCACCAAGATTATGATGTTCAGGCTTGAGTGGATCGTCTAGCTTGCAGTCGCAAACTTTTATTTCAGATCTTTCCCTTAATACAACACCGCAAGCCTAGTATATCCCTCAGGAACTCTAATGTTTAAAGTGTGTTCCTTATTAGCCTTACTTTTATTTCCGTACATTTCCGGTACACAAGCGAACACCAGTGCCCGCAAATATGCAGTGAAGAAGTGCCAGTTGAGCGATGGGCGCATTTGCATTTGGTCCATCCCAGGGACAATTTAAAGCAGTAGTATTTATCTAGCATTGACCAATACATTTATAAACTAAGACGCCTGCAGGAGTTTCCTGTGCATTTTTCTTTAGTGTTTGAAGCACTTGTGCCGTAAAAAGTGTGCAGGTCTTGAGTAAATTTAAGGGTGCATGTGTTTACTTTAATGGTTTTAGCCATCCTCAGGCCATACTTGAAATATTGTGTGCAAGCCAATACTTCATGGTTGACCCACAACAGAACTGCCGGCGACAGAAACATTCGTGACAAATCCTACACGCCTTCTCTTCCCCAGCTATTTTTCTAGTAGGCAAAGGACAGATTGTAAATATGTCGGTATATGCCGTTTGTCTTAAGAAAACTTTGGCATATTATGAAAAATGTAGCTTGAAAAATGACTTCCCAGGTAGTTTACCGCACTACATTAGCAGTGCTCAAATTAGCTATGCAGCCAAACCACAGGCTTAGCTGCAAGCTTTTGGCGATGAAGTATAATTATTAATAAATAAATGGTTGCTTCTCCGCGGGACGTGGCGTAACGTTTCTGGCACGCTTAGGTGGGTACACTTTGTACAATAAATACACAGTTCAACCTTGAATGCACAGGACACACCCGTACAGCCGTGGTCAAGTAGTTGACAGGGCCACAGAAGCAAAAGCAGCGTATATACACCAAGCGACTGGGTGGGTGTTCGCGAAATACATGGTTGTAAAGGATACGTACTACCATGTTGTTTCCTCTTACCTTGTCCTTTTCAGGACGGGACAGGAGAATGTGTGCTGATATCGTTCGTCTTCTTTCACTTTATCGCAATCACAAACCAAATACACAAGGTCACTCCTTTTCCATAGTAATAAAACACAACGATTTCCTGTCATAGAGAAATGATGAAGGAACTGCCGGTTTTACACCTTAAAAGCCCTTCAGACGCACTGCTAAATAGTTGTTTCCCGACATTAACCTTGGTCGTGTGATACTTGTCGCCGTCGGAAGCCAGGGTGATGGAGGAAGCGGCACTGATTATCAACTAACCTAGTTTCCTCCCACTGCTATGCACAGTAATTTTTGAAACGTTGACCTCGCGCATCTGATGTATATAAAAACCGAGTAATTAGATGCATGTATTATCTCATGTCTTAATAAGTACATAAAGCAAAACGTTAACAGTATCATTCATTTTTGGTAAAAGCTGTAACGGACAATTTGTTCAATTGCAATTGTTACAAGCCTGACGCAAACCCCTACCCAAAGTTCCCCATGCCCTTGCTTGTGTTTACATTCACATTCGATCCGGTTATGCTTTACCCCATGACACCCATTCCCGTACGCTCTTTGTTAACCAGGCTATCACTCATTCACATCAATCCGCCCCATGATTTGTCGTCTACCCTATTGAACATTTTTTGTTCACCCTGCACCTAGACTTGTAATTTGCGTATCGACCCCCCACTCTGTTCACTACCGATTGACTCACTTCGTTCTCCCCAGCGTTTGTCCTAGCTCTGGGACAAAACCTGTCTGACTTTGCGGCTTCCATGCTTCCCCCTTAGACTGATTCTAACCCCTTTGTCATTGGTTATAGACTGCACGCGTCCTGATTCGCCCCGGCCGAAACCAATATACCTCCTGTGTGTTGGGCTTTAGTTTGCACTGTGATTGAACAGCAACTTGTTAGTCCTTGTCGTGGTCGCTCATTGTGTACCTACTTTGTGGGGATATCGTTGGTATGTTGTAAGGTTGATATTTTATTCTTGCAACAGAACACCGTAGTTCAACCACTGTGGCCTTTTTTGTCGTAACCGGTGGGGTCGTCTCAATCCGTTCCGTTACTTGTTCATTGATTCGCACTTGGGCGCCGCAATTTGGCTGACAACGCGTCGTTCAACTATCCTAAGCGTTTTTGTCGCTTACAGTGTTTAACGTCCCCTGAATTTGGACTCAGTGTTCCTCGAGTTACGGTTTGAAGACATCGTCTTTTAATTGGATTATGAAAACCAGAAGAATGACTTCCCTACAGTGCGAGGAGACAGCGAGCGCATCACGGCAAGTTGGTGATTTATCTATTGTGGTTGGTCATGTTTCTTCTCCTGGGTCGCACTCTAGTCTTAATGGTAGTCATGTACAATTTTCCACTAATGCGCGTAATGCTTTAAAACCTGTTGAGATTAAGAAAAGACAAGCTGATATTGAGCTAGAATTAGCTAAGTTGCGTTTGGAAATGGAGGAGGAAGTAGTTACTCAGGAGCATCTAACTACGTAAGTCATGTGCCCAAAGGTGGGGAAGAGCAGATGAGCCGGTTCCTAAAGGACTGTCAAGAGATGGTTCCTCATGCAGTAAATCCTGTGTCATGTCCTCAATCTTCTCCGTTTGTTATCCTTTCGCAGTGCTTCCGAAGGTGGAGTTAGAATATTTTGACACTGACCCATCAAGCTACTGGAGATTTATCAAGCAGTTTGAATATTTTGTTGAGAACCGCGTGATTAATAACGGTCAGCGCTTGTTATATCTTGTGTATTATTGCAGAGGGCGCGCCAACGAAGCGATTCGTGAGTGTACAAAGCTTCCGCCTGAGCAGGCTTACAATAGAGCTCGTTGTATTCTTTGTGATCTCTTTGGACAAAATCATGTAGTGGCACGGTCACTGATCGAAGGTTTGCTTACAGGTTTGAAACCCATGGCTGATGACTCCGAGGCTTTATCCCTATTGTCGTTGAAAATGGAAAGCTGTTATGTGGCAATGTCTCAGATGAACTATATGGCCGACCTAGATTCCTTAGCCACTATTGAGAGGATAGTTCGCTTCTTACCTAGCGCTCTGGATTCTCGATGGGCAAGAGTGGCTGATTCTATCGTTCAGGAAAAGCAGGAAGTAAGATTTTGTGATTTGACAGCCTTTGTTGCAACGGAGGCTAGGGTTGCACGTAGTAGATTTGGCCAGATAGCGAATGCCAATGTGGCACGAAGTCAGCTGACCATGCATCCACCTCGATAGCCGATAAAGGAAAGGGTCGCAACCATTGTTTCTGCACTACATCAAAGAGGACCAACAGAGTTACTTGCTTTGTTTGTGACGGCGAACATGATGTGGAGCCTTGCACGAAACTTTTAGCCACGGATGTTCCAGGCCGCTGGGAACTGACCACAGCTAAGGCTGGTGGTTACAACTGTCTAGGGTCCGGTCACCGCTCCGCAACTTGTCGAAACCGGAAGGGATGCAACGTGACTACTTGTAACGGGCGGCATCACTCGTTGTTACATCATGCCAAAACCCCTAATACTTCACGCAATGAATATAGCAGCTGTAATGTTACCTCTACTGCTGCAGGCAGTCTCTTTGGGCTTTGTGCCCGTACGTTTGGATGGTCCAGTACGGTCTATTGAAACGTATGCCTTGTTGGATAGTGGGTCGGATGTGACCCTAGTTCAAGAGGACCTTCTATTGGAGGCAGGCGTAAAGGTTAGCCGCGCTTCTTTAACGATGCAGACCGTGAGTGGCCTCACCTCCTTGGAAGCTGGCCTAGCCAAGTTTCGCTTGACTGCCCTGAGAGGCCCTGAGTATGTTACAGTTGAACGTGCTTATTGTTTGAAGCGATTACCACTACGTCCAGTTGCACGCACTAATGACCAGTTGGGGTGTCACTGGCCGCACTTGTCTGACATCCAGTTCGATGCTCTGGCTGATACCCGAGTTCAGATATTGATAGGAGCAGATGTGCCAGAAGCATACTGGCAGCTTGAACGCCGTGTTTGTGGTTGGAAGCGCCCGTTTGCTGCTAGAACACCCCTAGGGTGGATATTGCTAGGGTCCGTGAACATGAGCCCTGAGGGTTGCGTTTCGGTGCATTGTGTGCAAGAGCAGACATCTTCGATCAAGACAGAGCTTAAAATGTTATACGAAAGTGGATTTGAGAGTGCTGGTTCGAGTCACCGTTCCCTTTCGATGGAAGATAAGGCAGCATTAGAAATCTCTGAGAATTCCGTGCGGCTCGTTGAGGGGCATTTCGAGGTGGCTCTCCCGTGGAGAAATCGTCAGATGATAGTTCTTAATAATTTGTGTCTGCTCTTCATAGATTACATTGTTTGAGTCGACGACTAATAAACGACCCGACAATGTGTGAAAGGTACACGGCTGCGTTGGAGACGAGCATTGTAAAGGGCTACGCCGCGCTAGTGCCAAGTGAGCAATTACAACCTGACTACACGCCGAGATGGTATTTACCGCATCATGCCGTTATTAATCAGAAGAAACCAGAAAAACTAAGAGTGGTCTTCGATTGCGCAGCCAAACACAAAGGGTTATCACTCAATGATCAATTGTTGCAAGGGCCGGACACTACTGCTAACCTCACTGGTATACTGATGAGATTCGGGTCTGAAAGGGTGGCTATTTCGGCAGATATCGAGGACATGTTCATGCAAGTAAAAGTGCCAGCGAAGGTCAGAGCTGCACTACGGTTTCTGTGGTGGAAGAACAACGTGATTGGGTCGGAGGTGGTGGAGTACCAGACGACTGCGCATCCATTCGGAGCGACTTCCTTACCATTCTGTGCCAACTTTGCTCTGAGTCAGACTGCCAAAGCTTGGGGACACAAATACAATGCGACCGTCTCGGCTTCTGTATGTCGTGCTTTTTAGGTTGATGATCTTTTGATTTCACTCCCTACTCCTGCGGAAGCGCGCTCGTTTGTAACGCAGATCAGAGAGATTTTAAGCAGACGCGGCTTCAAACTATGCAAATGGGTCTGCAGTATCGATGAGGTTTATGAGGTGGTCTCTATCACAGCTGGACTCTAACCGCAAGCACGTATTTCAAGTCGTAGCGAATAAGCAAGAAGACGCGTCAGTCTGGCGCACAGTGTACTGAACACTTGACGGTTTACATGTGAACACGGAACGTTAGGGTGTCCTTGAGTGCGTGTGTGCGTGCTTATCTACGTGTGTGTGTAGGGCCAATCAGGTACACGGTCATAGTGAGCGATCATTGGTTGAACACGTAACAGTCCTCCCTGTTTTGGCTGACGTTACAGTCACGGCTGAAAACGTTCGATTGGTTTGCAAATCCGGGTCGATTTTCGTAATTTAGTTTCCCCTGTTGTTCTGTGTTCGTCGTGCTCTGCAGCTTGCTCTGCGATCTCCGAGTGTGACTGACTCACGGCAGGTGTGTCAGTGCTCCTGGGGCGTACATGATCTAAGTGCCGGCGAACAACCCGGTCGTCCGGAAGCTGTAAATCGTTTTGACTTCCTGAAGAATCGAGCACAGTCGCCGGCTGCCAACATTGTTCATGCGGTAACCTGGTGTAAACAGGTTGATGGTCCTGAAATGTAACTTCCGGCTTTGATTCCTCTGAAGACACAAACTGTTTCTGACGCTCCTGTACTTCAACACGCGGGTTCGGGATCAACAAATGAAGCCCCGTTCTCAGATTTCTGCCGAACATCAATTCCGCCGGGGATTTCCCGGTAGCCTCAGTGGGTGTAGAACGGTAGGAGAATAGGAACCGATCCAGTTTTGTTCGCGATGTTCCCGTTCGCTGCTTTAGTAAGCCTTGTTTCACAGTTTGTACTGCACGCTCCGCTAATCCGTTTGATGCTGGGTGATACGGGGCTGATTTAACGTGTTGGATTCCGTCGTTGGCGACAAATTTACCAAATTCGGCACTGGTAAAAGGCGAACCATTGTCTGTACAAATGGTTTCCGGAATGCCAACCGTAGCGAAGGACGAGCGCATTTTAGTGATGGTGGATTCGGCTGTCGCCTGAGTAACTGGATGTACGTCAATCCACTCAGAATGTGCATCAATAAGTAGAAGAAACATGGTCCCGTCGATCGGTCCGAAGTAGTCGGCGTGGATACGCTGCCAGGGCTTGTCGGGCCAACGCCAAAGGTGTATTGGACCTGGCGCCTTGCTCCGCTGATACGCCTGACAAATATCGCAATTCTTCAGTAAGTTCTCTATGTCTGAGTCGATGTTGGGCCACCAGCAATACCCTCTCGCTAGTGCCTTCATCCTCACCATACCTGGATGAGCATCATGGAGCTCTTTAAGCATCTGTGAACGCGCCTTGGTGGGAGGGACTAGACGAGAGCCCCAAAAAACACAGCCGTCAAATAGACTCAGTTCGTTCTTCCGAATCATAAACGGTTGTAATTCAACTGTCCCTTCAGGAGGCCAACCCATGCTCAAAAAGCGTTTCACCATTGATAGCACGGGGTCTCCATCCGTCCATTGACGGATTGTTGAACTCCGTATCGGTGTTTTGTCTAGATGTTGCATTAGATTAACCAGTTAAATTGGAGGGTCGTGTTCATGTGCAGTTTCCGTGATCGGCAGACAGCTGAGTGCATCAGCTGTGCAGTTGCTGACGCCGGTAATATAAACAATCTTGTAACTGTAAGCACTCAAGGTTATAGCCCATCTTTGCATCCTCGGTGATGCCATTTGTTGTGTCCCTTTGGTTTCCCCAAACAAGGATATCAATGGTTTGTGGTCTGTATGAAGCTCGAAAACGTTTCCCCATAAATACTGGTGAAACCTCTTAACTCCGAAGATAACGGCTAGCGCTTCCCTGTCCAGTTGTGAGTAGTTCTTCTCCGTCATCTGTAAGGTGCGCAATGCATATGCTATGGGACGTAAAGAACTATCGTCCATGCGGTGGCACAGGACAGCCCCGACCCCCCAAGGGGACGCGTCGCACTGAAGTATGAGTGGCTTGTTAGAGTCATAATGGACTAACGTTGGTGGCGAAGCAAGAGCTTGTTTTGCTTTATTGAAGGCATTTTTTTGACGGGAACCCCAACACTACGATGCATTTTTGTGTAACAGCTCATTTAATGGCGATAGAACCGTCGATGCATTAGGCAGGAAACGGCGATAGTGAGATAGCATTCCTAAGAACGAACGGAGTTCATCACAACTCTTTGGCTCGGGGCTTTCTAAAATAGGTTTAACCTTGTCACTTAAAACATGTAAACCGTGTTTATCAAGCCGGTATCCAAGGTAACAATCGGAAGGTGAAAGGAACTCACATTTAGACCTTTTCAATCTGAATCCATTTCGCTCCAAACGCTCGAGCACGACTGCGAGTGTTCGAAGACGCTCTGTATCCGAGCGTCCAGAGATAAGAATATCATCCAGATAAGCACACGCAAAAGGAATGTCCTTCACTAGGTCGTCAATAATTCTCTGAAATATTCCGGGGGCGGAATTAATGCCAAAAGGTAAACGAGTATATTGAAATAGTCCCATGTGCGTGGTGATGGTAGTAAGTTTCCTCGAAGGTTCATCGAGCTCTATCTGCGAGTACGCATGACTCAGATCGAGTTTGGTAAACTTTTCGCCACCAGCGAGTGTTGCATACAAGTCATCAATACGTGGCAAGGGGTACCTGACCAGCATGGATGCTTGATTTATGGATATCTTGTAGTCACCACAAATCCGTACGGAGCCGTCCGGTTTGGTTACTGGCACAATTGGAGTTCCCCAGTCAGAAAAGTGTACAGGGGTAATAATACCTTGAGTCTGCAGGCGGTTTAGTTCCTCTTCAACTTTAGGCCTCATAGCGTATGGTAGTGTGCGCGCCTTAATGAATTTTGGTCGAGCGCCTTCCTTTAGTTTTATCGCAGCCTGAAATTCTTTCAACTTCCCAAGCTCCTCGGAAAAAACAGCTGAATGTTGTTTAAGTAATGTTGCAAGTCCGGAGATCTCGGTGACTACTTTTACCACATTCATTGTATCCGGGAAAGCACGTATCCAGTCTCTTCCAAGCAGATTTAGACGATCCCCGGGGATCACATATACAGGAAGTGTGCGTATTTTGTCGCCATACTGTGCCTTCAAGAAGCATTTACCAAGGACACGTATAGGTTCACCGGTGTATGTGCGAAGAACAGAATTGCAAGCGGATACCTTCGGGAACGTTTTTACAGCGTTTTCCCGGATTATCGTCACGGATGCTCCTGTGTCGATTTCCCTCTGTACCTTTTGTCCTTCAATGTAAAGCTCTAGAGTGTATGGCGCCGATTGCATGCTAGAAACGGAATTAAGCCAAATGGAATGTAACTCAGGGTCGCTACCATCAGACTTGTCCACAGTTTTGATGGGGTTTGCTCCTCGATAAGCTCCACCTGAACGTCGCTTGACCGATCTACACACTCGCGCCAGGTGGCCCACCTTCCCGCAGCTTCGACATACTGTCTTCTGATGCCAGCAGTCGGATGGACAACTGTGCTGTTCACCACAACGATAGCACACAAACAAATTGACGCCAGTGGGTGGCTTTGGTTTGGTGTAGTGTTAATCAATCGCAGCTCATCTGACGAGTCCTTCAGCGTAAATGTTGCGAGTTGTTGTGTAAGGTGTTCCCTCTGCCGGGCAATCGAGCAGGCCGTCTCTCAAGTCAGTGAACAATCATCTTGTGAAAGGAGCTTCTCCCGCGTGCTTTGGTCTGAGATTCCGGCTATCAAACATTGGAGTAACATAGTCACTTCAAATCTCATTGGATCGACTTCATTGTATTTACAATCAGGTGCTGCTTGTAGTACACGAGCGATGCACTCGTTCACACTCTCATCTGGTTGCTGGCAGAGTTTTGAGAAGTAGTATCTTGCGGTAAAAACATTCTGACGAGCACCCCAAAGAGCATTGAAGGTCTCCAAAGCGTTGGTTATGGTAGAAGAGATTTGATCAATACGAAGTGCATCGAAATACCTTTGACCCTCATCTCCAAGCAACTGTCTTAACAGCTTTACTTCGTTTTTCTCAGTAAGAGATACTGCTGGATTCAAGATTGGAAGCAATTCCAAGTAATCCGTAAAGGTTTTCCGCCATCTATGTTACGAGTCCAGGGAAGGTTTGTCGGTAGAGCACGACCAGAAGACCGGTGGAGTAGTTGTCATGGACATGTTGACCTCCGTCGCCAGATATCACAGCTGGACGCTAACCGAAAATACGTATTTCAAGTCGTAGCGAATAAGCGAGAAGACGCGTCAGTCTGGCGCACAGTGTACTGAACACTTGACGGTTTACATGTGAACACGGAACGTTAGGGTGTCCTTGAGTGCGTGTGTGCGTGCTTATCTACGTGTGTGTGTAGGGCCAATCAGGTACACGGTCATAGTGAGCGATCATTGGTTGAACACGTAACAGTCTCATCTGCCGAAATTGCGGAGGCAGTGAAGCCAATAGCTGAATTACCGGGGTTAGTTAGCCGGACGTTGGGGTTGTCTTGGGATTCCAAGCGGGATGTGTTTCTTTTCCACTTTGTGGTAACCGAGGGTCCAAACACGAAAAGAGGAATCTTGTCCGTGGTGTCATCTATCTTCGATCCTTTGGGTATAATAGCCCCCTGATCATGCCGGTGAAGCTATTGCTGCAACAGTTGTGTTGAGATAAGGTAGGCCTGGACGAGTTGATTACCGGTGATAGCAAGGCGGCCTGGCATACCTGGATAAGAATGACCAAGGCGTTGGGTTTCCTGAAAATTCCCCGTTGCCTTCGTAATGGAACTGAGAGTTTAGGACCTCCACAATTGCATATATTTTGCGATGCTTCTGAAACTGGATACGGGGCGGTGGCTTATGCCAGGTTCCGCATTAAGGGCAACAGACGCTGCGCTTTGTTATACTTGAAGTCAAGAGTGGCTCCTTTGTAGACTGTCTCTATTCCGCGGTTAGAATTAACTGCGGCTGTGCTCGCCACGCGTGTATTTGAGGAGGTGACGGAGAGAGCCCAGCTGGAATTTGAGAACGTCAGGTTCTGGATTGATTCCACAACAGCTCTGTACTACATTAATGATACATCGAAGCGCTTCGGCACCTTTGTTTCAAATCGATTATCAGTAATTCATGAGTTGGCAGACCCTAGCCAGTGGAAGCATGTCATGTCTGGTAGTAACCCAGCTGATATACGCTCAAGAGGTAGCTATTCTTCTGCACGTTTGGAGAGCTGGTTCTATGGGCCAGATTTCTTACTGAGCGATAACGACGAAAGGCCAGATAAGTGTTTGAATTCCGAACCGCATGACATAGAATTAAAGCGTGTGAAGGTCCAGGTGAACATGGTGGCATGTCAATCCTCCTTGTCAATCTTAATCCGGAGATATTCCGATTGGTTCAAGTTGTTGAAGTCATTTATGTGGCTAATCCGAGTCAAAAGGTACCTGAAGGCTCGCGCATATGATTCTGATATCGGCCCACAGTATACCAGTTTGATTACTCTCCACGAACTCAAAGGGGCAGAATTTGATGTCACTAGATTAGCACAGAATGAAGTTTACGATGATGAAATAAAACGAATGGAAGAGACGAAGGAAGGAATAATGCCACCTAAAAGAAAGGCACGGCAAGGGAGTCTGTCGCGGCTCTGCCCCATCTTGCGAGATGGAATACTGTGTCTGGGAGGAAGACTAGCATACTCGGATTACGACAGTTCCTTTAAGTTCCCTGTTATTATACCTCCAAAGCATGCGGTCACTGCGTTGCTGATAAGATTTTATCATATTCTTGAAGGTCACTCAGGCGCCTCACAAGTATTGACGAGTTTACGCCGAAAATACTGGATTGTTAGGGGATTATCTGCCGTAAAGAGAGTAATAGGAAGTTGTTGGATATGTAGAAGACGGCTTGCCACGGCCGGTCAGCAGATGATGGCACCATTGCCTTTAGTTCGGATTGAAAAGGGATGGTACCCCTTCAGATTTGTTGGTGTTGATTACTTTGGACCGTTTATTGTCAAGCACGGGAGGAAACAAGAAAAGAGATATGGCTGTCTATTCACGTGCTTGCAAACGAGGGCCGTACATATTGAGATGTCTTACACTTTGAACACTGACTCTTTTATAATGGCGTTGATGAGATTCATTGCCCGCAGAGGAACTCCAGCAGAAATATTTAGTGACAATGGAGGAAATTTTGTGGGAGCAGTTGCAGAATTGCGGGCTGCCATGAAGGGGTGGTCAGAAAAACATATCAATGACAAGTTGCTATTATTCGGTGTGCAATGGCATTTTAACCCGCCAGCGGCTAGTCATAGAGGTGGAATATGGGAACGCATCGTGCGATCGGTAAGAAGAATACTGCTGTCGGTTGCGACACAACAGGCTTTGACTGAGGAAGCGTTGGTTACCTTGATTACTGAAGCCGAGCGTATTATTAATAGCAGACCATTGGTCCCTCTTACTTCTGACTCAACCGACCGACCGGCCCTAACTCCGAATGATTTGTTGATATTGCGACCAAATCCATCGGGTTTATCGTCTGAGTCTGTAGCTGATGAATATAGACGTTGTTGGCGGCAAGTAAATTATCTCACAGCCTTGTTCTGGAGAAGATGGGTTAGAGAGTATCTACCTCTTTTGAATTGTAGAGAGAAATGGCTAAATCCGTGTCGGAATTTCAAACCCGGGGATGTGGTTTTAGTTGTTTCCGAAACTGTTTCGCGCAACATGTGGCCTTTGGGGGTAGTTGAAAGCTGTGTCACGTCCCAAGATGGTCTCGTAAGAACAGTGAACGTCAGGACGAAGGATGGTTTGTTGAAGAGGGATGTGCGAAAGGTTTGTTTGTTAGAAGGTAGTCGACTAGAAGTGGGCGTAGTTCCGGCTACTGGCTCTCCGCAGGCGGGAGGCGGATTTTCGAATCTGCCGCACCAGGGAGGACCGCTGTGAGTCCAGTAGCTGAAGTGGGAGGTGCAGGCGTACCGGTGTAAGTCCCGTATCCTCCCAGCGTGGATGGAGCGGGGGGATAGGCGATCCAGGCTAGAACATGCCCTCAACAATTTGAAAATCCTGGTCAGATTTTCGCGGGTGAGTGTAAAGGACAATTTGCTCAAGTGCCATCGCTACACCATGGGGCCATTCCCCATCCAATTTCCCCCATGTCCCTGCTTCTTTTTACAATCACATTCGAAATCGGTTACTTTTCACACCTGACAGATACTCATGTGTGTTCTTTGTTAACCTGACTATTGCTCCTTCACATCAATCCGCCCATGATTTGTCGTCTACCCTATTGATTACCTTTTGTTCACCTCGCACCTAGACTTGTAATTTGCGTATCGACCCCCCACTCTGTTCACTAACGATTGACTCACTTCGTTCTCCCCAGCGTTTGTCCTAGCTCTGGGACAAAACCTGTCTGACTTTGTGGCTTCCGTGTTTCCCCTTAGACTGATTCTAACCTCTTTGTGATTGGTTATAGACTGCACGCGTCCTGATTCGCCCCGGCCGAAACCAACATACCTCCTGTGTGTTGGGCTTTAGTTTGCACTGTGATTGAACAGCAACTTGTTAGTCCTTGTCGTGGTCGCTCATTGTGTACCTACTTTGTGGGGATATCGTTGGTATGTTGTAAGGTTGATATTTTATTATTGCAGCAGAACACCGTAGTTCAACCACTGTGGCCTTTTTTGTTGTAACCGGTGGGGTCGTCTCAATCCGTTCCGTTACTTGTTCATTGGTTCTCACTTGGGCGCCGCAATTTGGCTGACAACGCGTCGTTCAACTATCCTAAGCGTTTTTGTCGCTTACAAAAGCGACGGTGTAGGATGGTTAGTTGTATAGGAAAGACTGCTAGCACTAGGCTAACAGCCTGTCCGGATCCACTGTTCAGGCTGAGCCGAAAACTGTTAGGCCCCAAGGAAATCAGTGAGTAACCGCTGCAAGTCAAGTTATATATGATTTATATACCTCAGTAGATATGTTTTCGTCCGTTTCCCCTAGCCTTAGAGAAGCAAGTGAAATAAACGGATAAAAGCAAACTAACCGTCTAACATAAAAGGTGCTAGCTTGTCACTCAACCAACAAAGTGCGCATCATATTGACGCCATTTCATTGGTCAAAATCTGACACGGGACTGTTACCTTAGAATAGAAGTGTTGTGAAATATGTAGGAGAAAAGTAAGTTATGAATTTAGAGAGCGTAGGAGTGATGGTTAGCGTTTTTGTTAGAGCACAATTTAGTGAGCAGTGTAAACATTTCTACCATTAAGGAAAAATTAGTGCAAGCGCCGACAGGTTCCTTCGAGACAAACTGAACAGAGGTTTTACTAGTAGGTCTAGTACATTGTAAACCAGTTCTAAAGCGCTTACAAGCAAGTTAAAGCCTCTTTGAATAACACAGGCAAGACTATTGGACAATATTAAAGCCAGTGAAACTAACTGAAGGCGGACGCAAATTCAAAAATCGACTAGCCAGTTGCCTAAAGCATCTGGTCTACTGCGAAAAAGGAACGACTGCTAACCTTGTGCAATGTTTCGGACTCATGGGTAAAGAAAATAAATATTTGTATAGGAGCTCCATGATAGTGCCAACTGATACCTTAGGTATCACTAATTGTCAGTGAAGAACTGCCAATCGATTCACTTTGTACTTGGTAAGACCAATGAGATGTGTACATAACCACTTTTCTTAATGTTTAACAAAGTGACCGGGACTATGCCCATAGCTCCAACTTATCCAGACAATCCTTAATATTAGACGACACGACGTTTGGCGTTACACCTTCCATAACGGCATCATAGGCATAATAGCATCGGCTATAGTTATACGGCATATGAAGGTTGCCAATATGTATAGCCAACAGAGTAGAAAAGTGATCCGCACCTTGTGAAACGTCACGATCAGCAAAATGCCTAGGAGACTTTGTTTCGGCAAGGTGCATGAAGTGAGCTAGGCTTGCAATGAATTCAGGATCCACGTTGCGGGTGTTCGTACAAACTTCACTCGTAAGCACTTGGTTGAGCAGGATTATCCTGCTGACACTTCCAGTGCAACTGAAAACTCAACAGCCAGCTGGTGCGCTGTTTGGCAAGTTTCAACCAGTGCGGCTGATACTGAATGTACGAGATAATGCACAACTAGCATGGTGGAGCGGTTTGCTTACAGGCAAGCTGATATAGGTCGTCTGCTTGGATAAATTGGAAACTCACGAGGACAAGTAGTTTCTGCATGACTTACAAAATTACGTAGGTGCATGCAGTCGTACGTTAGGCTTAAGGCACCAAATTTGTCACAGTCGTTATCTTTACGAGTCTCCTAAAGTCAATACCTGTCACCATTGAGACATTTATTGAACGTGTAATTAGCGGTAACTAGTAATTACATCCCTTCTTTTAGAGCTGAGAGAAATTAATCATCAAGTCAAGAAACTAGTTTACTACAGTCTCTACATTTTTCGTAAAATTAAGGCAACCTTGAGCTACTGCGAAGCTTGCGCTTGTGAAGGAGCTGGGTGAAACCATAAACTGCGAAGAAGGTCAAAGCCCTGCATGGAGTCCATTTACAGTTACGTACTCAAAACGTTTTAGAGAACTTTTGCTCTACAGATGCTTAGAAAACCCGCTTATGTCTTGACAAGAGCATTTACCTAACGCAGTTTCGATACATAAACGGATTACTGCCATTTGCGCTTATTTCATTTTCGAAGCCAGTCAGATAACCTGGGTGGGGGTTCCGAATTATCTTCCTCCATGTTGCTTCGCTATCGGCGAACGGACAGTAGCTGGCACTAGAGAAATAGTACCACCAAGCAGCATATGTCAAAGCAGTGGTTGATGCGTCTGACATGGACATTACCATCTAAATTTAGCCTTAATCACTGGAAACTAAAAAGAAAGTTTAGGTTAGCACTGCACGGAGCTTTCTGGTAATTGCTGTCGAGCAGTGTCGCCGTGTAGTGGCATTTAGGAGCTCTTAGGTGGAAGACGATTACGGTGTTACTGTACTGGACGTCTCCTCAGTAAGCAGTGGCCTAAACCACTGTTGGCAGCCCTCTTTAAAATAGAAAGCAACGGTGTTCGCTTTATGAAAACCGAAATCCACTGTGCGTCAGGTCTGGTTTCAAAAGACCCCGTGTTTTTAAAGTAAAATAAAAAGTAACTCTTTATTCTAGACAACGCGAGGCATGCCTGTACAGGTATGGTCATTTTATGGTCGAGTATGAAAAATATGAACAAGTAAACAACGTTTTTTATAACAGTAAATTTGTGCATGGATGTGCGTAACGGTGCAAAGGTGTAGCTTCGTAGATTCAGTGTAAATGTGTGATGTTGTATTTGTAACTGTTTGATAGCGTCGGTTATATAAAAATATACGGTGGATATACGTGTCTTGGATGTACATATCTAGTTATCCACGAGAGGGTGCCTTTAGTTTGTGGCGTGCCGTTTGCGCCACGTCACAGGGTTGATAAAAGAATATTTGTGACTTTTTATAGGGAGAAATCTTATCAGGCAGAAACCAGTGACGTCCCGGAAAACTGCTGCTGAACTATCTGCGGGAACCGGTTACACCTGAACCACCCAACTGACACTATGAGGAGGAGCTTCGGCTAGCCATGTGTTTTGATGAGTTATGTCAGCCTTATTATATGCATGCGTGACGATGCAACAAGAGCGCTTACTTTTACGCAATAACGCTAAAACGAAATTGTCAGCAGAGGTTTTGGGCTCGGTCGACGGTGTCTTAGTTAAAAACGGAAAAATTCCGCGTTGATTATTTGATTTGAAATCTATTAAATGATAGGCAACATGTAATGTTATGTAAGTAGAAAACAAGGCAAACTAATTACAGCGTACTTGTTTAACGCAGGTGAAACCGCCTCTTCCGTGATTCTGCGGATTTCCAGTTGCTCAGTCCCCATGACGCTATATCCACTAAGCTGCATATAGTCATCCTTCACAAAATGATCTAAGCAACTTTCATGAGGCGTTATAGGTTCTGCATCTTGCACAATCCTTATGCTGCATGGTGGCGCTGAATTAGGCGGACTTACCAGGAAGGACACACGGTGCTAAACAGAATCAGCTGATTTTACACATTAATATTATACCAGATAATAGTGTGCGTTCTCATTTTAACTGGACCGAGGTATGCACATCTCAGTGAAGGAAAAGATATAGATGCTGTGTCGTGGTCTCCAGCAACGATTGGTGCTGTTCACTGTGGAAAAACTCTTGCTAAACAGTACACGATAGTAACAGGGGGATCTTAACTAATTGTGATGCAAACTATATTCATAACCATGATTATCGTTTTTAATCTATACCATATATCTATTTAGATCATTTACGATGAGGAACAGCTATCTCACGTATACGCATATTATGCTTAATGCACACTGCATGAGCGCTGATTTACACTCATTGTGTTTTAAGCCCACTTGTTATTTTTTGACGAATTTTTATATTTTGTTGACTGACTGACCCAAAAGCATTAAAGCATTTATTTGTACCGCTAAAGTTTTGTCGAAAAGCGCGTGCGCGTCAAAATGTAAGCCCAGCTGTGTTTATTTTAACTGGAGCAGTTGATTGCCCAATGGCGGGTTCACTTGCATTTGTATTAAGTCTTGTGCTGTAGTACAGCAATAAGGTAAAGTTGTAAAGTTTAGTTTTGCAACCATACACAACTTATTTGTAACAGTTTACAACAGCGTAACATGCTCCATAATTATTTGAACTAATGCTACTGAAAAACTGACATTAGCAATATTAACGCTACGTCTGTGTATGTAATATTGGGTAAATAACGTAAGCTCTACCATTCTAAGAAAATTAGCAAATTGCTAACGCTGGTCTATAATCTGCAAAAGTGGAACAGCAAATTTTCGAGAAGCATCCGACTGCCATGACAAACTTGTACTGCGGTAGTGCTCCTGATGTGCATTTGTTCGCGATAGTGCAATTAAACTCCCTCCATTTTAAAAAAGCGTTATTCAAAAATGTGATTGCTGGTGTTTCGGACTAGGCGACGCGTGACATTAGGGGCGCTTTGTGCAGCGACCAAAGTTAACAAAATGGACAATATTGCGTACGGCAAAAGTATCGGCGTCACTTTTGAATGATGTTTTAGCAAGCTTGTTTTAATGTACCTGTTAGCTTAGTACAATTATTTGCTTGGTATAATAAGGTTGCTAGTAGCAGACACATGTTCTGCTCCGCGGAAACTTGAATGCGCTGAGTGAAGCAGATGGCGAGCCTCCAAGCTTTAAAATCATTCTTCCAGGATTTTCTGCCTTACAGCAAATTATATCAGCCATTTCATACAGTAAGTGGTGACGCAACAGACCATAAAAGCAGAGAAACCCAAAGATGAAAGACCTAATTTTATTACTGCCTTTGAGCTTATATGGTCAAAGAAGATCAAGTAGGGAAAGTGGAGCATACTGACATCTCAGAGCAAGCGATGAAAGAAAACTGGCGCACCAATAAAACTGGTAAACAGTGTTGCGCAAGCGCATGCCTTAATGTTTTATCCTAACCTATAATAAGGTGCAGAGATAACGTGGGAATGCGGAGAAGTCTACCTGGTGACCCACAAAGGTAGAGGAATTTTATATGGAACGTCAGCCTTGCGCCGGAGTCATGTTTATCTGCTGTATCATGCCCATATTTTTCTGTGCACTGCAGGAAAGAGTACTAAGGGCGGCTTGCCAAGGATTCGGGCCCTGGCCGTGCAGCTGAGGGTTCGGCATGCAGACCACTAGGCTACATTTGGGCTGGCCGGCTATCGTTTATCAGTATCTGTAAATTTGTCCGTCAAAGCAACGCTGGCTAAACCAATGAGCTGTTCTGGGTTTTATGGTTCTGATAGCTTAGCAAGGCAAGTTTGCACGATTTGGTGCGGTTAATTATTTAATTGCTGTTTAATTTGGTTGCTACGAGCCGTAAAACAATTGTCCACTACCAGGATTCCTACAGGCGGACACTGCACGTCATCGCTTCTGGACTTCAGTCATCCATGCTTTCATTGCCGATGCCATGAAACATTAAATGACGCCACGACAGACTTACAAGCCTAAACCACATATATGCACAAGCACGTAGACCTACGCACCCCAACACACAATAAATATTACGGCAAACTCGTTGTATGTTTGCACTTGTATAATCACGCCTTAATGTCATAACATAATCACGCCTGTAAAGACGGGCTTCGTGTTGTCCAGAATAAACTTTTATTTATTCACTGCAATTCCGACTAGTCCGAACTAGGTATAGTTCGAATTCTGATATTCCTTACAATATTACAATTGGCAGTAAGCACAAATATTATGCGTTTATCAGTGCAATCTAATTGACCTTATTATGCATTCCAGCTGTAGCGAAATCGAAACCACATGGAATGCGTTGTGAGCCGGTGCACCACAGGAAAAGCTTTAAAGGATGAGACGGAATAGACTCATTTTCATACTGTTATGTGACTGTTAAAATGTTTGCTTTTTCTTACTTACCGATGCGTTGGAAGCGCTACTGGATAGACACGATCAGCTACAAAAGGTCGAGGCAAACATCAGGGCAAGGTTTAATGCCACCACACTCAGATTCGAGCAAGACATACGCGCTTGTATACTCCAACTACAAATGCAAGCTGCGTGCTGCAGTGTTGGTGACCAGCAGCCTATCTAACTTCGTGAGTGCTTGCTAATTGCAATTAACTTGTCGAACTTAGAGCAAAAGCCATTGCTTTTGATTGTGGCGGCTTTTTAGTAGGTTCGAGCACTTGGTGTGTAGTACAAAGTTGCGAAAACTGCGGTGACGGAAGAACCTTCACTGTTATACAACACCCGCCGCAAACTTGGTAGCAGTCTGGGAATTCCCAGTGTACCTGTGTAAAATTCTAACGAAACTTATTTCTGCGTAAACCCAGACGACCGTTGCTGTCCGTTGAAATGCCTACTGAGTTCACATACGTACACTGATCAGCGTCACTTTTGCTTGGCGTTCGTTTCGGTTGAAACACAAGACTGCCCATTGTGTTGTGCAGTTGTCGTACCTCTAGCTGGTGTGTCAACCGTGTCGTTATTTTATAGATAAGTAACAGGGAAGCTTTTGTTGTACAAATAAAAGTTTCCCTGCAACCAGAGCTGTGTTTTGGAATCGCTCGCCGGGCTCCCGCTAAAGGCCACGCACTACCTTGGTGATCCCAACTCCGGAAGTACATTGACATCGGATACGTCAAAGTTTTAGCCGGTGTGTTCGTTCCATAGATTTTCATATTCGCCTGTTTATTGCTGTATACGATAGCAGCTTCGCGTACCCGGTTCTTCGAAACATGGATTATGTATACCATAAGGCATTGTCTTCTGTTACGGTTGTATCACTTTCTGTTTCAAAGTTTTCGGACTTGGATCCTTTTTTTGGCTCATTTGCAACTGAGTTTTATAACCACAGTATCACTTCAGGCCACGCGAAGTATAGCAGGCTTATATCCTATCTTCCCGAGGAGTTATCGATGCAGTTTCGAGACGGTATCATTTCTCAGATCGGAATCCGATATGAGGCTCTCAAGGAGGCCACGACTAAGCTTGTCAAGCTCACTGAGAAAGTTTGCCTGCAGCAGCCTTTCACGGATCTGCAGCAGGGAAACGAACTGCCCTCAGCTCTTTTACAAGAGATGCCACAGCTGCTAGATTCACCAATCCTAAACAATACTTTGCGTTGTTTAGGGTGGCTACAGCATCTACTGGGAAACAAGCAAACGATTTTTGCTATCGTGAGCT
Organism: Dicrocoelium dendriticum; assembly: GCA_944474145.2. NCBI lineage: Eukaryota > Metazoa > Platyhelminthes > Trematoda > Plagiorchiida > Dicrocoeliidae > Dicrocoelium > Dicrocoelium dendriticum. The sequence continues at coordinate 10,410,370 of OX104061.1, forward strand.
CCGTTTCGTTCACTGAACTGGCAGGTTTAGCAAATCGTGTTATTGAACGATCACGGCCACCAGCCGACGCCAGCAAAAGCAAAAACCGCCGCGTCTCAGGGCATTTCTATCACTGCCTTAAAGTCAAATATAGAAGCACTGTAAGCACAAGTTGCAACACCTAGTCACCAGTTTCAACAGCTTACTATGGATTGTCGTCGTAACAGCCGATAAAAATTGACTACCAAAAGTTCCAAGTCCAGCACTTAGCAGGCTGGCTGTTGGCAACATCATAGCTTTGATACCTAAGAGCATACCTGTGTCACGCCTTGCACTTTCGCTGAGAAGCAGGGAATCTTCCCGGCCGGCCCTTAAACTTGACGGACGCGACGGGCCTACACCAAAGTCGCCTCATCTGCGTTAGAAACATAACGTACGGCACCGAGTTCCTTAGTCGACACTGGAGCCGAAGTTAGCGTTATAACTGTAGCTCAGATGAGGTGGTCACAACTTCGCCGACCAAGCTGCGTACCGTCATTTGCACACCAATCGCAAGTTACGGAGAAAAGCTGCTAAAGGTCAATCTAGGCCTCCGGCAAAACTTTCGCTGGGCCTTCATCTTAGCAGCCGGGCTCCTTGCTAACATAGGAATAGACTTCCTGCAACGCTTTGACCTCATGGTCGACGCCAAAAGGAAAAAGCTTATTGTCTTTTGAATCCAGATCCATATTATTGAAACCAGCGCCACCGTGGAGGCTCTCCCTCCTATCCTTGTCCTGCCTCAAGCTGCATGACCTTTAATATACCTATTCAGCAAGCATCCTATACTAGAGCACGTTCAGAACGACTTGCCGCCCGTAATGTCAAACATAATGCACTACATTGTGAGAATGTGCCCACCTATTTCGCCCCGCCACGCTGAAGCTAAAAGCGGTTAAGGCGGATTTGGAGCATACGCTCGAAGTAGGAATAATCCGCTATTTCAAAAGTCCATGGGCGCCACCAGTACGCATGTTGCAGAAGCTATCCGTTGACTGACACCTCCATGGTGACTACAAGGTACTTACTAACGTTACCTTCACGGATAAATACGGCATTCCACACCTACCTAACCTAACCTCGGCTCTATCTGGTAAGGCGAGCTATAACGAAATCAAGCTATTCTACGCCTACCATCAGCCACAGGTGGCACCAAACGATATTAATAAAACCACGGTCATTATACAGTTTTGCCCTTTTGAGTACCTCAGAATGTCATTCGGCCACAGCAACGCTGCTTAAACATTTCAGTGTTTCATTCCTAAAATAACACTAGGACTCGAAGTTGGTTATTCTTACTTAGACGCCATTCTTATCGGCAGCGTTTCTGATGATGAACATCCTTATCACCAGACGCACATATACACTGCATGACCCAACCTTGGGTTACGGTAAACCCCGACAACTGTTAGCTCAGCCAAAGCACCATCGACGTTCTTGGCCACAGCATATCCTCCCCTGACATCGAAGCCCTACCAGATGGAATTCGGGCACCATCTAGATTCTAGCTCTTTCAAAGAGGTACGCGGAGTTCTTGGCCTGCTCAATTATTACCGACAACTTATTCCTCGCTGCGCGAGCATAATGCAGCCTATGACTGCGTTGCTTCGTGGTAATCAACACATTTTATCTGCCCAGAGGCCGCCAAACTGGCTTTCTATAAGCTCAAAAGCTCCACCTTCAACATAACGCTTCTCGTTCACCCTGACTCCACTGCACCCCTTTCGCTTACGTGGGACGCATCAGACGCTGCCGGTGGAGTAGTTATCAATTAACGCATTGACCATCGATGTATACCTCTAGGTTGCCTTCCGAAAACTTTGTAAGCTGCCGAATTGCGGTAGAGCACCTTCGGTAGAGAACTACTAGCTATCGGCCTAGGTAGCAGACACATTCGTCGTAAATTTATAGGTCGGCAACTTATTGCCTTCAAGCACCACAAGCCGTGTATCAAGGTAATGGCGCAATAAACAAATAAATACATAAGTGTCTATATTTCTAGTCTGGCTAGAGGCTGCACCCATAAGGTTACAGATCAATCTTTACAATAATCCTATGTCCTTGCATGAAAGTAGGCACAATACGAGTACATGTCCATAGTTGGCAATTACAAATGCATTGGTATTGTTTGGGGTACAGGTGCTGGGATCGTAGGCGCCCACCTTGAAATTCTTCTTTTCTTTCAGGCGATATTGAGCTCCTTGAACTTCTGGTGTGAAAACTGCGCAGAGCTGTAGTTGTGCCGTTTTTCTATGGAAGAGACTCCAATTCACCCCAACTTCACTTTAAATTCATTGGACCATTTGGCCTGCTCAGTCGTCACAATTATTGGTGCGCTGATGGAAGAAATGAGAGTGACGGAAATATAAGGGATAAGAAAAGTAAAAAAAACTAATTTCGAGAATGCAGGTACAAATACAAAGGATTTGTTAAGAGGCATACTAAGGCAGCGTGATTCACTCGAAAAACACAAATTACCAAATAATGTAGCTAAACTTTTCTTGCGCTGATATTGATTCATGGCGCCAAATTTCAATCTGGGTATATAGCAGAACGGGTCCGTTTTATTGTCCTATGGCGGCTAATTTAAATTTCTTTGGTGCCAACTGGTACATCCGGTTTACGGCGTAATAATTTGCTTTCTGAGTGCTATGGATGGCTAGCATAAATTCTTATAACCCGTTCAATAGTATAACATGGGATATGACGTAAAAACATTTTACTGATGTAAACTGGGTAAAATAAGGAAGACCGAAATGATGGTGGAAGATCAACAGACGCGAAGGTGCGGAAATTGCTTTCAACAAATATAGGGTTATTTGGGAATGCTTTGAAATGTTGCATGTATTTAAATTTAAATTGGCCGTCTATTGAAAACGGAAATCAGTTTTTACAAAGCAGTAGGTAAAAGGTTGAGAAAACGAAACGGAGTGTTAGTTGTAGAAATAATGTTCGCGAAAGACATGAAATGCAACATTTTAAGGCAACCCATGTACCTAGTTTAATCCTAATGAACGGAAATACGCAATTAATAAGGGTGAAACTTACGAATGGTGCTTTGAAGGTAACCTGCAAGTAAATGTGATTTGGTAAAGCTAAATAAATGCAAAAGAAGTAATAGCGATGACAAAGGCATCACTATGTGCTTGGTTGATAAAATACAGCATTAGAGGTTCAAAGTTTGTAAGAATGACGAATAACAGACATCTTCTGTTACCGTACTGCTGTGTATGTAAATGCTTAATTGGAAATTAGCGTGCACTGAATAGCATATATTATTGGTGTTAGTGAACGAGATTATTTGCTTGTACAAAAGCTGTGCTGGTAGTTCAAATTTGTTGCGAAGTGCTAAGCAACTAGGCAAAATTTGGAACGTCCTCATACACGGAGATAAATATGTTAACTGCATATAAAATGGGCTAATTTTATGCATGATTCTGAAATATATTTATAAATGTATAAGTGTATACGCATCCGGGTTAATATGCTACGTATGTAGATATGGATGTATATATATTTATGTTTATATATATGTATATATGTGTATATAAATATGTATGCATATGTATATATATATATATATATATATATATATATATATACATAAACGTACATATATATAAGTATACAAATATATACAAGTATATATATGGCGTATATATACGTATACCTATACATACATGAACATATATATGTATATAATCATGCATACGTACTTACGTACGTTTCATTATGGTACGTGGTACTACATACAAATATACACACCTATATATACGTATAAATGTATATATATTGTACCATCCGGCAGCAGGTTATGCCTTTTTATATGCAGTTAACATATTTATCTTGGCATATGAAGTCGTTCCAAATTATTCCTATTTGCTTAGCACTTCGCAACAAATTCGACCTACCAGCAGAGCTTTTGCACAAGTAAATACTCCCGTTCACTAACACCAATAATAAATGCTATTCAGTGCATGCTGACTTCCAAGTACCCATTTATGTGCACACCATTACGGTAAGAGAAAATGTCTGCTATTCGTAATTCCTTATCAACTTTGAACATCTTATTCTGTATTTCATCAACCATCCACATAATGATGCCTTTGTCATCGCAGTTACTCCTTTTGCACTTAAGCAGATTTACCAAAGTACATTTACTTGCAACTAACCTTCAAAGCTTCACCACCAGCAGGTACAACGACACACCGGGTATGTAGCGCAAACTTAAAGGAATCAGCGCTGGAGGCATGTGGAGGGGTGCAGGCTTCATCACTGGAGCCGGCCCACACTGCTTCAAAGGGGAATAAGGGCAATTTGTATTACGTGTATTTAAGAGCACGGAATGCGCACGCTGAGCGGTGCTGGGCTCCAGGCGTATGGCACGGCAGCAATGTTGGAGGGTGACACGGACAGCACGCCGGTGCAACCCTATCCTTAAAGCAAGAACCATATAGCGGTGTACAAAACACAAAGTTCCATAACAGATAGGCAAGCGTGCGATGAATTGCAAGGCATAGAAAATGGGCATGCATAGGGAACACCAGATGTGCACGCCGATGAAGTGAACTCGTGAAGCCGCTTGAACGCAGGAATAAGGGGCACTTAGGTAGGGTACATGTGAACATCAGGTGGGCACGCTGGTTAACGGCATATTTGTGGCAATGGATTACGGCGGACGTGTATGGCTTCATGGCTACTGCGACGATACTCACAATGAGATGGTTGATGTTACGGTTACCCAAACGTGTACGGGGAAAAGTGACGTACAATCCATAGATATGTACCCTGAAATGAGTCCCTGCAGTAAACCTTTTGCCTGTCGGTGTATAGCATTAGTAAAGCGGAACAGTCTACGGGGGGAAACGCATGTGGCAAGTAGGAGTGTGACGTGCACAAGAGGTTACTAACCTGTGGTATTGCAACTCGGTTCATTGACGTTCATGCCTCAACGCTGGTAAGTGGGAATGGTACTCTGGCAGGCGTGTACCGCAAGCCTCATTGCATCAAACATACACGTTGACGTTACGCTTCATAGGGGGAAAATGAAACGGCTTTATAAAGGCGGCAGGAAAGTTGATACACCGGTGACATATGATGTTTGAACCAATCACAAATATTCCCGACCTCGCGGGTGAGCTGCTTGAAGGCTCATTATCCAGGAGGCGAGAGCACTGAGAAATGGTTTGTGGATACTTCACAAGGTTCCTGAAATGGAGGGACCCGGCATTAGTTAGGGTGTTTAGTAATTACTTACTTTTTGTCGTAGGGTTACTGACGGTGCGGGGCTGCTGGAACGTACGGCTAGCCGCTTGCGGATCCAGGTAAATGGGGTCGTTGGAGGGAAACTTGTACACTGAAACCTTCCGTGCGTCAGTGATGTACCGCAGCCGCCCAATATGAGGAAGGTTAGCAGGGTAAGTGAAACAAACGATGCATGAGGATAACTGCATGACGTACGCGATGGAGATAAAAGGACCTCGTGAAGCTTCTGATGGCATGGCATGGCATGGCAAGGCGGAGGTGACATTTTGGAGGAGGCTCAGTGGCGCCGTTAGGTTGGAGGTCAATGCGCGGTGCATGTGATTGTGGCTCTGAAAGAGAAGTTATCATAGAAAACCCATGTTACCTGCGGATGGGTATCAATGATGCATCACATGGCCGCTGCTGTACGTGGGGGAGATATAGTGCCATGGTGCAGTAAGGAAGTGGGGAAGTGTGGAAGAAGCGCCCTGGTTGATGTAAGGCGAAAGCGCCAATCCTAAAATTTCGTAGCATGGATAAGCGCAGGATGTATTGCAGCACTTACCATCAACCTTTGGCTAGTGCGCCTGCTGGTACTTACCAAACTTTAGGCTGTCTTACGGCAACTGGGAGACCTGGTGTTAGTATAACTATAGGTGACCAGCGTTGACAGCCGATGCACAACTTGTGCAAACGCTGAAAGCGTTAGGCTGATCATTTTAACAGGCTGTGGAAGGGGTCTGATTGGTTACATTTCTCGCCGGCCTCTGATCGCCCTGCTTCGTCGGCTGTCCCTTTGGAGCCACCCTCTCGCTCCGAAGTCCAAATTGAAATGAGACTGGGAAAGGTAAATAAAGCTGCGCGACCTGATGACCTTCCTTCAGCCCTCTTCAATTTCGGGGACCTGCTGTTGTGGATAGTTTACACGAGTTACTAGTCAAACGGTTGGAACCGAAAACTGTCCTAACCGGTTGCATCCGCTCCGTCATAGCCCCAATTTGCAAGGGAGGCTAACGATCGTAATGTCGCAGCCGTAGAGGAATCAGTATAGCCTCCATCGCCTCCCAACTGCTTGCCCCTGCCATCCCTCACAGACTGACTGGCACCCGTGAAAGCCGGATTCACGGAGGTTAAGATTGATTTCGCCGAGGTCGTGGATGCATTGACCGCATAATCAACTTGCGGCCGTTGTTGGAGCACCGTGACATATATTGGCGGCCCACCGTTGTCCTCTTCCTCGATATCAAAGTTTCGTTTGATTCGGTGGATAGATATGCACTTTGGGACTGTGTACTCAGGAAAAACGTCCCAGAGAAATAAGTGAATATTATCCGATCATTATATGGGCGTAGCTCCGGCAGGGTGAGGGCATACTGCAAACCCGCGGACTGTGATTCTCTATTACCATGCATGATGAGTGATTGCGAAGAAGCAAGCAATCTCACCATGAGGTGGAAAGTAAGCAGTGTAGTGCACTGCATTACCCCATCCTTGTGATTCCAAATGCTGAGGCGGTTGTTAACATCGTTCATGAACGTGAGCTTACGTACAATATATAGAGATAATTAAGCTGAAATGAAGCCGTGGAAGTAATGTTATGGCTGTCATCGTATAATGGTGGTAAAGGGAAACAGTGCATGGTGGAACAACTCCAAGCGACAAGTCGGGATGCCAGGTTCACAATAGGTTATTAACCTGTGGTATCGCGAGTTGTTTCCTTGAAGTCCATGTGCCCACTCTGGTAAGTGGAAATGGTACTCCCGCGAGCGTGCACCACAAGCGTCTCCGCATGATAGACACACGGTGGGGTTATCCTTCATAACGGCGCAATGCAATGGTGTAGTAAACCGCACGACGGAAAGCTGAGGTACCGGTGACGTACGATGTTTAAACCATTAACAAATATTCCTCACTTGGCGGGTGAGGTGGTTAATGGCTCGTTACCCACGAAGCGAGAACACTGAGTAATGGTTTGCGGAGCTCTCAAACACAGACCCAACAACTACCCCTATGTGCCACGTGCAGCAACGCACATGGGAGAGACACGAGGTCATATGACAGGGGGTGGCCCTGAAGACCGTCGTTGGGTCTTTCACGACAAGTTTGACGTTACGGAGCCAACAGCAATACGAAATGGAAGTGCTACGGTGACTTACCATCCAGAGGAGGCGGCAACCAGACGCACTTCATCAACGAGGTAACCTGCGTTGAGGAATCGGAGTATGGAGGCGTTAACTCACTTGGAAATGTCACAGTGGCAAAGCGGACGGTGGTTAACAGTGGTGCGACGCTGGAAGTTGGCTGTACGTACCATATCTATGGAAGGGAAGGCGATTATCGCAAAGGTACTTACCTGCTGTCATGGCAAACCTGGTGATGTACGTCATGCAATGCCATGCATCGGCAGGGCGGAGGCGACACGTGGGAATACGCGTAGTGTTATCCTGTTGTCGGAAGGCAATGGGAGGGGCGTTACCGTGGCTGCGAAAGATAAGTATGCATAGAAGACCAAAGTCACCTGTGGATAGCTTTCCATGACGCATCAAATGGCGGAGGGGATTCGTGGGAGGTGGCTCAGTGGCGGTGCTAATTTGGAAGGCAGTTGGCGGCGCATTTCACTTTCGCTGTTGCAAGGCGGTGCTCCACCCACATCAATGCGTCTTTGAAACAGAAGTCTTTATGGAAAACAAACCGCACCTGCGACTACGTATGCAGCGTGCATGAGATTGCGGAGGCCATACCTGGGAGGCGGCCGAGTGGCGGTGTTACGTCGGAAGGCTATGGGTGTCGCGCACCAAAGAGGCTCTGAAAGGGAAGCTATGTTTCAAATAGAAAATCAACACTTGCGACTACACGGCAAGGAGTTATCACATGGAGGATGCATCAATGTAGAGGAGGCTCTGTGGCGTGGTGCAGTATCACGGCAATTTGCGAGGAACGTCGCCCTGGTTCTGAAAGAGAGGTGAAGGCGGATAAGCAACGCAACCTGTCCCTACCTATCATGCAACCACCACCTTGCATCGGAGGTACATTAGAACACCTTCCCTGGCAGGGAAAGTTGGCTGTGGAAATGAGAGTCCGATGATGCGGACCTAAATCCTGGTTCATTAGGTGAAATGGGAAACTGACCGGCGCATAATGGTGCAGCGAAATGGCGGCCCTCACGGCACGTTGTCCACTTCTCATTCACACGTATTCCCGTCAACGGGAAACTGCAACGCTGTCTGCCATAACAACAAAGGGGGTGATGGAAAGGAGCAAAAATTCGGCATACGTGCAGCGAATGCCATGCAACGCCGTTTCCCTAGGTTGCACAGACACTACAACGAGCATGCAAAGCAGACGAATTCCTTGTCACCAGCATGGCACCCACAGCATGCCTGGTACCACAGAGAGCACGCATCGCACATAACCCCCTGCACCGTGTCCCCGCACACTGGGACATCATCCTCCTGCTGACATACTCCGCAGATGTCCTCGGAACCGACTTCTTGAGTATCCTGTATCCGTGTAAAGGGAACCCTGTAGGAGGATGTCCTGGGGTGAAGCTTCTGGAAGTCTTTGCCCCTTAGCGCACTCTTACTGGGGCTCACCTGCACGCGGCACTTAAGGAGCGATTTACCCTTCCTTGACCCTGTTGCCCATGGGCATGGAACCGGTGTTGCCGGGGAAATGACAGGGCCGACATCATTCACCTCTGTTGCTTGCACGGGGTGCTGCACATCGCCTGCCGACATCGTCGCTACCGCGACCGCTGTGCCATCATGCGACGTTTCCGGCGTCCGTAAGCCACATAACACCCAGACGTTAGCCCCCGTATCCAGCAGAAGGGGAACAGGGCACTTAGAATTTCGACCATATAACTGAAAACTGCCTCTCCTGGACATCAGCAACGCAACCAGTTTCAGGAAGGTCAACGCCGCGCAGAACTTCTCCGATCCGTAGCAGCACAACTGTGCGCCGATGTGTGACGAAACATCCTGTGTCGCGAAGTTTTATGGTACGGCTTACAAAGGCATCGTTATCCGCTATCTCACGATCTAGAATCTGCACACCACCATCCCCCGGAACAGTATGATGTGCCGGCGGGAGGTTTCCGGGGTGCAATCCACCGACATCCATGTAGTATATCCACTGCGGAATGTCCGTGAAGCGCCGCCAGGTAACAAATGTGAGCACATGGTAGCCGCCAATCCTTACTGAACTCGCAATCGCATGCACTGCCTGTATTATGTATACCCGACGCAATTTCGAACGAGGACAGGTAAATAACAAATAAGGCCCATCAGACCGACAATCCAGAAGGGTGGATGCACGAAAATGGGCTATGAAGACATTCCCTGCGAAATCGCTGAGCTGTGCAAAAGCCGATGCCACTGAGGACATCTCCGATGGAATAGAATCTGCGCTCATGCAACGCCTAGCTTTTATGCTGTTTCTTTCGTGCAGGCTACTGTTTACCCTATCAACGACGCGGGTGAACAGAATGAGCAAGCATGACCTGTCCGACAAATACTACTTAAGATGCTTGTTCGAATTCTCTACCCTGTTTGGCGTACGGTATCCAAAAAGCCTAACATCCCTTTGTCTGTGAGCCGTCCAAGAGTATGCGTGTTGGAGCCACGTTGCGCACAAATACCGGCAGCATTCCAGGTTGCCACGTCGCATCACGTTTAGTATTCTTGCAACTACCGACGCATCACGAGTACATATCACGTTGTGAGTCCACCCTCGTAACTGGATTCCGCGGGCATCTGATATCCCACGTGTGCGACCCCAACATCTAGCCATGTCCACTGTAACATGGTACCGGCAAAGCACTAGATTCAAGTTGGGATACAAACGTCGAAACGCCCGCAACTGACCAGTCCATTTATCCATCACCACCATGCGGCAACGTACGCTGCTAGGCACCATCTCCCGCATCGCCTCCACCGTTAGCACACAGCTATAGGACGTCTCATCCGGCAATAGGACGTAGAAAAATCCCTAGACCTGTGACGTACACCAACATACAGACACTTCACGTGACGTTCTATTTCGATGACGAATGCACAGGTTACTCAGATCCATACGGGTAACCCGTTTGCCGTAATCCTGATAGACGAAGCGCCTCAAATCAGGCGTGCTATCAAAATTGTCCATCAAACGCAGCACCTCCTTCTGCTGCCGCGGACACAGCCGACGGTTGCTTGCATGCAGCCAGAGGTTACCTAAGTGGAAATCATGACTATGGATCATAACGTAACTTTCCACGACATATTTACCCTCTTTCACAACCACCGAGAAGCCCGCCTTGCATTCGTGGTCTTTGTGTCTACACGCGTTAGTTTACGTGTCTTATAAATATTAACTCACCGCTTGCCACGCGCTCCAGAACGTTGACGATGTACGCAACGGTACAGGATGTAAGCGTAGCCGCCCGCATCCGGCAGCTGCTTCCGCCTTCCACACTGGTACGCCGCAGCAGACATGGAGGAAACTAAGGAAAAGCAAGTCACCGTTTCAATCTGAAAGCGTCCCACTTGCTCCTCATTGTCTTCAACACTTTCATACTTCCCAATAATTAAATACATGAACAGCTCACTACCATCCACAACCATAGCAATAGCAGAAAAATAAATATGGTCACAAAGATAATAAAACAAATATCATACATATGCCCCGTTACCTGTTACCATTTCTATGGTATCATAGTTCACACACAATCCAATTTCCTCCACACCTTCCAGCTATTTCAAGCTATTTGCACATTCATCCTCCCTGGCAACGCAGCCAGGTAACCTCTTTGTTATGTACCAATTGTACCACGAAACGTCCTATGGCAACACAATTTTATCATAGTCCAATCAAACGGCCCCATAACAGAACAAAGAAAAACCTTTCTAAGATTACTGCGTACAGTAGCACAAAAATAGGCTGCTCAAGACAAGTTTTAACCGCTGATTACGTTGAAAGTGTGGTTGGTTGCGGGTTATTCGCAATTGAACGTTGGTCTAGGAATAACGCTATTATTCGTTTTCGCCAAGCATGGCTTTCTGCTTTTCAAGCAGAGAGCAGAAAAAGAAAGGAAAATGTAAAAAGTAGCGACGCGGTATACGTTCTTAATAGGCGTAGCAAGCTACAAATGCTCTATATATTCAGTAATACCCTGCAACAAACATGGACTCCGTAGGTGGCCGAAAAGCACACTTTTCCGACATACATAGCTAATGTAGGCAAATACGTTACAAGTTTGCGCGAAAACACTAGAACTCCAGTAAGGAATATTATGTGTGCATTAGAGTTCAGGAGAGCTTATAACCAACCCACGGTTAGAATGTCTCAGCATACTATGTTCAGAGGGTACTGAGCCACATAAACCACTACGATTATAGAGTTTAGTATTTTAAGCCTTTAAGGGGTTTTAATGTTTATACCACGGCAGCATGAGCCAGGTCTACCTGAATAACACAGTAGACATTTCGGATCAGTTGACACATTTTGGTCTGGAAAGTACGCACGTTGCTTAGCTAAACATCGCAAGTTTTCTCTCTTAGAACCGTTTTGCTATATGCATGAGGCTACCTCCAACACCAGTGAGCTAGAGGAGCCTGTAACTACTAATAAAGAAATGAGTATGGGCAGGATTAGTACAGTTTAGCAAAATGCTTTGGAGCATGCAATCCCCTTGGGCCTGCGTTGGTGGGGCAGTATCAACTCTACTTCTGAGGATTGAACTTGATCGAACATGGGGGATAGTTATGCCTTATGCGTTGATGTTCCCTATTGTGCAGCTCTTTGCTTAACTTTGAGCCATTTCTCCCCAGCTTTAAGTTCCGAAGCAAGTGCCTTCTGTGTTCATCCAGGAGACAATAATAACTAGTACTATACGGTCATGCCTTGGTGCGCTGTCGTTTCTCCATGAACTTTACCGGAAGGCGCACAAAGCGTCTCCCCCGATTGGCAACGGAGAAATTGTCCCAGCCCTCTGTCAGGCAAGCCTATCAAGAAGCACTGCATAGCGAACTCTCGCTGTCTTATCCTAATGATACTGAACTTCAGTGGAATAAGATCTCGGCCACTATGCACGAAGCAGGAGCATCTGCTTGTGGCACTATCAGTCGTCATCGCACCAGTCACTGGATATCCGAGAGGTCCGTGAACCTTTTGGAAGCTAGAAGGCACCTCCCGGCTGGTTCTGAACACAATGTGGCCAGACGGGCTATTAGGCGTGAACTAAAGCGGAGCCTACGTGCTGACAAGGAAGCCTGGTGGACCAGTCGGGCTCAAGAAATGGAGGAGGCAGGAGCAGTAGGCAATTACCGGAAGCTCTTCCAGCTAATCCGCACCACTGGTCCGAGAAAACCAGGCGTCAGTGAGACAATCAGGGACAGCGCGGGTGCGCTGATACACAATAAGGAGCACCGTATGGCTCGTTGGGCTGAGCACTTTGAACATCAATTCAGCTGGCCCCCTGCTCCCGGACCTCTTCCTACTCAGGTGATGCAGGACGAGCCATGGACGGTTAGTTCAGAGCCTCCGTCGGAGGCCGAAGTCCGAAACGCGATCACAGCCCTTAATCGTTTTCGTGCCGCTGGCCCGGATTCCCTACCACCTGCACTATTTAAGGATGGTGGTGAGGTCCTCTGCAAAGCACTGACCTCCCTATTCGAACGTATCTGGAACGAAGAGAGTGTGCCGGCTAATTGGAGCGAATCGATTATAGTGGCAATATACAAGAAGGGCAGTCGCACAGACTGTTCTAACCACAGGGGTATTAGCCTAACGCCAGTTGTGACAAAATTACTGGCCTCGATTATCGTTCGTCGCCTCACTGCAGAACGGGAATCTCGGATTAGAGAAGAGCAGGCCGGTTTTCGCCCAGGACGTGGCTGTATAGACCATATATTTACTTTGCGGCAGGTGCTAGAGCAGCGCCACGCATACCGCAGACCGACAATAGCTGTGTTCCTCGATTTCAAGAGTGCGTTCGATTCAGTCGATCGATCGATTCTGTTCGAAATACTTGCGCGGAAAGGTGTTCCCACGAAATATGTGAACATCCTTCGTGCTCTATACTCGAACACTAGAGGCCGCGTCAGGGTCTATGGTGCCCTATCGGATAGCTTTTCGACTACAAGTGGCGTTCGACAGGGTTGCCCGATTTCCCCATTTTTGTTCAATTTCGTCGTGGATTCTATCATGGAGTGTTCCCTTGCGGAATCTCACGATGTAGGTGTTGAAGTGCTGCCTGGTGAACGGTTAGTTGATCTAGATTATGCGGACGATATCGTCTTGCTTTTCGACAATGTTGAGGCGGCACAATCAACCCTGAATAGCCTATCCAGAGTGGTCCCATTATTTGGTATGCACTTCGCACCTTCAAAGTGCAAAGTGTTGCTGCAGGACCACCAGCCACTCGATGACCCCTTGACGCTTGCTAACGAGGAACTCGATGTGGTTGATCAATTCACTTACCTTGGCAGCTGCATCAGCAATGATGGGCGCATAGAAACTGACGTGAGCTCACGCATTGCAAAGGCCAGAGCTGCCTTCTTGAACCTGCGTCATCTTTGGCGACAGAAGGGAGTTTCCCTCCGTCTGAAAGGCCGTGTATACAAGGCCACAGTGAGGGCCGTTCTGCTCTATGGTAGTGAAACTTGGCCCCTTCGGTCTGAAGATCTGAGGCGCCTTCAAGTCTTTGATCATCGTTGTTTGCGAAGCATTGCTGGTGTCGGATGGCATCAGCGTGTCCGCAACGATGATGTGCGTAGGCGAGTACTAGGGGGTGATGATCATGCTAGCTCCCTAGAACAACAGATAGCACTGAATAAGTTACGTTGGCTCGGGCACGTGCTACGCATGCCTGGTCACCGCTTACCTAGGAGGGCCTTGTTCAGTCTACCAGGTGTAGGATGGCGCAAGGCTCGAGGTGGACAGAAGTTGACTTGGCAGCGGGAAATGAAGTCACTGACAACCAAACTGGGTGCCGTTGGTCCGTCTCGCCTTCCGGGTTGGAGTCCACGTGACTCACCTTGTGCTTGGCTGGAGACTTTACAGGACATGGCTCGCAACCGACACCAGTGGCGCGTCTGCTGCCGTCTCCTAATCGGATTGTCTGTTTAAAGTGTGTTTGGTGCTGAGTTATCTGCGGGGTAATGGCTGATTATGACGCGTGGCAGTGAAAGCCGCAAGGAAGCTGTCTCGCCGATGCCGCCTTATCTTTGCACGATAGCCAGCTGTTTGTGACGGTATGTTGTCTTATAAGGTGTAGGCGCCTTGACCCTGAATGTTTGCTTAGGGCATTAAGGTTTTCAAGTAAGTCCCCCTTCTCTCCCTCTTCTTATTCTTTATTTCATAGGTCCTCATGGTTGTATGGCAGCGAAGCATCAGTTCAAATGGCTGATGTACTGCTGTTGATGATGATGATGATGATGAGTACTATACGGTGGCATCGGCTATTTCCTTTGTGGTTTACCTGGCAAGACTTTTACTAGCCCCCTAAGCAAAGAGTGATAAGTAAATCAGGCGTAAGATAATAGCCAAACCTACTGGGAGCTGGTCGTTTATCTGCCATTACGCATAACCCATGGTATCCTTTGGGGCCAGCTAAACTATACATAACCGACGGGATGCCAAGCTAAGCAAAGTGGTAGTGAAAACTTTCTGGTGCTCCAGTCAGCCATTGTGACAGGGGCCACACCGTCGTTGGTTAGCTTTCGTGCCAGTGAAATGGAAGCCGGAAATGCGCATGTTTTACTAGCAAAAACAGTTAAAGCAAAGAATTTGGTTTTCATTACACCTGTCTACCAGTGTTGCCAATAGTGAAAGGCATATGTACAACAGAGAAAGCTAAGACTTTGGGTCCAAGTGAGGATAACTGGAGAGCACAATGTCTGGTGCGTGGGCCAAGAAAAAGTTTAACTGCTCAGTTTGCAGCCAATATGTAAGATATATGTATAGTTGCTGTTTATCTACTGATAGTAGTTGGAAACGGCGGAGTAAGGTAGCTGGTGCTCAAGCGTAATGAAAATGCATCAAGTGAGACCAGCTAGCAAGCCACATCTACGAAGGCACATAAAGGTCCAGCTAAAACTGGTATTAAGACGGTTTTGACAATTCTAATGCTAATGTTAGGTGTATCAGCAGCAAAATGCGCTTTCAACCTCTTCTGTAAGGCTTGGGTCTGGTAGGATGCCTTTACTAGAAGTACCTCAAAGATCGTAAGCCTAATATTTTTTCCACGGACCCAGTGGCCTAAGAAGTTGGAAAGTGATAAATGTAAAACTGAAGACAAGGAATGAAGATGTAGGTAAGATGTAAGGATTGCAATTCGCCTGCACGGATGGCTTCGTCATTGCAATGCAGTAGCCCATATGATGAATAATTACGGGTTTGTGAACCTGCCAGTCAGTAGGCTAGGCTGTACTGTTTGTTAAAATTTTTAAACGTTGACGAATGGGCCATTGAAAAGGAGAAGCCTGATGGGTGTGGATACGAAGTGCCCAATACAGCATTCGGATCACCGTGCCAGTGAGGGGGCCGGAGCATGTCAGGAACTAATCAGTAATGGCTAAGTACCGGTTGCATTTAGCATTCTAAGGTTAGCACATTACGCTGTGTGCTACTGATCCAACTGAGAACTACTAGGTGTTGTGCTTGCGGTAATGGATAAGTTAAACAAACAAGGATCATATACGGAGACGATTCATGGGGGTTACCCCTTACAGGATGCTTTTGCGATGGCGTCTAGACTTTTTTAATGCAATCATAAGGCGGAATCGTGCGTAGGAGCACTCAAGTAGGTCAGGAAGAGATCGTTGAAGGCTAAAGTCACCTTGTACTAGGGTTGCAATTCCTAAACTCTAGAAAATGGGTGCGACGGTTACCTTTAAAGTCTCTTAGGTGCTAAGATGGTAACGACAATGAATGTGGATGCGTTGTGAGCTTAACGTACTTAGATCTCATGCACTATATCGTGGGCGTCCTCAAGCTCCAGCAAGGCCAGTTTAGAAAAAGTGGTCTTGCGAAACGCAGATATGGAGGTTGCTTTGTATATTGGCAAAGCATAGGAAGCTTTGTATCTCCCTCATGAATGCCTGCTAGTTTTGGATTTCTCTTATGCTGAAAGGCAAACTGTTAATAGGTTCACGTACACAACTATGCCGAAAAGGAACCGCAGTCTCTTCTTTGCCCCTAGCGGGTTAATGGAATGGCCCTTGTTTCGGAGTTCAGGTTCAGATGCACTTTTTGGTTTAAAACAAGTGATATTACTGCGCAGGTTTCTATGAATTAGCTTAGGTAACAAGCACAGGTTTAGGATAATGCGCCATTGCCATAGGAACTGTATTTTAATGTGCTCGCACCTTTGTCGGTAGCGCAACGCTTTCTGTGATGGAGCCAGCATCGTCGTAAAGCGCCGCTGAGCATTTCAAGCAGAACACTATCCGACTTCCGTAAGTTGCTGCATATAAATAAGCAATATTCCAGACGCGGCCTGACGTGGCTCTTATAAAATTCTAACCTTGCATCTGCGGTTTTCCTACAACGGCGTATGTCGAACGATAATCCCCTTACTCTTGCCACTTGATAATGAACTTACTCTGCAAATTTGAGGCTCATAGATTAGCGAGAACCCAGGCCTGTTGTCATGGCATTCCGTTTGACAGGGATGCCGTTTATTGTTAGGGATCCAGCGGGTATAGAATATTTGTGGGTTATGACCTTAGCTGTTTGAGCGGAGAACGTCATTTGCCAGTGTTCGCACCACATTTAAAGTACTTTAAGATCCTCACAGATACTATTATTTGCGGATAATACATTACCAGGGAAAGACGTAGTCAAGTTTTACATATTCAGCAAAGACGAAGGAGCGACCTTGCTGCAACCTACTGCAGAGGTCATTGATATAACTCAAAAATAAGGCTGGAACAAAGACGTTCCTTTGCACCACGCTACTGGGGACAGAGGTCGGGGTGAATATAGTTTGCACAACCACAACAGACTGCGTACGTCCTATTAGATAGGAACGCAGCCAGTCTAATGGAGGCCTGTCTACCCCGTAGGCCGTTACCTTATGCATCAGGCGCGTGTGTGGTACCCTGTCAGACGCCTTTTGCACATCAGGGCAAAGAATGGCAACTGAAAGATTAGAGTCAGTGGCCCCTGTGACTAAAGTAAGGAAGTCCCGCTGGTAGGTTGCACAAGACCGAGCAATTAGAAATCCGTGCTGAGATTCATTTATGTGCTGGCCTGCATACAGGTGAGTCATGAGGGCTTTGTTAATCAGCTTCTCCATCACTCGCGAGCTAACAGTAGTGTTGGTAATAAGTCGATGGCTACCAACGTTCCGTAGGCTTCTGCCCTTATGCGTTGGCATAATGGTGGTATCCTCCGAGGGAAATTAGACACCTAGACTAAGTTTCACCATTTACGACCGACGCACGACACGTCACAGCGGACCATAATTTTGTCGCAGACGCTCTGCCACAAAGCTATCGAAGCGGCCTAGCTCCTGGGTCCAACGTGGATCCAGCCGCCATGGTTTACGCCCAACAGGCCGAACCCGACCTGGACAAGGTTAGATGGCTGTGCTAGCCGAACAACCTCCTCGTGGTGCCAGCTGGGTGGTTCGGGTTTAACACGTTCCAGCAAATAGTTCGGTGGCAGTGTTCCAGGACGTGGTGGGTTTTCGCCTGTCAAACGTTCTCCCTATAAAAAGCCACAAATGTCTGTTTAACAACACTGCGACGTGGCGGATGTGACCCGATACAAAATAAAGTCACTGGCCCATGGATATCCGGAAAGTGCTATCCAACCCACAGGCATCCATCGCTTATGCTCACATTCCTGAGGATAACAAACATTCAAAAATGCTCCGGCATATTCAAAGACACAAGCTACATTCATACAAAATTACATACGTATATACACTCATGCACTTACATACACTGTTATGCCAAACATGTACTTTTTGTACATTTTTGATCACACTATGTTAGCTAAACATGATCATGCCTGTAAAGGTGTGCCTCGCCTTGTCGAGAATAAAAGTTTATTTATTTTATTTATTTACTTTGCAACTAAGCGAAGTTCCACTAGCTTCATCTGAAAAGACCGTGCTTCGTGACCTCCCGCAAAGTTCTTTCCAACGCGTAGCTCATACTTTGATGCGCCGACCTGTCTCATCTCGGCACACTCGCTTGGCGGAAGCTCGTAATGCAACCCTTCGTAAGTTCCAACGGCAACCGCGACGTGCGCTCTTTTACTCCCGCGAGTTTCGAGTGTCAGCGCGCCTAGGCGTGCAGACAGGCTAAAAGACCACTCGGCTGCTTCGGCGTCCCAAACACTGGTTTCACACACGTCTATTCCAACCTAGTAGGACCTTTGCTACCATGCAACGGCTAGTAGTACCTACTTACTTGTGGCGACCGATTTACCCGTTGGTCATATGCGATTCCGCTAACCAAGTATTCATCAGAGACCATTGCAAAAGACTTACCAGCAAGCTGTACGGCTCAATCTGGTTGCTCAAGCGTCGTCTTCACAGGGAGGGGAGCACAACTTGGCCGTTCCATCAGCAAGCTTCTCATCGTACTTGATTGCCAACACAACCGAATCACAACCTACCACTTTACAGCTTACAGGATGGTACAAAGGTTCCAGCGGCAACTCAAAACATCACTCTGTGCCCATTCTAACACATCCTGAGACGAAGCACTTCCGCACCCTCTCCTAGGCATAGAAAATAAGATGAAGGTGGATTTGCAAGGCACTCCGACTGCGCTACTTTTTTGCTTTACACAATGCCTACCTTGTGAACTCGTCTCACAAAAAGCACCAACGACGTTTGACTATGGAAAATACGCAGCTCGCCTGTCGCAGCACATGCTACGGCTTCAGCCTGTGCAAACCAGTACACAGACCTTGCGTACAAACATAAACAAAAGATATGCTACTTGCACTCATATATGCGTTCGCACTGACGTCCTACGCTGGCCATGCCAACCTCCTTATACTGACCATAGTGTATAGTACGCAGAAGCAGCAAGACGGTTACCGTTGACTACAATGGTAACACTGAGACAAACAACCTCCGTTGACCCAATCCCGCATTCGTCAACCAGTCTGAAGCTTCGGTGAAGCAAGCGCCTTCACAACCTAGGGCAGCACGGCAAGCCCCGCAGCCACAGACCAGGCACTGCTTCAGCGGAACCGACAGCCTCAACCGACGTCACCACCACACAACCCACTAGTAACCGAATTGTTAGAGAACTTAAATCCCAGTACGAGTTTCCGAGTTTGGTAGCGCATTTCACTTCCCGTAAAACATTCCTTGAATAATTTTATGCTCCTATAAAGGTATTCCAAAACCCACACAGAAGTATAAATAGTTTTGAAACTACCAACAAAGTGCAAAACCTTTTGCAAACCCAACAGCATCTGTGCACATTTGCGCTTTACACGCTTTTGTCTATTGCTATGCACTCACGCTGCTCTTCTCTTTCTGCTTTTCCTATAAGCATCCGTCGGTTGATTAACTCCTCTTTTCAATTTTCAGTAACGCCCCGCGCCTCATCTGGAAGCACAAAGTCCTTCCTCCTCAACTATCTACATGAACATTCCTGACTGTCCAACCCCAAACACTTTTACCGTTTCGACAACGTAAGGAGGACACAATTGCGAGCCCGATAGGGGTCGATCGCATGGTGGTCATTCAGAAGCTGCACCAAATTTCACACCCTGGTTTCGCAGTAGGCTGGACTGCGATGGCAGTCCATACGGAGATTAAACTGCTGCTATTACCGTCCCTTCCGCAGGAAGGCTATGTAACAGTCTGAAGAACCCCGGTTGCCTGTGTAACAATCTAAACATAAACACTAGTTCATTTTACACTCAAGCGAACGGCGCATTTTGTTGAACTGATTGCTGAGTTCAAATCCTTGCCCATAACATCGCCATTGTTACTTGGCGTTCGTTTCGGTTGCAAGGCGCGACTGCCCTTTGTGCTGTGCATTTGCCGTTCTTCTAGCTAAAGCGTCAACGGTGTCGCTTTTTTATAGCCAGGTATCCGGTACCTTTTTGCTGTACAAATAAGTTTCCGTGCAACTCGAGCAGCCTTATGAAATCGGCCTCCGGGCTCCCGCTAGAGGCTAGTTGCTAAAACTGTAACCAAGGTAGGGTGAACGCGGAACGTTAAACCGTAAGCTACAACCCAGGAGGGCAGTAAAGAATGACATTTTTTGGTCGACGACAGTGGAAAAATTGAGGTCATTTGGTGCTAGAGATCCTTGAATGAAGCGCAAGTTCTGTAACCACAGGTGTCAGTCAGGTGGCAAAATAGGTCATCCTCATTTTCTAGCACTTGCTACGGCTTTTTTAACACGTCTTACATGATAAGGTGAGTGGTTGCCAATAGTAGTCCTCAGCATCCTCATATTAGTGACATGTATTATTGAGTATTTTATGCCAAACCTTTATTTGAAAGTTTAACTGCGGAATTTTCATTGTGACTAACAGCCATTTCTGTTAAAGGGACTACTGAGAAGGCACTTGCTATTATCGGCTCAGGTGAATTATTTCTCTATGGTGACGCCTCAAGTCCAGGCCAGTGTAGCTTTTGCTATGGGTTTGGGCAATTTCTCCATAGGCCATAAATAACTGAAATGTCTGAACAGTTCATTATTACCATTTGCTGATTCATTTCATTTCAAGCTTTGCTCACTTGTTATACCATATTCGAAACCCACAGATGGCATGAGTATCAAGCCCACTGCTTTCGACATCCAAAGCATTCCCGCATCCATAAGAAGAGGACCACTTCCTTTTGAGCTCTTGTAGCCAGTAAGGAAGGCACTTAGTAATAACTTATATAAAGAAACTACAACATAGGTCTAGGCTATACTTTGGGTTTTTCAACCATCACTTCACTCAGATGTGATGGTAAAAGTCCAGGAGTTTTGACGGCTAACGGGCTGTAGTGGTTATTAAGCTCTCACACTGTTTTTTCTGCTTTATATTAAGGACGTGTTCCAGGATTTTAAACATTGGCCACCCTACCTGTTTGCCGACGACATCAAAATTGGCTTCTCATTTCATCCGTCAAATTTCCACACTGCCCTCTCCCATACACAGTACGACGTAAGAGACCTAGCCGTATGGTGCAACACATGGAAGTCAGCATTCATACCAGCAAAATGTAACGGCCTTACATACAGCTGCACCATGCTACACAATACTTTAGTGCTACAAGGTACGCCATTAGGGAACTGCTAAACGGTACGGGACTTCGGCTTTCACTACCTCGGTTTGCTAAACTTCGCCGAACTGGTAGTTTATTCCGCAGCGAAAGCGCGCTCTCATCGGAAGCATCCTCAATACCAGGACAATACAAGCATCGAGATCTGCGCTCTACAACATCTGCGCCCGGGCTTTGCTGGACTACTGCTCTATAGTAGCCACCAACCTAAGAAAATGCGACAGCATAGCCCACGTAAAAGTTCAGCGTACGTTCCGAAAAGTCTTCCGGGGTACTCAAGGCTCAGTCACTGTGGTCAATGCAACACAAGTAAGCTCGATCCGTTTTGGCTGCGCGGACTGAAACCTAATCTCGCTTTTCTATATTCGTTTATTAACAAGCCCAATGGGAACCCACTAACCTCTTTCTCAGACTCATCCAGCACTTATACCCCTACGTGTCAGCCCCCATTCCATTATCCTACCAAGAACGCAATGTACTATGCGTTCCAACTTCAACCTCTACAGTCCCGTACATGTATGGGATAGGTGAATGCTCACAATAGGAGCCTCTACGAATACAAATCACTTCTGTTGCTCTATAAGCAAATGAATCTGTCACACAAGTTTCTAAGCTACTGAATATCACCTGTCCAAAAGACGAGCTTTTGTAGATAGACCAGACCACTTATAATCGCCCGTTCTTACCTTCCAACACTATCTCCTTCCGGACTTTTAATTTTTCTATCAATTTGCTTCCTCCAAAAACTCCTTTTGCCTTCCATCCCATAGGTACCAGCCGCTGTATAGATACACATATAAAACATGATAAAATGTTTAGCAAGGCTCGGAGTCGCCAGCTCTCCTTACTCCTTGCTATACGTTCGAAGTCATTCCTTTCTGTGAACATTTATTTCTTATCCACTTGCGAAACCTGCATAGAAGTTGCTGTAGAAACTTATCTGAATCGTCGTGGAGGACAGTGGAGGACTCACTGTTACAGATGTCGATACATTGCTGCAGAGATAGGTTGCGCTTTCGTAATAGTCGCTTCGTCAAACCTTCGTCATTGATCCCAAGAACAATGCGGTCCTGTATGAGACTGCCCGCCATGCATTTACAGGAACTGCAGGATCGGGCCAAAATCTTTAGCTCAGTGACGTACGTGTCAACGGATTCACCTGGCCGCCTGTTCCGCGAAAAGAAGAGGTAGCGTTGAAATGTCTCGTCTGTTTGGCCTTCGCAGTGTTCACCGAACTTCTCAAGAACTGTCTCCATAATGTTGGCATCTTCGCTCTTGTCGTAACACAATGTCTCTAGCACGCGGCGCGCATCATCTCCTGCTGCGTGGCGAAACATGGCCAAGCGGTACGCCATCGGTTGTTTGTCCAGACGCGATAAAGTGCAGAAATCCATCCATTTGCTCTTCCACAAACGCCAGTTGCTAGCCAAACTGCGTTCATCCATGTTCAGTGGGACAGGCATTTGAATAGCCGGTTCAGCTCCAATCATCGTCTGGGTGGTACTAATGCTCTTCTCCTTCTCTGACACCATGTAAAAAGTCGGTCCTTTAGGGACAAAACGTATATTCTGCAAACAAAAGGACCAGGCGAAAACGCAGGCAGAGGGCGAGTAAAACATATCGGTATATACAGCTAGTTGGATCCATAATTAACGACCTTTGTGAATGCATGACATTTTTCCTTTGATTCAGTCAAACAAACTCACTCCAATGCGTCCAACTGTTGGCCAATCAGCGTGCATGCGAGAAACGTGTAAACGTCCAATCAGCTGCCGCCTTTCCTTTCGGCAGCCTAACGGCTTCCTTGCTGGGCTGGCACCGCACGTTCGTTCGAGTGTATACTCCCATCACACAGTGTGCTTGTGTTTGCCTGTGAAGGTGTGTGGGTCGGCTCCGTTGATGAAACGTGGCTCCCATCCACATGCCTCCCGGTCTTATTCCTTCGGGTATACACTGGATATGGGGTGTGTGGTTGGAGCTGTGCGTAGTGCAGCGCAAGCCACCCATGGTCCCCCTGTAGGCGCCGGCGTCCTGTGGCTGGCCACAGTGACAGGCAACTCCGAAGCCGGATACCGCCAACCATACACGGAATTACTTTTGAGCTTCTTTTTCCATTGTGCTCGACGTGTGCCACAGGTGTAGCGCTAGCTACGACTGGAAGTTAAATGTGGTTAGACTGTTAGTTGAACCTCTATAACGTTTTGCCTTTACTAAGGGACTGAAACTTTCTTAGTATTCTTCCGACCACTACAGGACCACATTGAACAAGTGGTTATTACAATAATGTTGCGCTACTGCAGCATCTGTGCACGTTTGATAGCCTTGCAGATGTACATAATTTAAAAGCTCGATTGGCAATTTGCTTATTTACAGCTGTTACTTGAGGAACAATCCTGTGCTCTTACAGCTATAAACACGTCACTCAGATTTTACCGTTTTAATTATTTACAGTTTGGCCATACTGCAAGACCGTCGAATGTTAAAGTCGTTATGAATTCCATCACTGAGTGTCTAGCAAGTATTGTAGTGTAACAGAACGACGTTATTGTTCATGTTTCGTCGAAAGCTTTGCACCAAAGGCGAATGTGCGCACCTTTGGAATGTTTTCGTGCGGTTAAAGTTATCAAAAATTCCTTAAATTACATGCACGTTACATCAAGCATTCCTTTTCATGGCTATGTCATTGTTTGCAGTAGTTTAACTCCGGATGCTGCTTGCTTCTCTCAGACAACTAATGCTAAAACTCAGAAGCTTAAAACAACGTTATGCTTTAATGGTAGCTGTGCAATACCATTTATAAGTTCTGCTAAATTACGCCAAAAATGTAGGGTCTCTATTCAGAACACAGTGTGAAAGGTGTTTCATAGGACCTCAAACAAAAATATGCATTACGTACTTTTCCCCGACTGCCAGCTTTAGCTACGTTTATGCGACAATTTTCGCAAACCTTGTCATCCACTGTTATTACTGATGCCTCACCCACGGATATATAAGCTGTGTCAGTACTAATTGAGCATTCTGTGAAGTGTGTTTCTAAGCGTCTTAGTGCAGTGCAACTGGGATAAGCTCAAATCATGCCAGAAGAACTGGCAAGGCCTTGGACATTCTCGGACCTCCCTGACTACTTGTAGGGACTACCTTTCACATTTGTAACCGACCACGAAGTGTTGAAATTAAATTATCATCTTCAGAAACCTTTGGTCCAGTTGTCTGCTGTAAGATTATAGTGACCAAGCGTTGTACTCTCCGCATATTCGTATGTTCGCCAATACCGTAGTGCTAAACATGTGCCAAAGCGATGCGTAACGGAGTAAACTGCTTTACTGAAGTCTAGGTAGTAGACCTCCACTGGAAGCCTCATATCGAGGTAGCGGGTCAGTTGGTTCAAGCAAAACAACGGATTCGTAAGACATGAGTTTATTTACCGAAGCTATGCTGCTCCGCACCAAACAAGTTGCTAAAAGGTGAGTGCTCACAAATTCGACGCCTAATGAGCTTCTCCATGCATTTAAGCGGAATACTTGTCAAACTGACAAGCCGATACTTGGATGGCGCAGAGTTGGAGCCCTGTTTATGAATAACCACAACAGTTTCCTTTTTCCTTCCATGTGGAAACTTGGCATCCGAAGGGTACAGTAGAATAAATAAATAAAAAACGGTTTATGCTCGGCAACGCAAAGCGCGGCTTCACAGGTAGGACTATGTTGTGATAGCAACATGTGAACGAAAGGGTATAAAAATACAACATGTTTGCCATAACAGTGAATGTGTGCGTAACTGTGCCTAGGTGCAGCTTGGTAGCTTGTGTTTGTAGGTATGCCATTGTAGTTGTGCCTGTTCGACAGCGTCCGCTAGGTAGGAATAGACGATTGACGTCCGTGGATTGGGAGTAACCATCCAGGCATCCAAGGCGAAACGAGCTGTTTGACGAGCGCTGGAGGAACATTGGCAGGCGTGTCGAATTACAGGGGTTTAAATCTGCCAGCGCCGCACTGTCCTCTGATGTGGCAAGTACAACGTCTTGCATTTCAATGTTAGCTTAGAAGTGTGATTGCGATGGGATTGCACTGCCACTGTTAACTCGGTGCAAGCGCTGAGAGATACGCAACCACACCACCGCCTTAGCCACATGTTCCACAATCTCACTACTGTTCTCCTTAGTGAGATTACCAAGGCCCATCCTCAAAAAGGTATTCGGCTGTACATAACTGTAATACAACTTTGGATTTCCTTTTGCACGCTGAGTTAATCTGAGCGCATAGCGATATTTGGATCTCTGTGCTGATAAGGTTTGTAGTGTAGCCATTTCCTGTGGGCTGCGGCTTCCTGAAAGAGTTTCCAATAAGCACTGCCTCTCGGAAGCATTTGGGCAGTGTTCCGTCGCTACCAGCTTGGCCAATACCTGCTATCATCGAGAGTAATGAGACGAACTCATCCGGTATTTGTATGAGACCATAAGTAAGCATGCTCAATCTTCGTTCCGACGTTACCTGTTCTTGCGCCGGAACCCAAGAGGGCTGGAGCGCTCTGCTCCGCCCATAGTTAATATCGAGGAGGCCAAACAGCCTCATAAGCCGAGGTTTCAGTGGCACCTATGGGGGCCTACGCAAGCAGCTCCGTTACATAGTTATACCCAGCGGGCAAAACCGCTATGGTGAATGGGGTAGTCTAAAATCCATGTTGCGTTGGAAGGACAACGTTTTGCACGAACGCATTCTCACGTGTCTAGTTAAGCAATGCGCACTGTAAAATACCTGTCTGGTTGCTGAAATGTTCCCAGACTGCGTGCAGTTGTGTTAACTCGCCAAGTATAACAACCTTCGGTGCAGCAGTTGCAGCCTGCTTAAGATATTCCTGAGCTCCTTTTCCTCCACTCTAGTTAAGAAAAGGCTACGGTACACAGAGGCGAAACTTTCCAACCCGCCATCTACCCTAAAATAGTGATAACAGTCTACAATTTCACCGTGGCCATAGAAAAGTGGTTCCCCAGCGATTGTGGTTGTTGTTAAAAAGCAAAACATCCCGTCACTAACATTTTTCCCGCAACATGCAACTCTATGGCATGAGAACTCTACAAGCACTTCGCTAAGGTTATCAGTAAACGCCATTCAGGTTCCCATCAATAGCGCAACGTCTTTGCAACTGCAACGCGATGTACCTCCTCCCACGTCTTCTAGAAGTTACAACAGGTGGCGTACCATAATGTTGGACCACCCCACTGTAGCTGCCTGTATTTGTTTAGCGATTCTGTATAGTTCCCCTCGGACTCTGCGTTGAGCGAACAGCTCACTTTTTGGAAGAGTATCTGAATAATGCCCCGAACCAACAAGTTGGGCTTCATGACGAATGACGGGGATCCGAACGGTCCCAGGAGACTTTTCCTTTTGTGACCACTTGGACTCACTTGCTTTGTTAGCATGGAAGGTTACAGCTCCACTGTTATTAACTGACCAACTGTCAGTAATACCAGCCTTTACTGCCGATGGACTAACCTTAGTAGCGACCAACCCACCCTTAAACTTAGCCTCCGAAATATTCTCACTTCTGAGGGTGTAAGTGGAACCACGGTCGGGCCGGCAGTTGCAGATACCACTTTTTGCCAGCGTTCCGTCAGGTACAATATGTAGTCTCTTTCCCCAATAATGGTTTTGACTACGGGAGCGGAAATCAAGCTGTCTGATATCCCCAAATATTTAGCAGTGACACTAGGGTCATGTAGGTTGTCTTTTGGGAACTGTGTGGGATAACCTTATGAAGCAACCTTGACTGCTTTCAAAATATATCGGGACAATTAACAATTGCAACTTGTGTCACTGTGCTGCCACCTTCACAAGGAACAAAAACAAGGGGCCTGTTCACCGGTGCGGAGGGTACAGCAGGTAGCGTGCCGGGCGTCGCAAGAAATCGGCCTCTGGTCCGGCTTGCCATTAAGCCGCATGTCATGGCATATGGGGCTCTTAAACTCAACTAAGCTAGGTCTTGCAAGACCACTTCTGCGCAATGTACTTACGTTTCTCTAACTGCCTACTCGATGAACGCGCCTGGTACCAACGTACCAATATATCCAGAGCTTGCGGAGAAATCCTGCAGTTGCCTTCGATCCAAGTCTAGCCAAGCTTTTGCTCCCCCTGCACCTGGTTCCACTTTGTGGTAAATAAGTACATTTCGTTGCCTGCCCATGGCAACTACCGTATTACGGGTACAATGATTACAGGACGAATAAACCTCAGCAATTCTCTCCTACTTTAGTACTCGGCAAATGCTGTTCTCGGATTAACGTTTCCGCAGCATCAAACATCTGCATGCAGTCTGCCAAGGACTCCAGATGCCGATCTAATCTTCCTTCGCGAACTACGCGAGAGTTTGTATTACCGAGACAAACGCAACTGAAGCATATCCACCACAGGTTTGCGTGGCAAGCATAAACATAAACAGAAGCTGGTGATAGCCTTGGACATGTATTATTTTACCATAATAAAAGGTAGCAGTAACTTTCTTCCATTACTACGCTACCGCCGTCCTACTCCACGCGTTTGTAATCCACCTGATGGGCCTTGTAAAAAATATAAAAGCAGTCTAAATACACCAACCACAAAAAATACAAATGTCATGGGTACTGTGGTACAACTTTAAGGAACAACAAACCGTGCGATGTTAAAGCCCCAACTACGGCAAACAAGAAGGAAAAAATATTGGAACGAACGCACTGGAATATTAGCAGGACAGTAGAAGGCCAATCCACCGACAGCTAAATGCCAGTGAAAATAACAAAGTTCCAAGGGGACAAGAACACAAAACAAAAAATCCGTATGTTATGGATTCCTACGTTACCGCTTAAGTTAAAACGGTCTTGTTTACCGTACTACAATATAAGTTAGAAACGAGTATCTTTTCCAGACTCTCTTCCTTTGGAATACGTCTCAACATATAACTTTCATGTAAAAATGGCAGATAAAAGCTTTTTGGACGTTACAGACAGCTAGCTTAATTCCTTCTCTATTAAATTACCGGAGCTATAAGGTATACTTCGTTTCAGGAGGCATCTAAGCAGCATGATTGACGAGATTTTGAGGAATAACCTAATGAACCTTGCTTGGGTTAAAGGACAGAAGGTTATTTTAGAACAACAGTGGGATGCACTCAAATGCAGTCTTGAGCGATTGCTAGCAAAATGTACGTCTTTGCGCCGTATGCTGCACCCGAGCTACTGTCGACGGTGGCGCCAAAAAATTTATGCACGGTGAAAACAATGAAATACTTTATGGTAAATTTTCCATAAATCCGGTGCACTCCATAGGCAGTGGAAAAATGAACTATGAACCATGATTTTATACGAATTTTCAAGCATTGTTTTACAAGCCTTCTTGGGTAGCCTGGTGGGTTATCAAAAACGTTAATAAAAATCGCTGTTATTATTGTAGTGTCGAAAGGATGGACCTATCGTATGTAACGCAGTAGCCCTGCACTCCGATATTTTTCATAGATTCAATAAGGAGAATCATTCAAGTTATTTCCGGGCAGCAGGCTTGTGAGTAGCGTCAAGCAACAAAAGAGGTGGTTAAGTGAGTCATCCAACCGACTCTTAACTATGGCTATTGTTGGTACAAAAGCAACCGATTCGGCAACAGCGTTCCATGTTTAACGCACGGTATGGAAAGGAAGTTTCTAAGGTACGCCAATCTTAAGGATTGGCCTATTGGTTTCTTGTTACTGTTGAGTTGTAGTAAAGCACAGCAAGTAATTTGAATTTTACAAAAGCAAATAAATCACAATAAACTCGCATCATAGTCGACGCTGCCGACCTCAGGATACGGCCAAATGTTTGTCGTCTGCACGTGAAGAACGTGGCACCAGCCAATGCCGGCTTTAGTAGCCCGACTCTAAGGTTGGTTCAGTGCAGTAAAGTCGTGCTTCAGCAATGGCTACTGGGCTTGGATGGTGTATTTGACATGGACGAACATACGCATTCTGCTGCCGTCTGAAAATATTAGTGGGTTGTCGTCCGCGCGCTCGTGGTAGCTAGACGACGTGCTGGATACCGATTTTCAATATCCTTGCGGATTGTTGGGCAAAACCAAAGGTATCCTGAACACGCACTCCACGGTCGCGTTTGACAAGCGTGCACTGCAGTACTTGCATTCTCAGATTGCATTACTAGGTATTCTGGTGTCGTAGGAAGAGTACATTACGTTTGTCCACAGTAACCGGTAACTGCTTTTGGGTTGACCAAACTTGTACCATATCTATTTGGTTAACTTGCAAAAGCTGCTGATGTGCTGGTACAACCCTAGACCACCGGTTTCAGTGAAGACGAGCGAAAGGTTACTACAGCCACGTGCAATTCAGGTCTTCCCAAGGGTCAGTTGTTCGCCTTCTGAGCACAGTGGATAAAGTTATGTTTACAAACGACCTAGATAAGGCGCAAACTTTACAAAGATCGTTGAGCAAACAGTGGAATTTAATCTAATCATAGAGATCACTAACTGTAGCGACTACGTTTGCTATCATGAGGGTCCTAGACTCATCCAAGCACCTAAATCGAATTACATACATACATATAGTCCAAGCCTTCTGCCGATGTTCTCCAGCTTTCAGTCATTGTACCCTACATCCCGTCATTTTGTGCGAGGGGGCCGCCGCGTGAATAACATAAGATTATTGTGATAGCCATCCAGAAAGAGCCCCTAATTACTCGCCGGATAGCTGCAGGCATGCTAGTATGACCTGTGTAATTCCGAAGTATATGAAAACACTCACGGGTGATCAAATGTGGAAACGTCGGAAGGCCTGCCACTTAAACGAATAAAAATACATGTCTTTAGCACGAAAATGTCACTCCATATCAAAGAGCGGTGTTAACTGATGCAGTAACTCGATGGCTTGAAGATGGGTTTTTTGCAGTAGTGTGTTATATTGCCTTTGCTAAAGGTTTTGCTTCTGTAAAACATCACTTATTGTTAGTAAACTAGTCATAGTTGACTTCCACCTTCAGTTGATTTCTTGGCTGTCCGCTTTCTTTACTTTGGGATATTTCTTCGCAGAATTAGTGGTGCTATTAGGAGCACAGACCCTGCTCAGACTGTAGCCCACAGGGCACAAGGCACGTTCCGTTGCAATTGCTTACGTTTACAAATAACGTATCCTCTCCATTCGAGAGTCCTTCCTATAAATTTGCCGAGGATTGCAAATGTTTAGCTA
Source organism: Dicrocoelium dendriticum (assembly GCA_944474145.2). Lineage (NCBI taxonomy): Eukaryota > Metazoa > Platyhelminthes > Trematoda > Plagiorchiida > Dicrocoeliidae > Dicrocoelium > Dicrocoelium dendriticum. The sequence goes on from OX104061.1 coordinate 10,441,070, forward strand.
AACTAAAAGAGCCACAAACCCTATGCATTTAGCTACTGTTATAAAGTATTCACGCACCTGAAATAAATAAATAAATAAATTGTGTATCCTCGACTAAGCGAGGCACGCCTGCGCTGGCATTATCATGTTAAAAGTACAAAATGTGAGCAATTAATGTATAAGCGAACAATGGGATTGTCGCATATGTTTACATTGAATGTATGTAAGTTTGCATGTAGGCACGTTTAACTTGGTTTATGGGATTGGTAAATGTTTCTACTTGAATGTGTTTGAACTTGTCGCCAGTGCTAACTGTCTGCTTGCTATCTGTGGACTTGAAGTGGTTGTCCGGATAAGCAACTGGTGACTTTAGTTAGTGGCGCGTAACAACCGCCCCTTCACAGTGTTCTTAAACGGACTTTTGTGGCTTTTTATAGGGAGGAGGCTTGCAAGGCGAAAACCCCCCACTTCCTGGAACATTGCCGCCGACCTAATTGCTGGAAGAGGGTAAACTCAAACCACCCAGCTGGCACCACGAGGAGGTTGCTCGGCACTAGAAAGTTACGGCGTGCCAAATATGTACTTCGGCTGATGGTTTGTTGTGGCACCGAACTGCCACCTGTTGCCGTAGCAAGCACAGACTTGGCATGCTGCTAGCAACTAGGATAGGACTTATTTCAATTCACGAAAGCTTACTTTTTCCCAAGCCAGCGTTTCCTCTCTCCTTGTATAAAGTAGTGGTTAGACCACCACGTAAGTGCAAAGTTCACGTCTTGATACCATACCTGCAGAAGGATATTGCTGTAATAAGCTTGTGCACTGAATGCCATTTGGAATAGCAGTGAGTCAGCGTGGATTGCCATATGGATACATTAGCTAAGAGAACATTGTTTTTAAGTGACGGATCGATAAAATGCCCAATAATGCCAACCAAATTCATGAGAGGTCTCAGTGCGCTCGGTCCCACTGCTTTGGTTGCACCAGATAACTAAAAGCGCTTGCGGGGCCATTGTCTGAGATTAAATGATCATGATCTTGGCGCGATATAAGGGTCAGGTACATGTTAACACGGACTGTGTCTAACTATAATAAACGTTTTTACTTCATTAGCATGTAAAACTGTACAATCATTCCATAGCTGCCAGGACAAAATTGCTTAGCTCTGTTAGCCTAGTTTACTTGAAAGTTCATTGAATCCGCTAATCCCGTCTTAACTTTTTACCATTTTATGAAAAATGTTCGTTAGTGTTGCTCCTGCCGCTGGTTCTCTCTATTATAGACGCAAGACGCTGCTATCAGGTAGAAGTGCTCGGGCTCTGTCTCGCATTCTTGAACGTGAAACGAGACAGTAGTTAGGTTGATCCCGTTGCATCCTTGAGCCTTTAGTTTTCCTGTCAAGTTGCTTTTGTAAGTGTAAGTCTAACCGATAATGGCACGAGGTCAAAATACTATAAATTTTGTATACAGCAGTGTTAACTTCGCCGGAATTTATTTATACGTCGACAGCTTCTAATAAATTTGTATTCATAGACAGTGAGAGCAGTCCATTGGATACCACTATATGATTGATTTAGTGCCCAAAACAGTCTCAAAGCGACGTCTTTAGGTCGAAGATAAGGTATGTAAACAAAGTTTCAGTATAGCCTCTCCTCCGCAGCACTTCGCTGTCACAACTTGGGAATCGAGTTCTGCTGTTTGCTACCAAAAGTACGTTCATCGCATACTTTGACCCTGTGCTGAAAAGGTTTTATGGTACTGAAACATGTCCCAATTTTCTCACGGAGACAGACCTGGTCCAAATACATGGTCACCCAAGGTGTTCAACGGGTACTCCGGCTAGCATTTTGGTCGTTAGAGCCGAGCACATTTACCGCTAGCGACCGTACAACTAAGACCGACCACTGTTCCCTAGGAATCAGAAATTAAACGTTACTGTACACGTGCATGGTATGAGCTACAAAGAACTGAAGGGCACTAAGCAAAACACGAAACGATGAACCGCATAATTCACAGGAAACCAAAATTAACCGGACGTGCCGTCAGTAAAACAAAATGGACGATCAGAAGTTATAAACAAGAATAAATTCCAATGTCACCAAACACTGCAAGCGCACATATTTCACGTTCACTACAGGGGTCCACCAATAGAAGGCGGCTGAAAGGAAGCCTACGCTACATGTCAGGTAAAGGAGGATGTGTAGATTAGGGAATAAAATATAGATAGAAGGCGCCTGCATGTAGAAAAGAGCTCGTTTCGCTGGGACCGGTACGCTTATTTTATTTAGTATTCGGGGCTGAACAGGGATGCTTCAGGTATAGGCCGTCGAGGCGGGCTGCAAGATACGGGATATTCTAGAATATGTGTTAGCGGAACCGTTTTACCACAGCAGACCAGGTGGCGCTTGGGAGCTCGCACTCTAATCACCAGCAATCCAAGTTCTCAGCCAAAACGGACTACGTTCTACAAAGGATCCCAGAGGCCGTATTAGGAGAACCGTGTGCGAGCGTGCATGGACCAAGCTAACCTGCCAATACCGGTCGAACGGGAAACGGTTGTGGCTTGGAGCCACGGTTGTGGGGTCTCAGCCTTCGGACAGATGTCGCGTTGCTTAATGGGACATGGGTTCTGAAAAGTATATTGGGTGAAGGGTGGGAGGTGGTCGAGACAGTCGGCGTGATGCCATATGGTAAACGAATCAACTATATATAACAACTTGTGAACACTTGAATTTTAAAACGTTTAAGTATATTTGTTGGTATGCTTTTGTTTGACTTTTATTGCAAACTGTTATTGAGTAAAACGGCCGGTTACCACGGAAGGTGCTAAATTGCATGACATGGAAAATAATAAACGTTACCAAAATCTGAATAACGCACTGACCGTTTGAGATGTCTACCTCCTCGGTCAGTTGCCTGAGGTTGTGGCTGGGTTGGCAGAGGATCCTGGGTAACGGAAGGGTCTGGAGTGATTGGTGTGGAAGGCGCAGTCGTGGGTACGCGCGCCTGCGGGTTTATATCTCATGAGGCTGGAGGCTAGGTTTCGAAGGCCAGCTTGAGACGACTTATTGACACCGTTGTTCTGCGACCATTCTCTTCTTAGGTAAAGTGCTTGGGGTTTCGTTAAGGAATACTAAAGAGGCCAGTGTAAGCAGGCTGAAATTGACGACGTATTGCTTCCGTGCAAAAGTAAACATGCGTGTGGATGGAGGATGCACTGTGCACTCGCACGTCTCGATTCTGAGCAGGAGGTGGAGCCGGGCGCGGCATGCGCATGCGTTGAGAAAGAGCATTTGCAAAGTTTGACCGGGGAATACATGATGGTGAGGGAGCTTGTGTAGTGACATAAACCAATTTCGCTGGTGCGCATTCTAGGTCAGCTTTGGTGCTAGCGCAAGACCTAAAACACAGGTGAAATATTTTCGCTTGTCAGGGTTAGATGTGGCACGGAGAGACGCCTTAAGCTGTCGGTGAAAACGTCCCACTACGCTAGTAGCTGCTGAGTGATATGATATAATGTGAATGCGGTGGTAACTTATGAATTTAAAGAACGCATCCAGTTGTACGGCTTCGAATGGCGTCCCACGGTCCGTTGCGATGGGAGCGAGGTACCCGTCTTGCGGCATCCGTAGTTTGACAACCACCGGTCCAAGGAGGCAAGACAACAGTTTCTGTCAAGCAGTCTGGTACAAGGGTAGGTTCTGACCATCTGGTGAGGCAATCGATACATGTCAGTATGTATAGGAACCCGCAAGCAAGAGGTAAGGGTCATAACAAGTCTAAGTTTACGTGTGAGAACCGCGAAACCGGAGCAGGGAATGAGACCTGGTGACTGAGTGTATGCGGTGTACCTTGGAATGCTGGCACTGGACACAAGACCAAACGCAGTTAGGAACAGCTTTGTTCACGCTTGGCTAAACAAAGCCATCAGGTGACCAATTTTATAGCTTCTCGGATACCAGGGTGAGCTAGCGATTGAAGGTCTTTCGAGGCTGCGTTGGAAAGATAGGGGCATGATGGGTATTGGACAACCAGCAGGAATGCCGCAAAGGATATTTCCGTCGGCAGTTTGGTGAAGAACTGGTCGCACATACAGTAAAGTAGACTGCTGGGTTTGTTGGCCTTCTTCCTGTTGCGCCTGGGCCGATGCCATGGTGGCAAGTTCAGCGGTAGGCAGAATGAAGAGTGAAGTAGATGTGTGAGAGGGCAGCAGCAACGGGGTTGGCGACACCTGAAATATGGCGTATATTGGCAGTGAACTGTGTGACAAAGTCTTGGTGTCTGATTTTCGTGGTGAATATTTGCCAATGAGGATGTAAAGGTAACAATTAGAGGCTTGCAAGCGGTGAACACTCTGTAAGTGCGGCCTTCGAGTATGTGTCAGCGGTGACTAACAGCTAAGTAGATGGAAAGCAATTCTCCACTAAACGTGCTGTAGCTGGACACCGCTGGTTGCAGGCTTCTGGAGAAGAAACCGGGTGGTTCCTATTGTCCACCAACGTGTTGTCAAACAACAGCTCCTACCACCACATCTGAAGCTTTAGTTGTAAGTAAAAGTGGAGCAGGTAGTTCGGAGTGAGTGAGGAGAGCCATGTTAGAGATAGCATTCTTGAGCTTGATGAAAGCCTTGTGTGCCATGCCGGGGATGTAAACAGTTTCGTTTCTCTTGCGTAGGTTGGTCACGTGCTGTATTGGTTAAGCGCAGCGGGGAGGGAGCGTCGGTAGTGGTTGACTAGGCTACAAAGTCGAGGTAGATGCTTACATGAAGTCGGGGCTAGGAAGTCATTGATGGGTTGGACGTTGTCCAACTAGACCTCGATACCAGACGAGGAAGTGGGGTGGCCTCGGAATTCCGCAAAAGCCAGGCTTAGTAGGCAAATAGTCAAATTGTGGGCTACGCCTTGTTGAATCCACCGCTGGTAGTTGGATTGAAGATTAGATAGGTGCTCTTCGTCGGACGAACCAAGTATTAAAAGGTCATTTATGTAGGGGTAAAAAATAAGTATTTTGTCCCCTACCATAGGTGTTATTGTGGAGGAGGCGCTGCACTATTCATGCAGCATTGCACGATCCGTAAGACATTCTCACAAGTTCAAACAAGGCAAGAAAGTTGTAGTGACCTGGTGCCTCCCCCGATTGATGTGTACCTCAATCCTAATTACTATGCAATCATGGTATTCTCATGTAGTTCGGAAGTAAGTGGTTTGCATGTTTGTATGATGCGCGTGTTTGTTGGTAACACAACGACAACATTCGGACATTGTCTGCGGACTTCGAAACGAAAGTCAGTTCTCCAATGGCATTCAGCACCCTACCACGTACTCCATAGCTAATCCACTTCCGGTGCCTTACTTTTAGTCTTAAGGTTTAACAACCGTCTGCTAATCATTTTAGCCTATTTTCGTATGTTCTGCTGCCCGCCTTGGCTGGCCATTCAAATTGGTAGCAGATATTGCGCTGTACCAACCCGCTATAATGCTAAGCAGCTTAAGCAGTCCTGGATTATGGGTGTGGTTGCTAGCCGAACGGTATTAAAGAGGCATCAGGAATGCAACATCAGCCCCAGCATGTGGCGCACCAACACATACACCAACATATATACAGACACACAACTCCAGTAGCTCAATGGTTAACATGCCATATTTTTCTACAATTACCGACCATACTTGTTTTTATTATGACGGTGCCTTTGAAGGCGGGCCCAGCACTTCCGGGAATAAAACGGTTATTTATTTATTATTTACTTGGCTAGTACACCGCTCGCCTATTGCACCACAGACGACAGCTTCAGCCTGTGCAACCCAGAGCACAGAGCTGCGTACAAACTTGAACGAGCGCTTAATCACTTGCAACCACCTGTCTGTTTGCCCCGATGGCGTACGCTGGCCACTCTAACCTCTTTATCCTGGCCCTAATGTGTCGTGCCCGGAAGCGACCAAACGTTTACCATTAACTTCAATGGTGAGACTGAGACCGTCAACGTCGATGGACGCAAACTTGCTTTCCTGGATGACTCTGACTCTTCGGTGCAACCAGCACTTTCAAGGCCTGCGCTATTTCGGCAAACGCTGTAACCTCAGGCCATTCACTGTACGCCAGTAGAACCTATAACCTCGACCAATGACACTCCTACTCGCCCTATTGTCAATCGACGCGGTAGGAAAGACACATAGAAGGTTCGTTTTTCGGACTTTGTTAGGGCTGGCTAGTTTACATATAACGTGCTTAAGGTTTGTTTGCTCTTAACAAACGTTTTACAACGCAGCGAAAAAAGGCCAAAATCGTTTTAAACGGCCACAAATGGGTAGAAACATTTGAAAACACAAAACAGCTTAGCACTTTTTTCGCATTGCACGCTTTGTGTAGCACTATGTATTTAGGCCGAGGTTTTTATTTTGAGTTCCATATGTCCCGTCGGTTTGTTGCTCCTTGGTTGCACAATTCGCTAGGTCCCCGCAGCTCAACAGGAGGCGCAACAAACCACCTGCTCAACCAGCTACGTAAACTACATGAACTGTTTACCTACAATCATTTTTTCTTTTCGTACGGTAGGGTGGACAAGGGTAGGAGCCAGCTAGCGTCCGATTGCATGTTTATCTCCTGGAAGTTGCATCAGGTTTCACAAACTGGTCTCGCCGAAGACTAGCTCGCGACGGGCAGTCCTACGTAGGTCGAAGAACTGCTTACACAGTTCCTTCCGTGGGTGGGATATGTAGCACGCTGAAGATTCTTCGGTTTGCCTGTGTAAAATTCCAAACAAAAACACCAGTTCATTGTACACTTAGGCAACCAAACGTTGAACTGGCTGCTTTTTTCAATTTCTTGAGTTGCTCATTGCCATTGTTGCTTGGTGTTCGTTTTGATTGCAACCCGCGACTGCCTTGTAGACTATGCATTCTTCGTTCTTCTAGCTAGCAGTGTCACAGGCGTAGTTTTCTTATAGCCAGGCAACAGGAAACCTATTGTTGTACAAACAAAAGTTTCCTTGCAACTCTTTTTGTCTGTTGGAATAGAGCTCCGTGCTCATGCTAAAATCTACTTGCTTAATACGGCGATTAGCGCCTGACAAACCTTCGGTAATGTAGTCCTAATTTGACCGTATGTTACATTTGGGCGTAGGATTTCCATCCGGCAGTATGTAAGCAGCGCCTTTACATATGGTCCTGAAGAACAATTCTGGAGCTTGAAGACCTGGTGGGGAGTATCGAGACGGGACGCCCTCAGCGTCTCAGACAGGTATCCTATTCCGCGTCTCCAGGATTTTTCATCCTTGCTGAACGAAGGAAACTGTTTGGCAGCATAGATTTAGCGCGGGCGAACCACCAGCTGCTGATCCGTCCTTTCCTGTGCTACTATCTCTGCTTAGCAGCAGCTAGTCGCCATAGGCTCCATTCAACTTTACGGATATCCGGAGCTCTCTATGAGTCGCGTCTTCCTTACAATGTTTATTCACTTGGATTGTGTGCGTCACAGCTCAGCTGGTTTGTTGACCTATTCTGTGCCACCGTAGGATCCACTAGGAACTGAAGCCTTAATCTGAAATCTACTGCTGGCCATTCATCTCTCTTAGCGCGCCGTTATCCGTCGTTCGCCTTACTCGCGTGAAATCTTCTTGGCAGTAGCTAGTCACAGTTGGCTCCATGTAACTTGCAAGGAGCCACTCCTTGACCCTCCAGCCTTCATTTTCTTCTGACTTCTGTCTCTCTAAGCTTGGCTCACATGTTGATTTCTTCATCGAAACTGTAGGTATCCAATAGTGGGCAAACGTCTTAATGCTATGGCTACACAAGCCACCGATACATCTGTTTCTAGAGCCACTATCTCTGTTTAGTGGCGAAGTGTCGCCACAACCTCAATTCAACTTTGCAGATATCCGGAGGTCGCTAGGAGCCGCTCCTTTCTTACAATGTTCATTCTCTTGGATTGTTTGAGTCGCAGCTCAGCTGGTTTGTTGACCTATTCTGTGCCACCGTAGGATCCACGAGTAACTGAAGGCTTAATCCGAATTCTATTGCTGGCCACTCATCTCTCTCCTAGCGCGCCGTTATCAGTCGTTCGTCTTACTCGCGTCAGCTCTTCTTGACAGCAGCTGGTCATGGTTGGCCCCATGTAGTTATGGAGTCACTTCTTTGCTCTCCTACTTTTTTCTGAAAGGTTTTTCTCTGTAATCGCTCGCTCGTTCCTTTACCTATTGAAACTGTAGGGATCCAGCATGTGGTCAAACGTCTTAATGATATGGCTACACCAGCCACTGATACATCCTTTCCCATAGCCACTATCTCAGCTCAGCAGCAGCTGGTCGCTGTAGGCTTTATTCAACTTTGTGAACACCCGTAGCTCGCCAAGGGTCAGTCCTTCCGTAGAATGTTTATGCTCTTGGTATAATTTTTTCACAGCTCAGCTGGTTTGCTGTCCTATCCTTTGACGCTGTAGTTATTCATTAGTAACTAGAATAATTAACCCAACAGGCACTTTTGGCCACTGAAACCCGGTCCATTATCGCCAGCTTTTGATCGTCTTACCTTCAACAGTTAGTCTTCCTTTCATATCCATTTAACCTTAGCCTGCTTCCAGTATGCTCAGCTTCCTATCTTCATATACCCGTGTACATTATAGTTATTGTGTCTAAGGTAATCATTATCCCGTGGAGCACATATAAATACGTCCACATCGTCACTGTATCTTTTGGTTTCCGATAACCACCAATCGTGTCTACACACCCACCTTCTAGTCTCAGGTAGAATTCGAACATCGTTAGCTCATACCTCATGAACTTCTTACCGGAATACTGCTCTTCATCCTTATGCGCATGAAAGTATTTCACCCATTAGGCCATGTCTTCTGCGTAATTAAAAACAGCTTTAGCGTAATATCTGTTGCACATTGTACACTAGTTGTCTCAAGTAAATGTCTTAAAGTAGGATTTTGATCTAAGGCTAGGTACATTGACTGTCCTTCTCGGTCTTCTCTTGGCCTGTTCCTCTCTCCCTTTGCTCTGAGGTCGTGAACATCTGAGAGATTCAGGAATGGACTGGGGAACTGCCTCCGTCTGGGACGGGACTAAATAAGCAACAAGAACTTACATGGACCAAGGCTTCACCACCATTCTAACCATCTGCACCCAACCAGCGATATCCAGTGAGGGTAGCTGGACACGAATTCTTCGCTCCCCGGCAAGTGTACCTAATCAGAGAAGACTTCACGTGGTTCTGTACAGGAGCAACACATCACATACAAAAAGAATGTTTAGTACCCGATCTACCAATGAACAGGACCCAGGAACGCAATAGGCAACCAGCTATGGCATCAGACAGCAGAAAATAGCGCAACCTGACTGCGAATAACCGAGAAACAAACGTTCAACAAGAAACATAGTCAGTTACAAGTTGCCATTCAATGGATTGGCAGCAGCCTTCCAGGACGTGGTGGGTTTTCGCCTGGCAAGCGTCCTCCCTATAAAAAGCCACAAATGTCCGTTTAACAACCCTGCAACGTGGCGTATGTGACTCGCCACCAAATAAAGCCACAGCCCATAACTTCACACTGGCAGGTCAACTAGCGTCAAAATTCTAGATACGTTCGTTACACTGGAACTTCTACACCTGCATATACTGTCGTCTTTTTACTTCCTACGATACGTTGACCTTTGCCTTACATGTGCATGAACTCATTCTATTGGCATATATCTCTTGAGCGTGCTCTTCCATTACCTTCCAACGGATCATACCGGATTCTCAATCTATTATTAGCTAAGGTCCCGTATCTCATGACAGCCAAATTATTGTTCCGCATTTTCACCATTGTACAGTTCCAATCATGGAAATATGTACGATTTTCTACTGTCACTGTTACAGTTGCCATAAAATGTTTGTACAGCTGTACATATCTGAATATGCCTCCATGGGGGTGCCTCGCATAGTCGAGAATAAAATATTTATTCATTTATTTATGTAAGTCTACTGTTACTACAAGCTTCGGCTTAGGTGGGTTCATACGAATGCCAGTTAGTGTTTGCAATGCAACTTAGATGTTTCACCGTATTATGTACTAGGTTCTTGGCGAGCTGGATTTCCTTCGTCTAAATTGACAATGACTTGGTTGCAAGTCGGAAGCACCCCGACCATTTGGGCTACCTGCGACTACTTTTTAAACTTTGCGCGCCATGCGTTAGTTATCAAAGCCGTCAAAAGCCAGCTTGAACTGAAACAGTTGACTTTAGTGGCCACCTCTTTTCCATCGCCGGAGCCGCACTCCTACCTGACAGAGTGACAACCATCACTGCAAATGGGTTGCCAAGGCCTTCAGCTTTAAGGAACTAGCTAAACTGCATTCCGTGATGTATACCACCAGCTAGCAACTGCCTCGCTCCTCTTGCATTTAGTACCTAAGGCCTAGTTACAGTTAAGCGTGGCTGCCTCAGATCTAGCAGAAGGCGTGCATTGTATCCCATTCCCATTATCTCTAAAGAACCACATCCTGCCGTACGACGCCATAAGCCGTTTAGCAGTGCAGTCCTAGCTATTTATCTCAATGTGCGTTATTTCCGAAATCACTTGGAAAGACATACATACTTGGTATTCACTTTTGATCGCATTTCCCCACTAGAAGCTAGACAACTGGGTTACGTTTGTAAATTTAGCTTTTCTATACGGCACTTATCCGGTGGGACTAACCCCGTAGACGATGCCTTGTCCCGGGCGAAAATCAACCTCTCGTTCGAGTATTATCCATTGAGCTTCAAGCACCCATCACAACACAGGGTCCGGATAAGAAGTCCTCTAACAACTGTAACAAACCAAGTTGCAGGTGAAACTCCTTATGTTGCCTGATAGTTCGGATGACTTGATATGTGTAGTTTCGACTGGAAAGTAACGACCTGTAGTTCTACTGACCTAGCGCCCAGATATCTTTGATTCACCACATGGTCTAGCACCTACCGACATCCGCGCAACTAGCAAACGCAGTTCCGATCATTTGGTTTTGTCAGCACTGGATGAAGTTGTGCTGTGCATGATAAGAAATTGTCCTCCCTGTCAACTATCAGAAGTACAGTGATAAACTCAGGCACCGCCTGGCATTTTCACCGTTACTCATGCCTGTTTCAGTCCCGTTCATATCAACCCCGGCGACTTGCTACCGCCGTCCATTGAATATAAGTACCTACTGAATTCTATTGAGCTTTTCACTCGGTGGACCTCAGCTATTCCTATCTCGGCCCTTTCTGCAGCGACGTTAGCACGTAACGTTATGGCCCATTGAATTGCGCACTAGGTTGTACCACCCAGCACAACAACTGAGCGCAGTGCGCAAATGCAGTCGGCACTCGCTTGCGAGTTAACCAATACTCTTGGAACCAAGCGAATAAAAGCGAATGCGTACCACAGAATTGCGAACGGGTTAGTCAATACTTGCTATTGCTACATCTAAATATCATTGATGTCAGTTTCCGCCACTATTCTTTGGACCAAAACTGTACCGCTGGGTGTAGTAGGTTTTGTACGACGTGTAAAGCTTATTTAGGTTGAGCTGCCGCGGAGCTGGTATAAGGTATCACGTTATAGATTCCGGCTGACCTTTAACCCCTTGACACCGAAGCGCCAGGTCCTTCAAACTTTGTCCATCGCGTGCGCTGATCCATGCGGGAAGTTCATTTTGCCTCCACACGCGCATAAACTAAGGAGAGTTACAAACCAAAAGATCTGACAACTTGTTTACATGAGTGGTTGCGAAAGGTTGCAGTTTGTAAGCCAGCACAGCCAGCGTAAGAAGGGCCGGTTGAAGTGACTTCTAGAGCAGAAAAGTACTATAAGATCAACAGGAATGGTAAACTTGAGGTGGTTTCTGTAGACCGCCTTAAAAAAGCGTATATCGAAAAACTGGCGAAAATCACTCAACAGGTCCGCAAACTACAATAAGTAAACAGAGCCCATACAAAGCCTTAATTGTGCGAAAGCATTCCAATGCGCCAAGAGCCCTGTTAGACTATACATCCAGCACCAATAAGGCCTCTTTCAAACCGACCCTGTCCTCTCCTTATCACGCTCTTCGCATTTAATTCCTCTGCTATCGGATTACCGTTTGTCAATGCCCTGCCCTGGCCTAGTCTCATTTGACTGGCCTGCTTCTCTTTGACTTACTCCAGACTACCGAAACGTAAACGGTCACAACTATGTACAATTCTGGCTATGCCTCCTCTTCTCGAGAGCCTGCTGGTCTTGCTCACCCTATTTTTAACATAGCCACCATCTCTAACCTGTCCATTTCTACTGCCCCTCTCGGAATATTATGACGGTACCGGTCATTGTTCAGAAGGCTGAACACTCCGTTCCCCCACTTGTTGCTTTTCCCCACCCTATCAGTAAAACAGCGCTGTGTGCTGACCTAGTTTCCTCTGACCGGTCTCCTACTTGCTGGCTGCCTACAGAGTACTGAGCTGTAAACGGTATAGGCTCGGCACAACCAACACACTATTTCTCTCAACCCGAGTGCTTATATCTAACAAATGTAACCCTCCCATATCTAACATTTACACCTGCTGACACTATTCTATCTTCCCAACCTAACTGTACTACTAAATCTCAATGTGCCGACTAATACAGCCTCGTGTACTTCGATTCCTGCTCTCTGCCCTCACTGCCCATTGTGACCTTACCGGCCAAAATTAAGCAGATCAAATACCCTGTCCACATTACCTTAGAGAGTATCGTTGGGTTCCCTACTACTAACCGGTAAAGCTTTCTCCACTCTGGTCCTATTCTTTCCTTACTTCGCTGTCTTCATTCCTCCTTCAATCGGACTGCTAACTCTCAGTACCCTGCCCTGACTGAGTCTCATCCGACCAGTCTACTTCCCTCTGACCTCGCTCAAAACCACGAAGATACAAACACGCTAGGCTCTGTTGACTCAAAGCTATGTTCCCCTCACCTCCAGCGCCTGCAAGGATTGCTTAACCTCTATTTACTTATTAACTCCGTGAGCCTCCTTGATCCGTTCACCCTTTACTGTTATAGCTCTCTTCTCATATTTATTGTACGTCCTAATTCTAACACGCCGACCAATCCAGTCTTGCCAGATCCGCCACCTGTTCTCCGGATTCACTCAGACTTCTGAGACGTTGCCTCCTTGGTTTGGTTGACCTAATGGACTGTTCAAATTCCTTTGGAAGTTCCGTCAACTTTTACACTCTTTAGCAATAAAACCGTTTTAATCCCTACCCTACCCGATCCTTGTCGTCGTGTCTGGTTGCATTTCTTTAACTAGGCCGTCACCACTGTACCTTACCCTACTCTAATCTCATCTGATCAGTCTCCTGCTTTCTGACTGAATCCATACTACCGAGAGCTATACGACCTAGGCAGTACATTTCCAACGCACTGATTTCCTCACCCCAAAGCTTTGCTGGATTAGCTTACACTCTATTAGTATAGCTTATTTTAACCAGTAAAGCTCTCGATTCTGCCCTTGTCATTTCCGTACTGCGCTCTATGTCTTCATTGTACGCCGATTAATCAAGTAGCGCCTGAAAGATCGTTTACTCTCCGAAATCTCTCAGAGCACTGTTACGTTAACGGTCAATGCTTGGTTGACGGCTCGCTATGTGAGCCTCCTTAGTTTCTTTACCATTTAGCTTGACCCGGTACTTTCATTATCGCGCTTGTTGCATTCCTTCCTTCTGCAATCGGACGGCCACCTCTCAGTGCCCTACCAAGACACTAGTTCCTTATCTCTGATTGCTTCTATGCTACAAAGACACAAACCGTCTAGACTATACCGACTTGACGCTGTTTCGCTCCCCAAGAGTGCCTGCTAGACTTTTCACTCTTTATTGGTATTGCCTATTTACGTACTTTAATAGTACGACTTAATGTGGTTACCGTTTCCATTCCTTCTTCTACTGGATAGGCAGCTCGCACTGCCCTGCCGTGGTCAAGTCCCACTAAACTGTCTCTTTCTTTCTGCCTCCTCCGGTGCTAGTAAGGCTTAAGCGGTATACGCGCCGCAGACTTAATTGTATATCCCCCTTACATTTAGATCCTGCTAGACTTGCCTACCATTTATTGTTAGTTTTCTTGTCACCTTTACTATATGTCTTTTGCAAACGCGCTGACTAATCCAGTCTTACCAGATCGGCCTCCTGCTCTCCGGATTCATTCAGACTTCTGTAACGTCACCTTTCTTAGTTCGGCTGACTCAAGTACCTGATTACATTACCTGGAGAGCCTCGTGGGCTTTTCCCAACTTTCGTCAAAAAACCCTTTCTCATCCTGACCTTATGCAGACTCAACGCTCTTGTTCCCCTACCCGAGAGGATGCTAGACCCGTTCACCCTCTATCGCTGGACCCTTTTCCTGCTTTTATTACACTTGCTATTCCTACAGGCCGAATAATCCAGTCTCGCCAGATCGGCCAGTTATTATCCGATTTCCCTCAGAGTTCCTCTACGTTACAAATCTTTGTTCAACGGACCCAACGTTTTGTTTACATCACCTGGAAAGCCTCGTGGTCTTCTCCACACTTTATTACTAAACCCTTCTCATCCCGACCCTAACATGTTCTTATCTCACCTGCTGTTTTCATTCCTATTTTTAATCGGACGGCCAGCTTTACTGCCCTGCCGTGATCTTGTCCCACTGGACTAGTCTGTTTTTCGCTGACTGCTCCCATGTTACCGAGACGTAAACGGTACATGTTCAGTAGAAGTACCTCTGTTACCCCTACGCTGAGGGACTGCTAGACTTGTTGCCTCGTTAGTGTTATAGCCCTTTGCTTGCCTTCTTTGTATGTCTAGTCCCAAAGCGCCGATTAATCTGGTCCCGCTTAGTCGGCCTCCTACTCAATGAATACATTTGGACTTCTGAGCTATCACTTCTCTTGGTTTGGCTGACCTAATGGTTCCGTATATAATACGTGGAGACGCTCCTGGTCTTCCCACGCCTTACCAATAAACCGTTTTCATCCAGACCCTAAAATTTTCTTCTATCGCTTTCTGTTTTCATTCCTTTTTAATTCGGACGGCCAGCTTTACTTCCCTGCCGTGACCTTGTCCACCTGACCAGCCTGTCTCTCTCTGCCTGCTCCTATGCTACTGAGACTTAAGCGGTATACGCTCCGCAGGCTAAGCACGATGTTTCCGTTACATCTAGAGCTTGCTAGGCTTGCCCACCAGTTATTTCTAGCGGGTTTCTCACCTTACTATATGTCCTTTTGCAAACGCACCGACTAATCATGTCTTACTTGATGGGCATCCTGCTCTTCGGATTCCTTCAGATTTCTGAGACGTCACCTTTCGTGGTTCGGCTGCCTCCCCTATCCCTTTACAGTACCTGGAGAGCCTCATGAGCTTTGCCACCTTTCGTCAGCAAACCTTTCTCATCCTGAGGCTAACTGATATTTTATCGCGCTCTGTTTGTAATTCTTCTTCCACTGGCCCTGTCGTGATCTAGTCCCACTGATGCGATTCTTTCTCTCTGACTGCCTATGCTACCCAGACTTAAGCGGTATACGCCATGCAAACTCAACGCTCTTTTCCCCTACCTCGTGAGGCTGCTAGACTCGTTCACCATCTTTTCTTAAAGCCACTTTTCCTGCCTTTATTTTACGTGCTATTCATACGCGCTGACTAACTCAGTCGCGCCAGACCCGCCACATGTTATCTGATTTCACTCAGAGTTCTTCGACGTTACAAATTTGAGGGACTGCTAGACTTGTTCCCTCGTCAGTGTTATAGCCCTTTTTTACTTTCTTTGTATGCCTATCCCCAAACGCCGATTAATCCAGTCCCGCTTAGTTGGTCTCATACTCAATGAATACATTTGGACTTCTGAGACATGACTTCTCTTGGTACGGCTGACCTAATGGTTCTGTACACATTACTTGGAGAGGCTCGTGGGCTTTTCCACGCTTTAGCAATAATCCCTTCTCATCCAGACCCTAAAATTTTCTTCTATCGTTTTCTGTTTTTATTCCTTTTTAAATCGGATGGCCGGCTTTACTGCCCTGCCGTGAACTTGTCTCACCTGACCCGTCTGTCTCTTTCTGCCTGATTTTATTTTCCTATTATCCATGGCGTTCACTCTTATTGCGCTCCATTTTTATTCCCACGGCTTACACTCATTGCGCCTATGCAAATCAGCCTCATGCCCATGGTCTCCTTCGCTCCAAACTCGCTCCTGATTATTGGCGGCACTCGGAACATTGCTATGTGTTTCTTGACTAGTACTTCCATCAGTATACTCATCTTACCACACTTCCTATTTTTATGCTCTTTACCTTAGGTTCGCATTTGTCTATTAGTGAGATTGTACGTGTCATAAAGACTCCTATTGCACGGCAGCTTTGGCTCCCTGTGACCATTTCTCTAGATTCTGACGGCTTTTCGACCGTGGAATCGTGAGCGCTTTAGCGTAATTACGCTTACGAATTACTCTTCACACTGCCGTCAGCATTCATCCGCTCCAAGCCGATTCTTTGAATTTCCATTTCCTCTTGGAACGTTGCTTTACCTACTTTGCTCCCGCATTTGGTCTCTACCTAGTTGTCCTTAGTTTCATCTAGGATGCCTCTCGCATTCGGACTGCTGCCATCATCATCGGTTTACCTGTGTCTCGCCCACCATCGCATCATTCGCTTAACCTTTGTTAACAAACTTTGTTATATCGGTCGTTTGACTCTGCGCGTGCAGAAACTTCTTCCTACCTTGTAGTTGTGGTCTGAGTCACACCAGCGACGTAATGTAAAGAACGCGCTTGCAAAGCATGCATACTAAACAAAATTACAAGGTTTTAATGTATTATAGGCAACGTTGCGCGCCACCAGTCTGTGTTAGTGCTTCATGATTCATTGCTGTCTCTCTGTTTGGTTGCCTCTTGTCCGTTGCCCGTTTTTCCCGAGATTCCCACAGTTACATCCGTTAAAACAAGAAGGTTTATCCACTGAGACTGGTCGACCCATCCTTAATAGCCAGCTGGTTTGCACGCTTGGTCCTTTCTCCTGGAAATGAAGAACCCACACATCGTTCCAAATGGAGCTCTTTCCGCCATTCTGGAGACGCTACCTTCACGGGTCTAAACAAATGTGTCTAGCTCGCCTCGTACTCAGAGTAGAACAATTTATTCACCTGGAATAATATATTTACATGGATCCCCCGCTCCACAACCGAAGACGAACGACTCTTGAGTGATTACCTTCACTGCCTCAAACATTCTCATTCACCAGTCACCTGGAGCTATTCTGATGTCATTTCACGGACAGCGTTGCACTCGTATACGTGGCTTTTCCGATGGCCATTATGGAAATTTCACTTGGTCATGGAGACAGTTACACTTACATTTGAAGGAATTTCGAATCCACTTTGCGGAGAATGGCATTTTTGCCTGTTATGGACATATTCAGACACAAGAAACAACTGCACTCACCGTCCCCATGACAAGTCTAGCTTGGATAGCTGGACATTGTATGCGAGCCGAACAAGAATATAATAGAAAAGTCAGCCTCTATTAACAATGTGTTTACTCACCTGCATCATTATCATTCGACTCAGCGACTCTTTTACATCATTGACTGGCTTCAACGACCACTGCTGGACCATTACTAAGCCATTCGGCCAACCAACGAAGAATTTTGGCTGTCAACCGACTGCGAATAATAGAGTGCAAAATCGGTCTATAGGATGCATAGCCGACTTACACTATTGTTCAACGAAAGCTACGGCAGTGTTCCAGGACGTGGTGGGTTTTCGCCTGGCAAGCTTTCTCCCTATAAAAAGCCACAAATGTCAGCTTAACAGCACCGCAACGTGGCGGATGTGACTCGCCACAACATAGAGTCACAGCTAAACATTTCACAATGACGCAGTCCTCAGCCTTCTACATCCAACCTGTGCAACTAATTCTACTATGAAGAATGCTCTGATGAAGCACAGATCATCCCTATTTCGTAATGGTCGTTGATTGCAACAAAACCTTGTTTGGTCTCCTGTGCGTACGGCTCACTACTTTGCGAAATTACCCCCAACTTGTCTCTTGACGGATTTTTTGCGCGCCACAGCGCCATAATGTTCCTTGGTCTGACTATTACCTGACAATATGTTTACTCATATGGAATACATCTTTTCTTTTATAACTTTCATTAAAACGAAATGTTTTAACATTCCAAAGAGGCTATGCTTGTATGCATATTTGATCACGCCTTTACAGGTGTGTCTCATTTTACCGAGAATATACCATTTATTTATTTATTTATAAATGTTTTAACATTCCAACGAAGCTATGGTCGTATTCATATTTGCTCACGCCTTTACAGGCGTGTCTCGTTTTACCGAGAATATACCATCTATTTATTTATTTATTTAATCCCACTGAAAGCGACCCACAGCTGTTAACATCTAAAGTTAAACCACAAGAGAACATTTATACGAGGAAGACACGATCAAGAAGGAGGTCCAGTTTCCATGCGGCCTAGTACATTATGTGTACTAACAGCACCATCTTGTTTTGCTGCTAACATGGATTTAATGCACACTGACAATTTTCTTTCGCTTATGGTTTTCTAGATTCTGCCAGGATGCGAAAGAACGTCTCTAGCACGACCAAGTGGAGGAACTGTCAATGCCGCTTAATAACCACAAGGCATTTAGCACTTCATCCCCAAGATTATTTTGTTCCCAGATTTTGCCTTGTGCCTTAGATATAGAACATTAGCCGACATGCCTTCCATGCCTCAGCCTCAGGCGTTTCTTCCGACACTGTACCAGGTAGAGGTCAGTCCTTACCCGCTATTCCCACCGGCTTTTTACCTTTGGTCACTTGAACATCGGGCGGCTAGCGCACTGATGGGAAGACATGTAGGACGCCTTTTACATTTTGCCACTAAGCCACGCTGGAACATTACCCTTAGTCAGCGGACAATCCCCCATTTATATTGACCATACTTTAAAAACACTATCCAACACCATCCATCACCGAATTTTGGACAGACTACCAGCTAAGAGACAACAGTTTTAATAGGTTTCTACTGTTCTTCATTGCTGCATTTGTTGGAGCAGTAAAAGTAAACAATGTGAATACATGCTTTCAATTTTTTGGCATCCGAGAACGACGAGCACTAGCTGAGAAATACCAACCTAAGCGCTTCTATCTACGCACGAATTCGCACAAGTTGACGGCGTCAAGCGATCAACGGCTCTATCATGTGGTGGGCTACAGCGTCCTACAACGGAACGACATACTATAGCTCCTAGAGCACCACCTAAAAAATGGAGCAGTATCCATTAGTCGCTTAGAAGTAGTCCATATTTATAACGGCTATGTCTCTAATAAGACGCCTTTACTCCTGCCAACAACCCGAAAGTCAGGCAGTTCAGTGATGTCTGCTGAGTTTCGCCAAACATCGTCTAGTGCACCGAAAACAAGCAAGCCTGGCCTACCAACGTAGGTCCCTCATAGTTTTGTTTAGGCACTGCATTTTTCTGCTTAGATTCCATTTACCATTGTTGAAAATAACTAGACGGCAGCAAAATGTTTTGAAACCACCAAAAGGAGGAAACCATTTAAGAAACCCAAATAGCACTTAAGTTTATCTTAGTTTAGCCCTTAAGATTGCCATGCACTGTTGTCACTACCGTTTTCCAATTGCTTTCTGTGTACGTCAGGAAACTCAGTCCGGACGCCTCTACTGGTACAGGGGACAGTTTCCGTCGAGCTACTACCCCTTACGAAACACGGTTTTAAAAACCTTTCCTTCCGGCACCGTTAGTGAGGACACAGGTGGGAGCCATGCAGGATCCGATCATTTGGTTCTCCTCTAGCAGCTTGTAGCGATTGTAAATAAATTGCTTATTTTCATTTTCGCGCTTGCTTATTTCGCTGCAGTTCTTGTACAGCTTTGTTTTACTTAACTATATATACATGATCTTGGTTTCGCGCACGTCTCCTGTGGTTGTCCCCTGTTTGCCACTGGATTGTTGTGATTGTGCTCATCGCCGCGTGCTTTATTCACGATCGGACTCTACGTACACGTACATTTCGGCATACCGCGCGATGTACGGTCATCCGACGCTAAGGCACATCAGGATATTTTATATGTAAGGTAAACTTTACTGACTGGGTGTCCTCCTTTACCGATTCCTTCATAAGGTACATCAGGTTTCACCACTGGCCCCGCAGAAACCTGACCCGAAGCGAATAGTCCTCAAGTAGAACGAAGGACTATTAACACACTTATTTGGGAGAGCGCTGTGTAGCTGGTTGGGGATTACCCCAGCTTGCCTGAGTACGTTGGGTAAAATATAAATTCAAATTCAAGCTCAGATGTGACTGAACCGATAGGATGCATTCCGCAAGTCTTCCTCTCGAAGCGGGCTATTGGTCCAGGCGTTGATAGGGGTGCTCCGACATTTTGGTTTAACTAAAACAAAATCCCCAAAACTCCCTGGTGCGCAAATTTACTGCCCACGTTTAACGTATCAGCAGGCCCTGCTATGCCAGTTACGGGAAGTAAGTAAGAGGGGAAGAAAACTTACAGCTAAAGAGTAGTAAAATCAGTTGAAAGAAGAGGATAAGTATAATGAAGCAAGCTATAGGAAACAGAATGAAAATATGAAGCTTAGCGAGCCAGTAAAAGGAAAGCTTTCATGTTGCCACCAAAGCGCCTCTAGTTGACGCTCAGACTCATTAACCATGACTTCCTTGACAAGCTTTTCTAGAAGCGATTCTCAGCACACGATTGCTCGACACGATAATCGGCTCTCCGCTGCAGCACGATCGGACCGCGGTTCGTCCAGCTTCCTAAAATGCCCGCGGATACCAAACAATCTAGCAGGAGGGAATAGTTAGAACAAACCAAGGCCAACCCACCCAGTCAAACTTTGGTAGGTTTGGATTAGGTCCTCTTTAATCGTTCAAGAGTGCATTGTTTGCATCCCCGAAATAAGTAGGTGTACGTGGTACGTTTTTCTTCTTACCCCTCGAACAACCTAGTACCAACACGTACCACACTTTCTAGCGCTATGTTGTCCCGGACTTAGCACGGTAGACAGACTTGGGCGCAGTATTCCAACTAGGATCTCACGAACGGTGAACAGGGCTTTACATCATACTAGCGGACTATGCCGCCTTGATTGCTCTGAAGGCGTAAGCCAGCTACGCAGGTGGCTCCTATGTGTTGCAGGATGCACCATGCCTACGTGCTGGTGAAAGACGCGTATGCTATTTGTGATCCAAAATCGTTACAACGCCAAACCCATAAGCGTGACAAAATGAGCGCTAAGCAATAGGAAGCCTGTATTGCGTGTAAAAGTAGCAGATGCGATGTACAAAGCTACTTGTGTGGCAAGGCGCACATACGATTTCAAGCGTCTGTAAATCGCTTGTCCGCAAAGTAATGTGCTTGTGCTTAAAGTTGTTCATGTAGCGTAATTGACTGCTAGAAAGAATTTCAATGACGACTTGTGCCGTTGTTCTTTGGCGCACCTTGCACAACCAGTTTTTGCTGACTTGCACCACACTTGCGAGCCACGTACCGAAGCAATTGAGTAAAGTCGCCTCAAAGCTTACTCCCGGTATGTTGCAATTACCCCGCGTCAGGGGATAAATATTATTCCGGCGGAAAGCCGACATATTTTTTCAGCCTAAAGAAGTAAGCTGTATGGGTATGCGTTCAGCCATGCTCCTCGTGCACGCGTACAGAGTTTTGCTGGGAGTTCGGTGCCGCTATTGTAACTTTGCAGCGTGCAGCTAACGCTTATGCATCAACTTAAAAATTTGTCCTGTGGGGTGTACTCGCTGAGAGAAGCCGCAAATGCAGTCAGTCCTTCCGTCGAGGTGCTCGTAGGAGGCAGACTTGCTAGAACCGCCGTGCTAGTTTGCTTCGTCAAATCACCGGAAGCACTTATTGTGTCGGTCAAGCAATTCATTTGCTTAGGCGCAATTCGCGCATTGGCAGTTAGTCTCTTTAAAGGCCGCTAAGCAGATATCTCAACCTACTAATATTGTCTTTTGATTTTAAGTATTTCAAAGAGCATACCGTTCAGTTGCAAGCGGCAGGGGCAAAGTTTTGGGCCGCAGACCAAACTGGTTGTACAGCAGGCGTGGTGTGCTGTTCAACAAGTTGATCTGTAAAACGTAGCGCACTAATGGTCTAAAATATCGATCACCTGGATGACGCTTTTGGGTAAAACCCATCGTGGTGTACCCTGGCTGTGCCTCGTTACACAGCCGCAGAACTGCTGCGAATAAGTTGTGGGATACCAACAGCATCATTACATATACCTATACTTTCCTGTGAAGAGAAAAGAACTCGCGTACTGGATACACGTAAGCATGTAGACGTCGTAGGTCGCTGAAATATAGTAACAGTTTGCGCTACAGCATATACAGCGTCTGCTGGGATGCGCTTTTTGGTTGCAGCACTTCCTCATCATCATGAACATGTCTGCGGCTTGCATGACTACAAATACTGAGTTATGTGAAATATGTATACTTAAACAAATGGCTTTTGCGTGGGTTCTTTGCTGACGGTATTCTCCGTGTCATCGGAGAAATGATCATACATAGGGTTTGCTCCAAATAGCAAGCGCAATCAAAGGTATCTCCGGTTGGTTAGTAGGATTACACGGCTTACCGGTCTGGCGTAAACATTTGACATTATATTTATGGTCCGAGGAGCTCAGCAGGCAAGTTTGGTGTGTTAGCGGTATACCGTTCATGGTTCAGCCAAGTGTTGCTGCTAACAACGACCTGGGGGCTTCCTTGGCGTAGGCACAGCACTACCATGTAGGTTATAGTTGACGGGCCTGGTAAAAGAAGTAGTGGCAGGTTTCACAGAAGCGACATAATGTAAACGCCGTGCGTGGTAACGTTCCGACTTACCATGCTTATTGTTCGCTGGTAACAGTACCTCATCCCCCTCTTATGATGAAGTTACCGCGGCTACATCACGTAGATGGCTGACCGTTGTTCTCAAGAAAAGTGTGCAGTAGGGGTGAGAGCGCCTCCGCGTTACCATCATTAAACATGATGCATTTGCACGCTAAGGCGTCCAAGTTAACTGTCTGTATTTCGCTAGCAAAGCAGGTAGCCCTGTAAACACCTAGCTCGATTGATTTCATATCTTGGTCGTAAACACCAGATAGTCCAGAAAAAGCCTGGCAGGTAACTACGACCTGATTATGTGGGCACTTATGCTTGCAACGAATCAAGTAAGGCTTACCATTTACATGCATGAGATTGCCAGGGTGCGCTTAAACAAAACACCTTCACGTATGTATGACAGCTTGCGCTTGGTGCACACACAACGGGATGCAACGGCATGCGATAGAGATCGCTATCGAATGACAACTGGTTGAAGCGCTCTACGCACGGTCGCGTTATCTGCGCAACCGGCTTATTTGAGTTTTCAACCTGCTTTGCAACGGGTATATATATGATACCAGCGGAAACGCTGAGAATCCATCCATTGGTTCATGTGCACACACAGCTGCCAATAAGTGGATGAGCGAATGCACTTTCAAAGTCAGTCCATCAGCGCCATACAAAGCGTGATGTCGTCAGATGATATCTCTCAACGCGGACTCAAAAAATTCACTATGTGAATCGCTAAGTAGAGGAGGGGTAATAGGTATGTAGTGTACCAGAAAACATGCCTGTCAATATTTTGCAACCTTGGATTTTAAGGTTGTTTTAACCTTCGTACTGTCCACTTGTTTTACTGGCAGCACATCCGTGGACACAAATTGTTTTGGTGAATATCATGCTGCACTTTTTCTCGCTCTGGTTGAATGGCTTCCTACTTTTGTAGGCTGCACACTATACGTTGGGTTCAGTCGTCCCTGCCTTCTATACTGTCCCATAGTTGACATGCCACTTACATGCCATTGATTACCGATTAGCATCCAAGGCGCCATCCAACTATTGCGGACCTCGGTAAAGGGCACGTCTTCCATCATTTTGAATTTTCCTTTTGGTAAGCTCATTCCAGGGAAGATGATTCAATACTCGCTATAGGTTTATGTTCTCACTTGCCGCATATACTTATTCATTTCTCACGAGGAATGGCCCTGAGAATAAACCATCTACGTAGATGGTTAGTGCCTTAGAACCAGCCACCACACCTTCTTGAGAGAATGACCCGCTGTTATAGCTTGCGCATTTAGAACCTACCTTTACAATTGTAAAATGTCTTCGGATAAGGCTAAATATAATCAACTTATGTCCAGGGTTCCCCAAAGTGTATCCTCCCAGGTGAGATAAAACAATACTTACCCCCCTCCAGATGCCAAAGGGGAGACGGTAAAGCAGGCGATCCTCAAGCTCATCATGCCCTCTGACAAGGTCCTACTGCAGCAACTGTTTAGGGCTCTGCACCTAGGGGACAGGATGCCTTCAGCATTGTTGCGACAGATGTAACAGCTCCTAGGCACATGGACGCGAAGATGCCCCGCAAAATGTGGATTCGACGCCTCCCTGAAAATACAAAGCCAGCCTCGCCGTGGCAAGTTTCCTGACTCCCGCAGCAGTTGCAGAACTAGCAGACCGTGACATCGAACGACACCAACCAACAACGAAACCTAAAACCTTCACTCGACTTATCCCCCTTGCAGCCCCAACGGTATCAACGCCGTGAGCCAGCAGCAATCGACGCTTTATCATCGAAAATAGCGTCACTGAAAAGTCAAGTCTGGAACCCCTTCCTAGGCTGTAAGCAGCACAGCTGCTCTATTCATCACCTCTTTGCACGAAGCGTAATAATTGAGGTTTCTGCTTTTAACACGCGTTTTGGTCCCAAAGCCCGTAAGTGCGAGCAACCATGCAGTTTCACCTCCGCGAAGCAGGGAAACTTTCAGGTCGGCCCGTATTGGCGAGTAACTGTGTCGGCCAAGCCCATAGCCGTCTCAACTACATTAAGGCATACGGTTTCTAGACCCAGTTCTTAGTTGATACCGGGGCGGAAGTCAGCGTCATTTCCCTATGCCATGTGAGCCTATCGCTTCCTTATCGACAAGCCTCAGTGCCGCCAATGGCATGCGGATAGCCGCCTACGGTCATCAGTCGCCTACCCTGGACCTAAGTCTTCGGCGCACGTTCCGCTGGGTATTTACCATCGTTGCCGTCTCCTTTGCCATCATCGGCATTGACTTTCTCAGGCAGTTCGTTCTATTGGCCAATGCGAAACACCAGCTGATACTCGACACTGCAACGAAACTCAGTGTACGTGGCATCACCGCTGGTATCACACATATAACACCAGCCTACGCCAAGCACGAGACCTTGCCAGCCTACCCCAACCACTTTCCGCAGTATTCCAAGCTTGTTCAGCCAATGAAGGCAGCTTTGCTCTTGACATCTCAAGTCACGCACCATATCCGGACCAATGGCCCGCCGTCTCACGCCGTCCACGCAGACTATCTCCGAGAAACTAAAGGTAGTGATGAATTGGAAAATGAAGCGGAGTTTGACGTGTTTTTGAGCACAAAGTTGATTTTTGAGTTTTTTTCT
Source organism: Dicrocoelium dendriticum (assembly GCA_944474145.2). NCBI lineage: Eukaryota > Metazoa > Platyhelminthes > Trematoda > Plagiorchiida > Dicrocoeliidae > Dicrocoelium > Dicrocoelium dendriticum. The sequence goes on from OX104061.1 coordinate 10,466,536, forward strand.
TTTTTTTTTTTTTTTTTTTTTTTTTTTTTTTCTTTTTTTTTTTTTTTTTTTTTTTTTTTTTTTTTTTTTTGTTGAGCAGCACGACGCTTTGTGTTCCTTGTGTTTGTTTTTTTGAAATTGGGAATAATCCGACCCCCCTCCTACAGCACGTCGTCTGTCGCTTCTTGCGAGTCCGAATGGTCCCCAAATGAAAAGAAAGAAAGAAATCAGGTGACTGGCGCCGCGCTGTGCGGTTGGGAGTAGTGTTGATTTGTGAAGTTTAGTTGGTCGGAGGTACGCTATCGCACACTCAGTTAGCGAACCGGCCCCTACCCGATTAGGGTTATTTTTTGATCCCAACAAAAAGCCCCCCACACATCGCAAGGGGGGGAACCCCTATACCCCATTTGCCTAACAGGGTGGTTTAGGTTGGGTAATTTTATATTATTTAAATGGGGGACAAGACGACCTTTTTACCTTCCTTCCCCCTTTCCTCACCGACCCCCTAGACACCCAAATAAACGACAATGCAGACGACCTTTTCCTTCCTGTCCCCTCCCCTTTAGCAAAAAAATAAAGGAAAAAAAAAAAAAGAAAAAAATGAGAAAAAAAAGATGAAAGATGATCTGATTTGAATTTCAGACCATGCCATTTGGACTGACCAACGCTCCAGCTACGTTTCAGCGTTTGATGCAGATTGTACTTAGAACCTTGATTCCCAATCAGTGTCTGGTGTACCTAGACAACGTAATTGTACATGGCCGCTCGTTAGAAGAACATCTAGACAACCACGGTTTGGTGCTGCAACACTTACATGATGCTGGGGTAAAGCTGAAACCACAGAAGTGTCGATTACTAAAGAGACAAGTCACATTTTTGGGGCACATCATTACGCACTCTGGGATCCAGAGTGACCCGAGCAAAGTTGAGACTATCCAAGGGTGGCCAGTCCCGACCTTCGCCGAGGATGTACGCCAGGTCCTGGGGCTAGCATCTTACTAAAAGCGTTTCATTCGAAACTTCGCCGACATAGCTGGGCCGTTGCACCGATTAACGGAGAAAGGAAGAACATTCAACTGGACGCCTCAGTGCGCTAAAGCATTCGAATTCTTGCGACGGGCTCTCACAAACTCGCCGATCCTATCGTTTCCTGACCTTTCCCCTTCGGCTGGTCAGTTTATCTCTGACACTGATGCGAGCGACACCGGAATCGGCGCTGTCCTGTCCCAAGTTGGATCCGATGGACTTGAACACGTGATTGTGTACGGAAGCCGGTGTCTGAGCAAACCAGGACGCAACTACTGTGTCACACGCAAAGAACTGCTGGCGTTAGGGGTTTATACTAAGCATTTTCGACATCTTTCAGTTTGTCAACGGTTTTTTCCTTAGAACTGACCATCAAGTGCTCAAATGGCTACAGAGCTTCCGCGACCCAGAAGGTCAAGTCGCTCGGTGGCAAGAACTGTTGCAAGAGCACAATTTTGGGTGTGTCCACAGACCTGGCAGACAGCACTGCAATGTAGATGCTTTGCCTCGACGTGACGGAAAACACCACATCAATTGCCCTTCATGCTCCCAACATCGGATAGACATCGTTTCTCTTGACAACTCAGACAGCACGGAGTGGGCTACCTTGCAGAAGGATGACCCAGAGCTAAAACTTATCTACCTCCGTCTGGTCAACGACGGAATCAAGCCTTCGAGAGCTGAGATGGCAGCGTTTAGCTAGGAAGCACACTGCATTTGGTCAGCCTGGTCGCGCCTGACTGTCCACGACGAAATACATTATTACCAATATGGTTCGGGATATGTCAAACGATGGTGGTGCCGCAGTCAAGAGTCAACGCAGTATTAAAGGAACTTCATGCCGAACTTGGACACCCTGGTCAGCGAAAAATGGAAGAAGCTGTAAGTCAGCGGTTCCGGTGGCCTGATCAGCGGAGAGACATCGTTAATTTCTTTAATAGCTGTCAGGAGTGCCTCCGCGCAAAACCACCCCAACAGCCCCATCGAGCACCACTGCAACCTATAGCGACAGGATATCCAAATCAAATCGTCGCGGTCGATATTGTGGGCCCGTTACCAGAAACACCCAGGGGTAATCGTTTTGTTTTGGTTATGGTGGATCACTTCACCAAGTGGTGTGAAGCCGTTCCATTGTCGTGCACTAATGCAACTATGGTAGCCAGAAACATTTTTTAGTAATGGATCACTCGCTGGGCGCACCGGAGCAGCTACATTCCGACCGGGGATCAAACTTTGAGAGCATTATCGTATCGGTGATGTGTCACCTCTTAAACATCCGCAAGGCACGCACCACGGCATACCACCCACAGGGGAACGGAGCAGTTGAACGCGCTAACCGGCCCCTGAAAGCGCTCTTGAAGGCCTTCACAGACGAAAACGGGTCTCGAGAATGGGACATCGCACTTCCGTACTGTCTCCTGGCGTATCGTGCAACGATCCACTGTTACACTGGTCACTCGTTACATCTATTGGTTACCGGCAGAGAGATGCGGCTGCCATTTGACCTCACGTTACCACGACTGGCCACTGACCCACCACTGACAACGGAATACGCCACAAATTTGCGAAACGATCTACTTCGCGCACCTCAGCTAGCTAGAGACTCCCTCGCGAACGCCCAGAAACATCAAAAGGACTACTATGATCTCCGGGTACATGGCCATCCAGTACAGCCCGGACAGTTAGTATATCTGCACTGCCCCACTTCACCTGTGGGTACCTCAGCAAAGTTGCACAAAGTATGGCACGGACCGATTGTGGTGGATGAAGTTTATGATGATTTCACATGCAGAGTGACAGATAGGGGTCGATCGTTTGTGGTGCATTTTAACCGACTCAACCCAGCCACGATGAGCCACCAAGGAGAAGCACGTCCTAACGAAGCAAAAGCACCTTTCCCAGCTGCAACAGAATGCGTTGAAATTACTACTAGCCCTAGTGTTATCGAAACACAGACTGTTGAGTGCGTCGCGAGCGACGCCAGTTTTTGGGGAGTGGTGTAGTGGTATCTGCTATATGTGGCTTATCTCACCATATTACGTCTCTTTCCTTATTTTTCACAGGTGCTACGTACGTACCTCTTCACAGTGGAATGAGCCCGAAGAACGATGCAGAACCTTAACTCTTTTTATCAACTGTTACTCACCGATTCCATTGTACCCCTTTGTTGCTCTCTGACTCTCTGCAAATACACATTCCCGGGCGCACGCTCTGTTCTCGCTCTTCTCCAGCTCGACTGCTGTGTTGTGCACTGTAGACATTCCAACCCGAGAGCTAACATTCTCTCACTCTTTTCAGCTTACCGAACCTAATACGGATTTCACTCGGACTATCGCGCACTACAGGAGCAACGGTTAACGGATTGCTACAAATTTGGTAAATGAATTGGACGATAAACTATCAACTGCGGTATGTCTAATACTGCAAAGTAGGCGTAGTTCAATGCTACTAAGACAACCTAGATTTCCCGCTGCCATGGATACCCTATGTAACTAATTCGCAGACTTTGCAGTCCGGTTGCGACATAAGCGTTCCTCGAAAGACCCTACAAACAACTTTTTGTGGCAACCCTGTCAGCACCAACATCCGTTGAGAGTCTGTGGGGTGTTTTTCAAGCGCTCTACCAGCGCCTTGACTGTGCATCTTTGGACGAAAAATGGATGCAGACAGATTGTGCAGCAAGACGGTTTTGAAAAATTTGCAAAATAGTGCCCATTCAAGCAGCGGTGCATGCTATGTTACACAAGGGCCAATACTCACCTCGCGTTACTATGCGTCTACGTAACGATGGTGAAACCTTTAAGTGTGTAATGCAAGCAGCTATATCTGCCTTAATCTTGCGCAAAACTAAGGCACTATTAGTAACTAATGTAGAAACTATTTGTCATAACGTCTAAAATATAAGCATATTTTTTTGAGCCTTTTTAATAAAAATACCTGTTGTCCACTGCTAATCTCGTCCTGGCTTACTTAGCTAGTCTCCTATCGGGCCGACGGCGAAGGTTTAGAATTTTAATGTGGAGCGCACTAAATATATAAGGAAATACGTAAAACCTGGGTTTGTGAGTCTCGTAGCAATTGGTACATCATCTCCGACACATGTACGTGGCTTCCTACACAGCGATTTTTTAAAGCCGCAGGTAACGGTTGCAGAAAAATGCCACAAAGGGAGTATCATGCTATCCGCACAGATGGCCAACAGGGCCTCCCACTGAGCGACTTTTGGTCACTCACGGTGGAGCTAAAACATAAATAGGTAAATGGCTTGCTTGGTCTACAGCTCTTGTTAACTACTACTTTAACTTCTTAGCTACGCCCTTCCTTTCGTTAAGGCAGAGGGAAGACAGAGTTTGCCATTTGTAGACATTAGGATGGTTCTCTTCAGTAGCAAACACAATACGAGCAGAAATACACAAAGAATTATAAGCACGGAAAAAACAAGCAACTCCAATCAAAATACCACGGTCAAGGTCATGGCAACCGACTTGATCGCCTCAAAAGTTTCCGTGCACATAGCGCATGTTGCTAAGCCATAAGTAACAAGGGCTCACTAAGCGTCAGTCTCATCGGGCTGCTGAGCATCCTGAATTCCATTCACCCTAAGCTGTCGGTATCCCATGAAGTGGAACAACACATTTACCTGGCGTCTTTGGATATACTCATTAGGGGACAGGCTGAACGTAAGTTACGGTGCAGCTTTCAACGCAAATCGATTTGGAATGGTCAGTACCTTCCTTTTTCAAGCATCGCCACAATGGCATACAATGGCGGCTTAGTGAAAATTCTTCTCTGCCCGGCTAGACGTATTTGCCGCCAGGAAACCTTAAAAGCCAAAGAAGAAATGCTTCGCAAGATCTTAATTTCTAATGGGTAAGTCGAGAAGTTTATTCTAGTATACAGCAGATCACCCAGCTTGAAAACGCCGGCGTTGACGGCTGAGAAAAAGGAGGTTTATCTGTAGTTGCTTTTTAAGGGCGAACATGTGGCATATGAAATCGGACGCAATCTCCGATCCACCCTAACGCCCACCAACACGACAGCCCAGTTGCAACTCAGGCATAACACGCGAAGACTAATTCTTCAAGACCGTCACAACATCTTGTCGGGTAGTGCAGTGTCTCAAGTTGTTTATCAGTTCATCTGCTATTGCGGTGCTATGGACATAGACAGAGCAAAACGACAGTTAGCTCAGAGGGTAGCTGTAAATTTACTAAGGTGGTTAGGACAAGTGGTAACGCAACAAACTGGGACGGACCTGGGAATGGCTCGGAGCCCAGCATCGTCTAGCATCAAACAACTCATAGTAACCTGACATCACCTAAACCCCGAGAAAGGATTCAAAGTGTTATTACGTAACAAAAACTGATAGTGCTGACACTTAGTGAGGATTTGTTAATTAAGGCTTATCAAATTGAGCTATGTGCACAGAAACGTTTGAGGCCATCAATTCCTTTGCCATGTTCTTGCCTGTGGCATTTTGATTGGTGTTGCTTATTTTTTCCCGTATATAATCCTTTGTGTGCTTTTGCGCATATAGTGTTTGCGACTGCAGAGAACAATCCAAAACTTGACACATCACAACCTCTGTCTGCTCTCTGCCTTAACGAAATGGCTGAATAGGACCCACTAGTTTCCTGGCCTTCCTTTCATAACAAGCTTTCCACTTTAAGCGTAATTTTCGTCAGCACGAGTGATCATTTGAGCTGTATGAGTGACAAACTCTTTTGCCGTTGGCCTTCGCAATCGGCTGTTGGGACGCCGTTTGCTAATTCAAAAACATCTCCTTATTAGCCTAACGGCTACGGTAGAGCGTAATTACAAGTCTGGGGTCGATTTCCGCGTAATATTGCTGGTGTGTGCATCCCGTTTGCGCTCGTAGCGAAAACGTGTCTTCTAGTGTGTGTGTTGGAGCACCTGCAAGCGCAAATTCTTGGCCCTTAGCAGTCTAAGTGTACACCTTATGGACGATATAGTTGTCACTCAAAATAACTTCCAACGCCCCCTAAAATGCCAAACAGAAATTTTTAAGGTTGTAAAGGTTAAAAACATGAGCGGAAATCCACCTCCTAGCTGTACTTACACAATGCTGTAGCCACCAGGCGAAACACACAATAAAATTGTGGGACCAAAATTCATCCAACATGAACCTGATACGGATGACTTTTAGTCAAGCATGATACATTATCCGGTGCAACCTTACCATATATCGTGAAGGTGTTACTGATGGAGCCACTATCCTTCGACCACGATCCTCAAAGTGGAGTGCTATTACAACCCACCTGGAAGCTACTACACTGGCACAAACGGTGCCACTGACGGTGCCTTTATACTAGGAACACGAGCCTCGGAGACAAATGCTATTACAAATCATCTGGGTCCTATTACGTTGGCACTAAAAATCCTACTGAACAAGTCACTGTACTGCAAGCACAAGCCTTGGAGCCGCGTGCTTTTACAACCCAATTAGGCGCTCGTATATTGGCACCAAACGGGTCGCTCATCCAGCCCATTGTCAGAAAAGATTCAGTCCCGAATGAGCGCAGAAGCTCTGCTAACAACTATGATTCGTATTGATCAAAAAGCGTTAGGAGTAAAGGCTCAGTCATGCTCACTAAATACGTGCGTTGGACGCGCATGTCCCATGCAGTGTAGCCCTGCACCAAGTCGTATTCATCGATTAATATATAATAATGGTGGGAAAATACAGCCTACTGTCAGACAATGGCATGAGAGATATTAGCCGAACAAGCAGTTCCTTCTCAGCGTGTTCTTTACTGAGCTTTTATCTAGGCTGTGCTTACAATAAAGTGAAAGTTGGGGTTTAACTTTTACCGAATAGCTTACTTTGGCACTGTATTCTGCACAGTACCTCCGGTTGAGGGGAACCCGACGGATCTCTTGCGACAACTTCTCAATGAATGTTAAGAAAATTGGTAATCGATACCAAGTGTGGGTGCTCGATAATTAGGTACGGTTTGCTTACTTGTACTGGAAACTGCGGAAACCTCATCCTGACTGCTGACGCGGAAAAAGATTATAATAAGCTGTCGCTTACCTTAGTAAGCAAGGCATGTTGATGGGGTAGCGGCAACGTGGTAATCTGGTGAATGTGAACGGCCAATAGCTAAATATCGAAGGGAAAACCTTTTTCTTACCAGCAGTACAGCTAGGCACTACTATCATGAGCACAGATATCGTTTGTGGAGCGTTGGCACAACTCGTACAACGTGCTCCTTGTTGCACACGCAGGCACTTATGATTGTAAATTAACTGATAACGTGCGCAGCGAACTGCCTCAACCGCAACTGGCTTCTTTCATGTGAAACGCCAATCGGCGGACGCCATAGTTTTCGGGCAACGTGGTTGTTACTTTGCTGCTTGAAAGTCGGATGAATCACCAATTAGTTCGTTGGTCTTTGACAGAAACTCTTGGTACAGTTCCAAAATTCCGGATGGATTAAACTTTTCAGCACTTCGCAGTCGATCGACAAGTTATGCGATTTTGGACATGGTTGCTTTCATAACAGGAACTTCAAACGTCCGCAACAGCAAGTACGCTGTCGGCAGGTTGTATTTCGTTAGCTAGCGGATGCAACTAGGTATCTAGCTTGTAAATGGATTCAGACATCAGAAACGGCTTACTTGTCAGGTACACGGGCTGCTTGGATGCTGTCGTTCAATGTACACACGGTAGACACATAGTTTCCTAACATAGATTGTACATGTTCCCAAGCAGCAGTTGATAGTGAATCGGTTGCTGACTAGATATCTCAAACTATTAAGGCGTCAGCGATCTCCGAGGTCCGAGTAAACTGCTTGTAACATGGGTTGCTCTAACTGGCATATCACTGGGTCGCGTGGGCAGATAGTAAGCAGGTACACTACGCCATGAACGTAGGCGCTACATTCTAGTAGCTGATGTATGTCACTGAAAAGCGCCGCATGCGTCTGGGACTCTTTCACGAGAAGTTCCGAATGCTCCCTGTCTTTGCTTACGGCTGAAACAAGGCCATCTGATAGAAAGGTAACTTTCATCAACCGCAAGTTGCCGTGTTCAACACGGCTGTTTGTTGTATTTCTAAGACGCACCAGTCCGGGGTGGGCGTGCTGCACCTACGATGATTTTATGCACAACAGTGCGACTTAAGGTAGCGCTCAAACCGGGGGTCGGTTCTTTGAAGGAGCTGTAAATTTTTTTGCAACCTAAAACCATAATATTACATATAGAATGCGTTTGTGCTCAGTATCCGTGTCCGAAGTTGCCATGCAACGAACTAGATAACGCGATCAGTTTATTGTTGTCTACAGCATGCAACAGAAGGTTACCGCTTCCATGCTTCCTGATGGCCGGCGGATTTGAAAGCAGCACATAACATGTCGCAGTGACAAATTGCAGTGACAAACTGCATTCATTTCAGCCGCCATTTTTCCACCAAATTTGTGCTGACGGGAACACCATGACACATAATATGCCGAAACGCTTCGAACAATGTAAGCCAAGATGCGTACTCTTGCCGACGCGGAAACGAATAAAATCTTGGTCGGCCGTAACCCATCCATTCAATTCTTACGAATTGGTATAGTGTGAAGCTGAAAGCAACTGGTAATGTTACTATCAATTCTTACTTCCAACGGTTAGTACCGTGAGTGGGGTCCACACAAGCGACACATGATTTGGCAGGATAGTTCTTTTTGTTGATGCCTAGGGAATAATATTTGTGTGCATAGGCCTTTATCTGGACTAATGCGCGTAATTCTGTCTTCCACCATAGACTTGGCAGGCGGAGGCAATTTTACTACCGGTACTAAAAAGCATTAATCTAACCTTACACTCAACATCAAGTCGCACTTTACGACAAACAGTGCTGACCCCATCGCTGTTAATAAGCTTTTCACATCGAAGCTCGAGCAACTGCTTGCCGCCCCTTGTTGTGGTGTTGTAACGGAATAGGTCCACGGACTGACTGCACTCATGGTCCCTCAGGCGGCGATTATTGGAGTGTCGATGAAAAGAAAACGTTTTACTGTGGGATTGTGAGTCAGATCGAAAGTTGTGACTTTTAGCTTGCGCCCCGTTCTGATGAGGTTCACACGGGCCATTTAGTGAGTGTCACGTGAACTGGAAGCTTTAGAATAAGTGCGGTAAAAGCGTGCTAAACACGTCATATTCCTGTACATTTTAATTTGCAGCTTGCGCAGCAAACAACTCGATACAGGAACCAGTCGTACTTCACCTCGACGCGTTACAATTTCTGCTGCTGCAGCATACGAAATTGCTGTACTGAAGAGGCATGAAGTCAGAAAACAAGCTAGTAAACTCATCAACATTGTCAAAAGAACGCCAGCGAAAGCTGCCCTGGAAATCAGACTCCAGGGCTTAAGGATTCGAAAATACTCTTTCTACGGCGTATCTCAGTTGCAACTTATTTAAACAATTGCATTGTCACATTCGCACATAAACGAATAAAACTGCGAAGGCAGAAAGGTAGGCCGGAATCATGCCATGAAATGACTATAAACTATGTACTGCGCACTGTTTAACGGGGTAACGGAGCTTCGACTACGCCCATGCGTATCCGCGATGAGAACAAATGATAGTTACGTTAGTACATTATAACAAATTGTGGGCATGTTGCGGGCAACTTGCTTAGAGTAATAATGAAGCTAATAATATTTATTTCTTCTTAATTAACTTTTTAAAGGAAAGTATTGCTATTTAACATATAATTTTTGAAGACCAAGCATTTACCCGCAATTGACTCACTGAGCTGTTTTTGACGCCTCTAGGGGTGAAAAGTCGTCTGCGTGTGCTAGTAGGGTTACCATATGCTCCCGGCAAGTCATTCACTAACCTGCAAAAGCAACGGACCTAGCGCTGTGCCTTGCGGAACGCCGCTATGAACAGCTTGCAGAAACGGAAGACTGCTTCACACGAATATACTGTTCCTATGCAATCAGAAAAGCCGATACATGGAAAGTGCGGCCAGCTATGCCGTAAGGCCTCAACTTCTGTGTGAATCACGAATGGGCAACAGTGCCAAAGGCATTGGTGAGGTCAATAAACACAAGGTTCACTGCATACTTATTGCCTACGGCTTTAGCCTATCTCTTACAAGCTACCAACAAGTTCTTTTGACACGAAACTCCCTTGCGGAAACCATGGTGCGCGATGCTAACTAGGTTAAACCTATTCATAACGTGCTCCACTTTATTTCTTAGTAATTTTTCAAATAACTTAACAAACACGCTAGTCAAGCTGACTGGCCGCCCTTGAAAGTCGGGCAGGCAACGTCCTCCTTTTATTCGGTAGGTAAGCGACAGCTGGTGAGTGACTTCTGCAGCACCCAAGTCAGAGGTCCACTGAGTTCCAGTGCCAATTCGTGCAACCATTTTGGATGAACAGAACCTGGTCCGGATTCCTTAGTTAGCTTCACCTCTCCCAGCAACCGGAGATATTGAGGCTTAGCTGCAGTGCTTTCATCCAGACAAGAGTCCTCAAAAGCCCTTAAGGCTAGTTCTCTGCATGGCCTCGTTGGTTCTCTGGAAAGGACATTGCCGTATTGCCCGCCAAGGACATATGCCTTGTCATGTTCGCTACAAGCATGCTAGCCAATTCCTCGCAGCAACAGTGCAATGAACGAATTTGCACTACAGACTAGTTTAACGTAGGCGAAGTAGTCCTTAGGAATTGTCCAGGCGTTTACTGCTAAGCCATTTGCTTACTGAGGCTAGGCCAATCTAAGATGTAGCTTGCACTCATTACGAACCAAGCGATACCTGTCCAACGTGCTGTTTGACACGCTCGCTAGAAGCTAAACCGCTAGTTTAGCAAGCCCTTCCCCACGGAATATATCCACGGAGGCTACGTTCTGGTTTCCATTCTTTCAAGCAGTGGGAGATGAGATGCAGCAATGTCGATGAGGCAAGACTTAATCTTTTCCCATGCTACGGGAACGGTGTCGGTCTCAGCGAGTACAAAATACGACGACAGCTTTATCCTACATCGCTTGGATGTTCGCGACCCAAATGTTCGAATACCAACTGCTAATAGCTTGGCAAGGCCACATAAGGGAATATTAGAAAGACAAGCAAACTTGCTCTCTGGCGCCAAGAGGCGAGTGGTGACTAACGTCATTTACAAAGTCAAGGGACATAATACAAACAAGGTCTTACATGGACGGCTGCTGATCGCCCACTTACCTTGTGAGGAGGTCCATGAGCTTGTGTAGTTGTACCTACAGCGTCAATTTCAGAAGTTCTGCGCCTAAATGCAAGCTAGATCAGCTTAGAAAAGCTCTGGGTGATTAATTCTCCCAACGCCAGGCAGTACTTTGCAATGAGAGCGCATAAACTCAATGATCTCCATGGGATGCTAATAGGGTTTCTATACCCAAACACAACGGTAACCTGAACCAAGGAAGCGCGAAGCAAGACTGCAAGTGCCTCAACAAATATGTAGGCTAAAAAAAGCTGGTCCTCAATGCGTCGACGTGATAAGGCACGTAAAGTGCCACAATGTGACGGCCAAAGGAGCGGTCAGAGCGGAACAGTACATAGGCAGGCAGATATTTCTCACGATTTAAGAGCTACACAGACAGCCATATTAGAGCGAAAGTGAGTATAGCTGGAAGGGGTTGGTGTACTAGCGGACCCACTTTACCCAGCTTATTCCTCAGGCTACATAATTTACCAAGTACCACTTGGAGAACTTCGGCAAGGCTGTCCTGAATCGTGCGCAAGCAGAATAGGTGCTGACAGTACGGAAAGGACCACCGGCAGACCACCTGAAAAATCACCAATCAAAGACATTGCTCACCAGCTGCGCGCCGGGATTATGAATCTCTGATAGCTTCCTATAACTTTGACCTGCTCGCTAACGGAAGCTGTACTTGCACACTAACCTTGCTACCTTTGCGCTAGAAAGCAAGTCGCAGTAAAACCCTGCGCTGTTTTGGGGTGGAGAGAACCGCCTAAGGCATACAGGGTCGAGAAGTTGGTTTATTAACTGGAATGCTCCCAACCCTGTTTAGCTCCCTGACAGTAACGCCCGGGAATCCTGGTGATAAAAGCATGGTCAGGCAAACTTTAAGCCAACCGAGGTAAGCAGATATGCGCTCAGTGGGAATAGTGGCAGTGGGTTTAGTGAATTTCCAGGAAGGCACACTGTTAACTGTGAAAGCTGCGCTTCCACGAGGCGTATTTACTTCACCTACTCAACCCTCCACGTCAAATAGTTGTTAGACGGGAGTCGGTGGGACCGATGGCCTGGGCCTTGCAAGTCTCACTGTGGGAAATTTAGCACCAAGTGGGGTTTCCAGTTCAGGTGCTTGCACCTTGAGCATTTTCTTAACTCCACTCTAGGGACAGTGGGTTTGCGTGCTTACCGGACCCAATTACGCTTATTCCTTTTTAACCCAGAGGGCCGTGACTTGCGTTCTATTTGGGGAAAGGCAACAAGGACGTCCGGAGCATCTGAGTCAGGTATTTCCATGTAAACTAGGGCGCCTGGTAGGATGAAATGTTCTGCAGGGAATGGATTGTCAAGAGCGGGACATTTCGCTACAGGGTCCTTTATGACAATATTCATGGATTTAATAATCAAATATATTTAGATTTGAGCTCTGCAAGCTAGGGAAGCTCGGCTAACGCCTGCTCGATGACTGCGAACATGGAGGTCACTGCGTTGAATTCAGTACAAAAGAAAGCCAGGCCCTGCGATTTCTGAGCTTAGCAAGCAGCACATTTAAACAAGGTTTCACGGGATGCTGTATTTTGTACTGGTTCGCTCGGAGGCCGGTACAACTTTGTAATACCAGCGTCAGCAAGCATCACACCACTTTCTGCCAGCTAAATCCTTAATTGTTTGTAAACAGGTAGAATTGTCGCAAGCTGCATTTGACTCATGGAAAGAAGATCCAAGGGTACATCCGCCTCGTTTGTTAACGAAACGACCTTGTTTAAATTGGAAAATAGAGCAGAATTTAAAACACGTATACAACCGTACAACCATCAAAATACAACGGATAAGAACAGAGTGTAAAACGGCATTAGAAAATGGAACTACCGGGTAATTAACATTACGTGTCAAGGAAAGGCTATAGCTTGCGTCACTTTAATCAATCCAAGTTACCTCTGATAAGAGGAAAGTTGACACTTGTCAACTTCCCTTGAAGTGTTTATTCAAACACTGTTTTCCACAATATTTCGGCGAAAATCTTGATCAGTACGACACACCAAAAATCAAGGTACCACGCAACACCTATCTTTTTATTGTACATTTAGAGGTTGTTTGTAGTACGCTGATATGTACGTTGCATTTGTTGGTCTGACACAGCACACCCGCAATACACTCACACGGCGCCAGTTTTAGGTTTAACAGGCTGCTACATTGCGCGGTCCCACATGTCCTTCTCTAGCTAGCTCGTGTCGTCCAGTGTCGGTTTATTTAGCCAATGTACGGGGGCAGCTTTTGCCCCAATACACTTTCGTAGTACTCGCACTTTCTCTTTCCTTACTGGGAAAGCTACTGTCCGGTAGTCCACCGCGAATATAAGTTTGTCAGCGTGTGTCTGCCGCCGTCGCTACTTTGAGGAACTCGACCAGAATCACCTGGGCAATATGCTCGTTTATCAGGAGCAGCTTACTAGAAAGTGGTGCAATGAATATGTTGCAATACTGTTTGTGGCTCGTAAAGGATTCACAACATTCAGGTTTTCGTGGCTGTTGAGCAGAAACGGGCTCCTTCACCCGTCTAGGTTAGTTCAAGTTGGAAGTTATTACCGTGCCACCACAAAAACGAGTTTGCAGGCGAAACTGAGTGATAACGTCTTCAAGTGGCTGCTATAGATCTGAGTCCATGGTTAAAGACTGCGATAACCACGTGAAGGCGAAATGCGTCGTTCCACGTAGCCTCATTTAAGTACACAGAGAAGGACTTTCACCGTGTCCAAGCAAACGATTGGTTAAACAATGGATACAGGCTCAGCAGCGGAGCATGAATAGTCACTGACTGCTAAGCTTGGGTGGCGCGAAACAATGGCCGTGCACGCGCCATGCCGCTACACACGCACCTAAACGCCACCCCTGTAAGCCGCACCTAGCCGCTACGCCTATACGCCGCACCTAGCCACTACCCCCTATACTCCTCATCAAGCCGTTACCAAGATAAAAGCGCACACCCTGGAAGAATTCCCCCAAAGCTTTTCATCTCCATTCCATCAATAATTCTTTGTAACCCATGAAGCATCGCTGCTTAGTAATGCAATATAAAACTTGGAATCATTGCTGACCATTTACATGACCGTTTTCCGCAACCGGTGTGACGGACTGAATAACAGGGGTGAGCGTGGTAGTATGGTGCAGAGCCTGTTGCTACTGAATGCTGAAAAACGGATTTAACAAGACGCAGAAGTCCCAGTCCTACTTTTCACGGTGACGCCTCAGCATTTTCGTCGCAATAATCACAAAGATTGCGGCAACAGAACCCGCTTTTTACACAGTGAAAGGTCCATTTAGTAACGCATAGCAGTGGGTAGATTAAAGGAACTCGCGTTAATATTAACAAGTGAGGTCAATTATACCTTTGAAGCTGCCTAGTTGCTTCTGTGCTGTCGCCTGGAGAAGGCAACTCCACTATTTGCAAAACATTAATTAAGGAAGGTTATAGGTAATTTACCATTAAATTTTGCTGGCCAGTTGTAAAACATTAAGCGGAGTCGTGTCATGTGTTTCTCGGAATAGATTTCAGGTATTTTCTCACATATTAGGTTATTTCATCCGATGACATGGCTGCCAGATAATGTTTTAAAAGAGCAGCTATGACAGGGATGAAAACCAATGAGTTTGCTTACCTTGCATTTCGGCAAAAAGCTTCGTTTTCCGGAATACGTAGTTGTTGCGTTATCCTGAGTAATTTACCTCCGACATCAATGGCCGCGCCAAAAGACGCTGCATCATGAGGCATACAGTCTCCGACAAGGGGTCTCCGCCCCCCTTCTAGGTAAGTATGCTGCATACAGATGTACCTTATAAAATTTCCTAACATTCGGTGACTGCGCGCTGCATCCTGCATTAATATATCTAAGAATAGCAGTTCCCATACCTAGGTACCTGGCAGAGGAAGCTGGGTCGCCTGCAGCCGTCGTTCGACGGCAGTGGCCGTAGCCATGTATTTCATGCAACTCTTCAAAGGCTGGTGTGTTTACAACTTTCTGAAAAGTACCCGCAAACTTATAACAAGTTACAGTGGACAATCAAATTGCCGTTTATAGACCGGTTTATTCCTCAGTTGCTGTAGATCGTCCGCAAGAAACTGATGAAACCTCAATGAAACGCTTACTGTGAATGCGCTCCCAATCGCTTTTAGGTGACACGATGAAGCATGAGTTGGAACGTGCATGTACTATTACGATATTGAAGCTAGAAAACGTAAGCACCAACCTGAATCCAGCTGCCGGCTCTCTGTCGTCAAA
The DNA here is from genome assembly GCA_944474145.2 of Dicrocoelium dendriticum. Taxonomy (NCBI): domain Eukaryota; kingdom Metazoa; phylum Platyhelminthes; class Trematoda; order Plagiorchiida; family Dicrocoeliidae; genus Dicrocoelium; species Dicrocoelium dendriticum. The sequence goes on from OX104061.1 coordinate 10,482,012, forward strand.
TTTTCACGACGGTGAAATGGCTTCGTTGACACTGAATTTTCCTATGAAGAAAAATGTACCCCGTACATGTGCTAGATTGATTTCGTCCACCAAAGGTTTATTGCAGTGGGTGCTACTGATGTGTGTTTTTATTCACAACGCGCGCCACCTGAGTTAGGTAACCGATAGGTGGAAAGCCATAGCGAACTACTGTGTGTGCCATGTGCATACTTGGGGCTCCAAGTCCTCGTCGTCCGCAATCAAAGGACTTGGCATACGGCTGTGATGGAATGTTATGTAGACGAGGTGACAACTCATATGCGTCTGTGTGGTGGTTTGCCCATCTCTGCCGTGGAATCGGTGTCTAGGGTTAACTGAAACGCCACCTGAGCTGGCTCTTGCAACAGCTTGATCGAAATCCACTGCAAACCTAGAACGTCACAAAACTTACTATTTCAACGAAGTATGGTCACGTTGGAAGTCTGCAGTTCTCGTCCGCCGGCCGGTAAGCCTTCGCAGATTTCTGCACGAGTACTTAGCTACAAGAATCAGTGTGCAAATGCGCTTGGTGCGTACTTTGTATCATGCAGAACCAACCCTCCTGATGTATACGTATCCCATGGGATTCAGGTCACTGAAAGTGAGCAGTCGTCCGCATATTCTAGGCAGCGTCTCAAGCGCCGTTCTACGAGGTTTCCTCCATTACGCACTACTCGCTTATAGGACCTTACAGGATCTAAATGGGGACGCCGCGAAAACGTCAAGCGTTTCATGCACCTCCACTTCCAAGCTAGGTGCCTCATGAGGTAAACACTGAAAGTCATGTGGTCTTTACTTTACAGGCGGTAGTACCCATGTATGAAGAAAACTGTCAATCGTTTCGCAAAAGGCCAATAATGCTTATGCTACAGCAGGTGACACAAATGCATATCCCTGCAAGATGTAAAAGTTGTCCTAATAACAGACTGGTAAGAAGTGTAACAAGCTTGCAGACACGGCGTGTAAAATGCCTTTATTTCGCGCCTTTCCAACCTTTAAACATGGAGAGACCACTGCAGTGCTTCAAGCAAGGACGCGGCCGTGCACTCTTATTTGCTATCAATAAACTATCTGTAACACGCAAAGTAGCTTGTAGCAAGTTACATTTCTTCCATGTCGGCGATTCTGTCCACAAGCCGGTTGTGCTTCGCACCACTCCTAAGCATACGCAACCCACGCAGTCGGAGGTAAATTTGGAAACCACGTCAATATATAGGTATTGAAAAGGGGACAGTATTGATCGTTACCGCTTCATACTCGATTGGGGAGAACTAAGCCGGCAAGTGGTAGATGGAAAGCTAAACTCCCGTTTGACAGCCCTACCTCGCAGTATGCATTTATCACAACTACTACACTCTGAGTGTCCTTTCGTCCTCTTTAGTCAAGCTCGAGCAGGCGCATCACGCATAACAGTTTCTAATTCAACAAAGGTTGGACTGGAGCAGGCAGTGACGATGAATCCTGCTAACAATCGGTGCTGCATATGAAGTATAAGTGGAAGCTGGAGCTCATTCACATATGGTTTCTCAGGACCACCGTTAACACCGACAACAAACGGATCGGACTTAACGGGATGAATAGCTCGACACTGAATGAGCCCGATCTGCATGTTAGAAGCGTTGAACCGTTTGACAGCGTCTATGTGTAGCTGAAAAACACCACTTTCTGGCGGCTGGATGGCTCTGTGCTTGTAAATACTGCATAGGTCTCGCAGCAGAGAAATGTTGCCATATTTAGCGAGTCGCATGTACCGGGAGCCCTGGACGATTCCAGAAGACAGATCGAGTTGCAGGGAAAATTTTATTGGTACAGTAAAAGCTTCCGTGTTATCTAGCTATAAACAAACGACATCGTGGACGCTCTAGCTAGGGGAATGGAGCATGCACAGCACACAGGGCCATCACGAGTTGCAACCGAAACAAGCAGCAAGCAAAAATGGCGGTGAGCAAGTCAAGCATTCGAACTCAGCGATAAGTTCAACAAACCGCACCGGTTGTGTTGGTGTACAACGAAATAATTTTGGTTAGAATTTTACACAGGCAAACCGGGGAATCTCCAGAATGCTACATAGCCCTCTCCCAGAAGGGACTGTATAAGCAGTCTTTCGATCTACGTGCGAACGGTCTGTCGCGAGCCAGCCTTCTGCTAGACCAGGTTGTGAAACCTGATGCAGCTGCTGGGGAGAACCATGCAATCGGACCCTGGCGCTCACCCATCCGTGTCCTCCCTACGGTGGCGAAACGGTAAAACAGTTTGTGGAGGGGACAGTTAGTAAAGTTCACGTAGGCGGTTGACCAGGAAGTTCGATAAACTTCCAGTTGACGTGCGGGGATCCAGTGAAAAGTGAAACTGACGTGCAACCAATCGGCGGTGTATACGGAAAGCAACATAAAAAAGCAGCGTAAATGCATAGCAATACACAAATGGGTGTAAAGCGACAAACGTGCAAAGCTGTTTTTGGTAGTTTCAAAACATTTTGATCCTTTTAGTGGACTCTCAAAAACGTATGGTAAGAGAAGAAAATTTCTACGGCACGTCCTATGTAAAATAGTAAGTGCTAACCAAGGCCGTAAAGCGCCCTGGGGGCTTGAGCTTCCTACCACGTCGATTGATAGTAGTGCCAGTAATGGTGCTGTCGGTTGAGGTTGTCGGTTCTGCTGGAGCGAACTGCCTCGTCTGAGGTTGCGGTGCAAGCTATGTTGGCGCAAGCTGCGAAGGTGCTTGTTGAACTGAAGAGCCAGACTTGTTAAGGAATGCTGGCTTGAATCGATCGACGTTGATCGTCTCAGTCATCATGATAATCAATGGTAAACGTTTTGTCGCTTCTGCTGGCGACACGGTACGGATCAGAGTAAGGAGGTGGAAGTGGCCGGCCTACACCGTCAGTACGAACAAACACATGCGTGCAAGTAGTTAAGCCTTCGTCCACATTGGTACGCAAGCTCTCTGCTCTGGGTTGCGTAGGGTGAAGCTGTCGCATGTGATGAGATAGGCGAGCTGCGTAGTCGCCATAGTCGAAGGTTGTTGGCGTTTTTGGTGAGCCGAGTTCACCAGGTAAGCGTTGTGTGCATCCAAAGACTAGGGACGATGGAGTGGCGTACAAATCCGCTTTAATCGTGTTTCTTATGTCTGAGAGAACGAGCGGAAGTGCATCGTGTCAGGATGTGTTAGGTTGGGCACAGAGTGAGGCTTTGAGTTGCCGGTGGAACCTTTCTACCATTCCATTAGCTGCAGGGTGGTATGCGGTGGTTCGATTATGTTGGCAACCAAGAACGTTGAGCAGTTTACTGAAGGATTCGTCAAAGTATGATCCTACATCAGTGATGACTACACCTGGGCGACCGAATTGAGCTCCCCAGCTTTCTAGGAAAACTTGCGAAACTGTCTCAGTTGAGCAGTTTACCATAGGAATCGCATCTGGCCAACGGGTGAATCGGTCGACGCAAGTAAGGAGGTACCCGTAGGCTTTGCATGAAGGCAAAGGTCCGACCAGGTCGACGTGGACGCGTGCAAAACGAGAGGCAGGAGCGGGTAAGACGCCAAGTGGGCTTTTGGTATGTATGTATACCTTGACGCGCTGACACTCTAAGCATGCGCATGCCAAAAGGCGGACATGGCGATTGGCGTTATGCCACACGAAGCGTTCAGTTACGAGCTTCTGCAAAGCACGTATGCGGGGTTGAGCCAGGTTGTGTAGAGCGTGGAAAATTAGCCGACGCATCGAAGTAGGAACGAAGGGTCGGGGAGAAGTTTGTGAGACGTCACATAACATAGTCTTCTCAGATGAAGCTAGTGAAACTTTGTGTAGTTGCAACAAGGTGTTGCGTCGTAGCTTGTCCATGTCGGAATCAGCTTGTTGGGCAGCAGCCAAAGCGGCTAGAGCAATGTTGGTGCCAGGCGATAAGCTGATCTGCTGTATGCGTGAAAGCGCATCCGCGAAGGGATTGAGAGCACCTGATACATGTCGCACGTCTGTCGTAAACTGTGAAACGTATTCTAGCTGTCTAGTTTCCTGCGGGGAATACTTGTCCGTTACGCCATTGATTGCGTAGTTCAATGGCTTGTGGTCAGTGAATACTGTGAAATGTCGACCTTCGAGATGGTGACGAAAATGTCTGATATCTAGGTAGATAGCTAACAGTTCCCTACCGAAGGTGCTGTAACGCGCTTCGGCATGTTGTAAGCATTTCGAAAAGAAACCTAGTGGGATCCATCGATGGTCGATGAGTTGTTGATGAACTGCACCGACGGCGGTGTCGGATGCGTCAGTTGTCAGAGAGTGTGGTGCGGATGTGTCCGGCTGAGCGAGAAGATCTATGTTAGATAGAGCCTTTAAAATTCTCGAAAGACAGTTTAGCGTCGGCTGTAAAATGTAAAGACCGCTGTTTACCATGGAGCAAGTCAGTCATTGGTTGAACAATGCTCGCGCAGTTAGGGATAAAGCGTCTATAATAGTTAACTCGGCCAAGGAATCGACGTAACTGTCTGAAAGAAGTGGGTGCAGGATAGTCCTTCGGTGCCTGGATTTTGTCTGGCAGATCTTTGATACCAGAGGCGGATATGCGGTAGCCACGGAAGTCGATGGAGCTATGCCCAAGCTCCCATTTATCGGGTTTGACGGTAACCCCATGCTGTGTTAAGCATTGAAAGAGAGCGTCAAGGTGATGAATATGTTCTTCGTCAAAAGAGGTCGCCATGAGAATGTCAAATAGATAAGGATAAACGCCTTCGAATCCTCCCGTTACCCCATGAATGAAACGCTGAAAATTTTGGGCAGTGTTGCTGAGCCCGAAAGGCATTCTGAGGTACTCGAATAGGCCGAATGGCGTGATGATTGCTGTCTTAGCAATTTCGTCTGACGCGACAGGATCTGATGGTAGGCGCGAACTAAGGCAATTCTGCTAAAGCTAGACTTACCTGCTAGAGCTAAGGTCAAATCATGAATGTGCGGAATGGGGTACTTACCCGGGACGGTAACTTTCTTAAGTGCCCTGTAGTCACCACAGGGGCGCCATTCACCGGATTTCTTCGGTACCATTTGTACTGGTAATGCCCATGAACTTTTGGACGGGCGGATGATTCCGAGTTCGAGCATTTGCTCGAATTCCACCTTAGAAGCTTTGAGCTTGTCCGGGGCTAGTCGGCGAGGGCGGGCCGAAACAGGTGGGCCCTTAGTGCAAATATGAGGCATGATGTTTGACGTCACAGGAGGCAAGTCGTTCAGGATGCGTACGAGTTTAGGATGCTTGTTGAAAAGTTCTATAAAAGATTGTGAAGCTTGAGGTAGGACACGAATGGGAGTGATAGCAGCCACGTTGGCGCTAGTCTTGATAACACTGGGCTGTGTCCTAGAGTCGATAAGCTTCTTCCTTTTAGCTTGGACGATGAGGTCAAACCGTTGAAGAAAGTCTATGCCTATGATGGCGAAAGGCACGGCAGCGATGATAAAAGGCCAGCGAAAGGTTCGCCGGTGGCCTAAGTTGAGCGTTAGCAGCTTTTCGCCGAAGATGCGATTAGTGTTCTCTTAGCTGCGCGCAGCTTGGTCAGCGATGGGGAGATGAGCTCATCTGGGCTACGGGATATAACGCTAACATCGGCACCAGTGTCGACTAGAAACTCGGTGCGGGAAATTAAACCTCTAGCGCGGATGAGGCGAATTTGGCGTTGGCCGGTAGCGTCCGTTGCCATAACGGACCGTCCGAGAAGTTTCCCTGCTTCTCGGATAAGTTGCAAGACTTGACGCATGTACTAGCTGCGGTACCAAAACTCTGATGGTACCAACAGCTAGCCCACCTGGTGCTAGACTTAGAACGATTGCAGGGCGAGTTTGAGCGGCTATGACGACGACGGTTCATAGTAAGCTGTTGGACCTGGAGACTAAGTGTCGCAACTTGTGTTTGCAGTGCTTCTATAGTTGACTGCAAGCCAGTGATAGAAGTACCCTAGAAAGCGACGGCATGAATCTTGCTGGCTTTGGCTTGTGGCTGTGATCGCTCAATAACTCAATCGACTAAATCTGCTAGTTGAGTGAGCGAAACGGAGCTCACTGTAGCGAGAATCGCTTGCGTGTTTTTCGGTAGTCGCTGTAGCCATAGTTCGCTTAGTAATGTCTAGTCCATGGTTGAGGAACCAAGGAGTTGCTGCATCTCTCCTAGCAGGGTTGAGGGCAGTTTGTCGCCCAGCTGCAGAGCCCTGAAAAGCTGCTGCATCCGAACTTTCTCAGAGGACATAACCAGCTTAAGCTTGGCCTCCTTGAAAGCCACATAGCGGTTTTCGGCCTGAGAAATGATGACGTAACGAACTTGCATTGATACCTCCTTGGATAGATAGGACAGGAGTTCGCTACACTTCGCGTATTCGGAAGTAATTCTGTGGTTGTAAAACAGCCTCAACATGAGCGAGCCACAAAACAGAATCTATGTCCCAAAAAGGTGGCACGGAGAGATTCTACCTTATGGTCTATAAATTCCATGGCTTAAAAAATGACGCAAAAATACAGGCTACCGTATGCAAAAATAAATCGCAAAATATGAAAAATAAATAGAACGAGCTCACCAGAATAAAGTTCCAAATATCTGGAGGTGAGATTGTTCCGAGGATGAAGCGCATACACTACTGCCAAGGATAACAGCGGTCGTGGTACTCGGCAGCGAGACCGCATGCTGCAGGCATTGTTGTATCTGTATTCCGTTTGTGCACAAAAGCGTTGTGCTTGCCTAAAAGAAGTATTCAAGATAACACAGAGCCCATGTATAAATGTGCCGACATCCGCCGTCAGGTTTATCGCCTCTACTGTACAATTGGTCCGTCCTTGTTACCTCCGTGTCACGTACGTCCATTTGCCGACACCGGCCATAATAATGCGTCCTGTCCTTTATGGCTTTTCAGTTTCGTCAATGTTACACATTCCTTAGAGCACGAACCAACGGACCTTTTAAAGCCACCCCCTGTCACTTTGCGTTGCTGTCCCGCTTCGCAACGGAAACATGCAACCACTGCATGTTCCTTGCGGCGGACCGAAAGGGCACAGGTTCGGTGGGTGGTTCCGTAATCTTCCGCCGTGATAGGGGCCAAAAGCTCCATTATGCTGTGTAAGGCAGGACTGCAATCAATGCGGACAACATGCTCGTCCATTCAGAAACTGGCATGTTTCAGTTATGCAGTTCATTACAACGATAAACTTGCAGCTGTAACCGTACGTTGTTCGTAAAGCTGGTGTCCCCATTTTCCTCTGCCTGTTTGATGTGTACTCATTTGCGCACCCACTTTGCTCCGTGAAACCACATGATCACCCTTTTTCAGTATTCTTGCTTGGAGGGTGATGAGCATGCGCAACGCTTCCCACTTAGACGCGAATAACTGCGTATGGTTTGAGCGTCCAATTGTCCACCTGATAAAAACATACACCCTCATGACCGCAAAGCGTATATCAGTATCATGTGGTCTTATGCATCCCTCCTATTACCCTGACTTTCCGTTAGTCACAAAATTCATATGCTATTCATTATGTCATGTCACTATTCCCAGCAGCGTGTTACCTTATAAATACATTGCGACGGATTTAAAAGTGACCTAAAAGCGACTGCATTTTAAGTTAGCATTAATGAATAAGGAGAACTACGTTTTATTTATCTATTATGGTAACACTTCCTGACTTCCGTCTTGCTTACTTCACTGCTTTCACCAAAGCGATCCAGTTTCACTTCCCAAAGCGATAACCTTTAACCATTTTGACTGAACATAAACACCTTTTCACCTAAAAGCTTATCACTTTTGCACATATTACCTAACCCACTTGATACATACCTACCATCACTTTATGCGCAGTCATTCCTCCTTACGAGATTCAATAACGTTACCTTTAAGATGCCTAGCAGGAACGGGGCTCATGGTCACAATAGGAAACATCTGCAACCACCATTCACAACTATAATATTTCTCTGCGTCTGCAACTGTGTACCACAAAAGCTTTTGAAAATAAAACCGTGATGTTTCTTTCTAGCAATATAACAGTCCTAAAACTCTTAGTATTTCACTTTTCCATGTAGTAAGTCTCCCACATGCAGTACTGAATACACATGTACAGAAACATAGATACACCTATGTATTTCTTACTTACGAACAAACCATTATCCCTTACTTACTTCATATATATTTATAAATGAAATACATTCATTTAGATCATTTTAGCAGGCCTTTATATGTATAGCGTAAACGAACGATTACTTTCATACACATTTTGCCTCTTCATGCAAGCACCCACTTTCACTTCCATGGGATTTATTTGCTGCCTATAATTATATATATCTATACATACGTATAAATCAATCAACTTACCTACATATATATGTATCCATACAGATATACTTCCGCGTGTAAGCATTCGCATATTGCCCTATTTATATACACATGCACACATATCATAAACCTCATCATATCCACACAGTTTCCTAATTCCACGTTTATGCTTGCCTTCGCATAACTTCCACCTAAGATAAAATAATTCCACATGTATACCAATTCTAACATGAACCACTAACAAATTACAACTCAACATAACTATACATATATACATATATATAATGTATAATATAATAATGTATATAATATATATGGTTGGCGGCATCCGGTTTCGGATTTGCCTGTCACTGTGGCAAGCCACAGGACGCCTGCGCCTACAGAGGGACCATGGATGGCTTGCGCTGCACCACCCACAGCTCCAACCACATACCCCATATCCAGTGTAAACCCGAAGGAATAAGACCGGGAGGCATGAGGATGGGAGCCACGTTTCATCAACGGAGCCGGCCCACACTCCTTCACAGGCAAACACAAGCACACTGTATTTGGGAATCAAGCGCACACAAGGCGGTGGCTGGACCGTAGTCCGCTCCACACTGAGTGCATGGAACCACTCTTCGAGCCTAACACGGCCACAAGGACCGTGCACCCCGTCCCCTCCAGCAACGACCAACTGTCTCCTGGAGCCAGTATGGACGACGTAGTGGGTAATAGACAGGTAGGCACCTTGTCAACATGCACATCAAGCGCAGCCACACCGGGGATTTCAAACAACAACCAATCACTTGAGAGAGAGAGAGAGAAAAAGAGAAAGAGAAGAAGAAAAATTCGATTAATGCATAAGGAAACGGTGACATAAACCTTAATTAAATAGCATACGTAATAAGTTGTTTACAAACAAATCCTAGCTAAGTGCACGAGGTCAGGAAGTATAGTTCATGGAATGATACGAACACAAAAATGTTATGGAAATCGAATACAATTGGCTGAAGCGATGTGTGCAAGTTAATGGAATAAAGTACAGGGAGATATTTATATGAGAAAGAAAAGCATTAAGGTAAAAACTGTAAACCCATCACCTGAAATAAAGAGACTTAGCATGCAAGCACGCGGTTAGTAAATCGAATTCAGCGTGCCTACAAACGCTGCGCCGGCTCGTCGTAATTCTCTGCAGCACACGTCGTCGCTTCTGTAGTGGCCCCAAATGGCACAGCGCATGGCCCACTAGACATTTATATGAGAAAGAAAGGCATTAGGAGAGAACCGAAAACCCACCACCTGAAATAAAGAGACTTAGCATGCAAGCATGCGGTTAGTAAATCGAATTCAGCGTGACTACAAACGCTGCGCCGGTGCTGCCTACGTTCACTGCGGGACCCGTCGTCGCTTCGGCAGTGGTCCCGAGTGACCTCTCTCATGGCTCACTAGGCCTGCCTGACTAAGGCACTCGCGACCGCATGTTCTACAGCACCATGCGCTCGATGTCGATGGAGTACAATTCATCGGTGCTTGCCGCTTCCGCAACTGCCGCTTCTTCTCTGCATGCATGAGGGATTTCTCCCGCACTTCAGCAACTGCCTTCGTGATTAGATCGCGCCATGCACGCCGATCAACCGCCTTCGATTCCCATGATCTGCAATCAAGATTAGAACGTGTGAGGCTCACTTTAATCATGTCCTGGTAACGTAACTTTGGTTTCCCACGTGCCGCTTCCCAATACTCAGCTGACCGTATAAGAGTTGTTTCGGTATCCGCGTCGAATCCATACGGCTCACATGACCGAGCCATCTCAGGTGTCTCAATAAAAGTATGCAGTCCACTGCATACATCCCACTTCGGCGCAACACTTCCGTGTCTGCAACTCTGGCGCCCCAACCGATCCGCAAAATTCGTCGCAGACACTGCTGATGGAACCGCTCGAGATATCGCACATCCCGACGGTTACATCGTCCACGTTTCACTGCCGTATAGAAGAACGGACAGTACCATGGATTTGTACACCATCAGCTTCGTGCCAATGCTAAGCTGATGGT
>OX104061.1:10492863-10579978 GCA_944474145.2 Dicrocoelium dendriticum
AAAAAAACAAAAAAAAAAAAAAAAACAAGAAAAAAAAAAAAAAAAAAAAAATCAAAAAAAAAAAAACAAGAAAATAAAAAGGACAAAAAAGTAAAAAACAAAACAAAAATAAAAAAAAAAAAAAAAGAAAAAAATATGATAAGAAGAAGATACACACAGACTGTGAGTCACGTTTCAGGACATACTAATGGGGACAATGAGAATGAGGATCTCTAGACGTAAAAATCAGTCCATTGTAACCCCATCGACTTTGCGCCATGGCTTGTCTAGCAAATTATATTCACTATTTCATGAAAACAACATTATGAAAGTTATCCGTAATCAGACCGCAATCGAAGCAAATGTGCTACAGTTTTCAATTTGTTCACACACAATCAACAGTCTTCGTAACGTGAAGTTAGAGCAAATATCCCCAACTCCGGGCGTATGACAATTCGCCTGACTAGTCTATCGCATGTAGATCAACGCTAATTTGTAATGTCTTCTTGAAGTGTTACATGCAAACAAATTATTTTTTTGGGAAAGAACCTCTACCTGTGAACGAGTTTATTTGGACTGTAATGTAACCATCAGCACATGTATCCACTTGATTAGGGCTCTACTATACCCTTTCAGCTGACCAAATTTTGCGTGGTAAATAGACGCTGTGTTTCAAAGTAGGGAACTTTAAACAGTCTAAGACATGATGAGGTATAAACCTATCATTTGATGTATAACGACATGCTCGACCTCCCTCACGTATTGGGATCAGGCTTATTTAACTCATTCGCATTGCTGGGAATAGCAGCGATTTCTGCTTATCAAATGATATTCTATGGATTAACGCTGTAGTTCACTTACTATGATTCGTCAGATCCACATTTTTAGCAACAGTTCCCTTATCGCTAGAAGCTGTATGTTTTTAACCGCAAGTTTTTCTTTAGTAATTTTTAGAATTCGTGCGCTTTTCAGTCATATTTATCCTAAAGCTCACATGCAGTCTAAGACAGATATTTCCAGTTTTCTTTATGGTACATCATGTTTTACATTTGTGCTATCAAAAAAAATAATTTTAATAAGAAATACTAATTTTAATTTACTCTAAGTTGTAGGCCTAACCTTTCAGGCTGTGCAATAAATGACTTCACTATATATTTAATAGGATTTTAGTAAACTCCTTTTCATTCCGTAAGGAATTCGGCATTAGAATTCTCGATTTATTTTGTGCGGTAATGTCTGGTTTTTCAAACTTTTGCGGTCAAAGCCTAACAACATACTGACAAGCTATCTGTCAAATCAAACGCAGTTGTGTGTGTTTTCTACTTAACTCACAAGTCTTTACAGCGGTCACCAGATACCAAATGCTATGCGCGGTAGTTTAGCTACAGAGGAACAGGACTGTTTTTCACGAAACAGTACCGCAACGTTCATAACATCCTATACTGCGGATGGACATTCGTATTTGTCTGTTAATTGCTTAGTTATTTTCGTTTGGAGAATTGAGTTACTAAATTTTTGCATTCTTGATTTAAGTGCGATGTTTTTCAATCTACTAGTTGTTCTATGTTGGGTTTGTTATTCTATGAAAGTGCGCTTAATCACAAGCCCAAATAAAGCACAGTTGTTATTGAAGCAATATTCAACTAACAGTTCACAAAAGTATTAGACGATTATGCGTATCTTTCTAAATTTTACACTGGTGGTTTACATATTGCTCCATAAACTTCGTCGAACGTCGATAGATGTAACTCATAAGTTTATGCTATGTGTGGTTGTTTTGCGTCATGTATTCTTTGGTCACTTTGCTGCTACTCCAGTAACATCCGCAATTAAAAAGTGAGAGTTATCAATAATAGAAATTAAAGAGGCATATCCATTAGAAAGTCGATCTTTGCAAATGTTTGATCGGCAGACGCAACAGAGATGATAAACCATTGACTTGTGTCTTAGTTACTTTATTATAGCAGGTAGATTAGATCTAAACACGTTGGTTTTCCTTCATCAATTGCTGCGACTAAAAGATGCTAAGTTATCAGCGATCAGGCATTCAATTCGCGTTGAATAGTGGGACTGATATGCAAACGCTTTTGTTTCGTTTGTTTGGAATTCAAATAACAATGTAATGGTGCGCATTATTTTAACAGCTGATACCAGGTGAGAAAGGAATATTAAATATTTTGTAAACCTTTCATAGACATGGTTGGCTATTTCAAACATGTATATACAAGCTGTATCCAAATATTCTGTACATTAGCCCGTTGCGATAATAAGATGAAATTTAGCGATATTACATTTTCTGTGAATCATTCAGTTGCATTCTGTTATTTTTTACCTTACTTCAATTACCTTTCCTTGTCAAGTACACTTGAACATATTGGAAAACCTTTGCAAATGCACGATGGGTAATGGCGATGACGTTAACAATGCTAGAGCGATTCCATATCAGTTATTTCTACGTTACTTTTAGCAATTTATTATTGTTGTTTACTTGGCCATTAACATGATTGAGTCCAGATTAAGGTTTATTTGCTTATTTCAGCGGGACACACTGTAACAAATGAAATGTGTAATTGCTTTTGCTTTCTGTGCTAATGTTAATCCTGTTGTGGAAGCAGAGACGGTGTCCGGTACGGCGACTTGCAATTTAGATGCAATAATCGTGTTTAGATGATTATCTGGCCAAGAAGCTGGGACGTTTATACACTAGTGTGCAAACCTCTGTACTTTCAAAGCCATAACATGATAAGATAATGGTACTTAGAGTAAAATACAATTAGACGTATGATGGCGTCGGGAATTGGGGGTGCGAATTTCAGTTTTTATTGGTTAACAGTAAAATGATAATGGAAAAAGAGGATCTCTTTAGTCTTTACATTAGGTTGTCATAAACAACCAATATATATTATCCTCTGTGTTCTAAAATAAATATGTCCAAAAACGGAACATGGCGCATATTCGCACAGAAATATTGTTTATGCAACTTAAATCACTGATGGAATAAGTAAGCATTAATATGTGGCATTCCTAATAAAATCTCGGCTTGCATCTTTCCGCATTCGATATAAATTCCAGGCACAATTAGTTTCTGTTTAAATAATCTGATAAATCTCATATGTCTAGAAAAAAAGCTATTAAAATGGTCAATCGTCGATTATTTTCAGAGCTCTAAGAAAACATGTCATTAGAAGCTTTTGTGTCCCTTTTAGCCAGATTTACTGTGGTTGTGTACGCCTGAAGACGAAGCATAAAAATCTATTTTATAACCCAAATTTGAATGGTGTAATGGTATTATTGATAATTCACTCAACATCCGACTTGTAAATGCCTGACGAAAGTGACAGCGTCTCTTGGCTTAGCAAGTAGAAAACTGAGGATGCTGTTTTTAAGACACAGATCGTCTCGTTGAGTAAGTTCTATTGTCGGCAGGTGATTCACGGCATTGTTAACCAGTTTTCTGTTAAAATTTATGCGCAAAATATAACTGATTTGCATGTGTATGCTACTTGTGATTTTTGCTATAGTATCTGAGTATTATGGTCATAGTTTTACAGAAATTGCGTAATTCCGACTTGTGTTTGTGGCCAGCTATTTTCGTGTAACTCCTACTGATTACCTGAAGTGAGTAACACCTTAACGGTACGGAATACTTGGTGGAAATTAGAATAATATTTAGGAAGATCAACATACTGCAAATAAACCACAACATTTGCATTTCAGCGATTCACATCATGTCGACACTTCTTATGTTGCAAATTTATCTGCAACCTGATTGGGTACTTACAATGTAGCCCTGTTTATCGCAACTAAGCTCAGTTGATGTTTTGGAAAAAGTTGATGCATTACTTTATTTGTGTATGCTAATATTTACCTGCATGAACTGGAGATTAAAATAGTATGTTCTCATGTAACTACAAGTAATATAATAACTATGAAATATTTGCCTCTTGGAGGCATAGGGAATCATACATTTCCTGGATCCCTTAAATCGTCATATTTTATTAAATATACTGGCAGCATACAGTGCAGAAATTTTCGTGTGCAAAAGACTGTTTGTGTTTACCAATATTCATCCAACCAATCGTAAATCTATTTTTAAGCCAGTTTGCATTAGATACTATAAAATACTCAATATTACAGGATGAAATCAAAGACCGTTATTGAATATGCTTCTTTTTAACTTTCCATATATTTGACAATATATTTGACAATAGTGGGATCAACGGTGGAATACAAGTTCATCATGCATGCGCACGACACCTTCAAGTATTATGTTGTGCACAGTTTTATTTTGCCGCCTTCAAATAGCTTATTGTGTTCTGTTCGCAGGAGTGTTTTAATGCATGTAAACCGTCAGTGATATGTTTGAAGAAACAAACATGTACCTTGAGCTTGCGCCAAAGTATGCTAACAAGAGACTAACTAACATGACGTTCTATTTAACTATGAAACTCAAAACAACAGTAGGGTCAAACTAATGGCCGGAAAAATTTGAATGATCGTGCTAATCAATGCGGCAATAATTCTGCCAGGTGTAATTATGTCGTTTTGCAATAGGAATGTAAACAACTTATACATTTATATTTATATATATAACCTATTGTTGTTACAGAGAGTGCGATAATGTCGCCTGCTAAAATTTGCATATATGTGACATCAGTGGGTAACTAGGGGAAATTTTGCAATTCTTTCATATTCGGATTCATATTTTGCCCCATTGCCGTGAAACACCTTCACGGTTAAGATGAAGCAATACATCGTTTTGTAAACAAGTGATTAAATCATTCAGCAGTTAAATACCTAAAGCCAAATTGGATCTCGTTGATTTGAGATTAAGCAAACTTACTAGACATTGCACAAAAAACTAAGCAGATTGGTTTATAAGGTCTAATTTCTTGAACCTAATGCTGTGGAAATTCTTGCGTTTGTTGGCAAGCCTGCAGTCTGTAATTTACTCCTTATTTGGTTCAAGCAGCATTGATGGACTTAATTGCGTTAGTATTCGCATTAAAACCGGTGCATCCCTTGCTACACAAATGGATTTAAGTAAATTAATGCTACGCACAGCAAACTGCATTCCACCTAAAAGCATTTCTCCACTAGTTTTCTTCCTGTTACCAATTATTGCAGCTTTACTGACGCATTTCTACGTAACAAATGTGGAAACGCTTATACATATTAATGCAAATGTCCTACAGATTCGGAAGTACGTGAGTCTCCGATGTAATTATGTGTCAAATATGGGATAATTTAATCCGACAGCCTTAATGTAGAAACAAAATATCGACAGTTCTCCTTGATTTTATCAGTTTACAACACTGATTTTTAAACAGTATAAATATCTGAAATTAGTTTTCCTTAATTATTTTAGCAGCAAGGAGCAATTGATATGCAAATGACTCGCATCATGTTGTCTAGTTCCAACACTATTTGAAAAACTAGATGTTAAAACCTTACTTCCTTTTTACCGAGTACATTTCTAGTAGTATCTAACATTTTCATCTCGTTTCTTGTCTTGAATAATCCAAGCATGCTCTTGAAACCTAGCAGCAAGTTCAAGAAATTTTTTATAGTTCATCAAATGTCTAGGGTAAGAAGGGACAAGCATTACCATTTCTACATCACTGGTGGATTTGCACCAGGGTATCAATTAAAAAAGCCTAAAATGTCTGCATATTTTGGCCAGAGGCAAAAAGTACAGCTCTTCTAACCGTATCGTGCTAACGAATGCGGGGCCAAATGTGAAAAATGGTGTTAGCTGGACGAGAAGAAGAAGCCATTTGGCCAGACCACTCGCTTAATTGTGGTAGAAATGACAGCTTGACACCACGGCCCGAAGTGTTTAACGAAATTTTGATGTCTCAAAATGAATTTTGCGCTAAGGTACAGGGCCAAGAAGTTGGTCACAAAACTCATAAATTAACCTCACTGCAATATGCAATAACCCAAAAATGAGTTAGTTTTAAATGTAACTATCACCTTTATCGCTGCTCTTTTCAACGCCTGTATATCAAAAGCGGGTCGCAGCTTTTACCTCATGCTTTTAACAACATTGTGAGCACATCATTTAGGTATCCGACTTTACTGGACGCTTGTGGTTGAAGTCTTAGTTTTGCCATAATTGACATCGGCATGTATTTATGGTATCAAACAGTTTATGGAGAAATTTCCTAAACGACTACTGATTCTGACTTTAGTTGAAAATTCTGTCCTCAGAGCTATATTCTGGTGGAAATCAGCTAAAGTTGCCACTAGAAAGTTTTACCTTGGTTTGTTGACAATGCTTACTTATCACACTCGAATTTTGAACATAGCCAGTGCGTTACCGAAGCAAACAGGATTCTGCATATCAAAAAACGCTATGGAAGACAACTTAGATTTTTTAGTGGCTGATCTACACAATTTTACTAACAGAG
Source organism: Dicrocoelium dendriticum (assembly GCA_944474145.2). Classification (NCBI taxonomy): domain Eukaryota; kingdom Metazoa; phylum Platyhelminthes; class Trematoda; order Plagiorchiida; family Dicrocoeliidae; genus Dicrocoelium; species Dicrocoelium dendriticum. The sequence goes on from OX104061.1 coordinate 10,499,256, forward strand.
CGGATAGCGCTAAAAAGTGTAGTAGCTCAAGTTCAAAATACCCTGTTATTAATTCCAGTTAGCATGTCTGTTAACTCAGTATTTTCGTGCGTGACAATCATTGATCATGGACGTTAGCCTAATTATCATAGGGTGTAAACACAGGACATGATGTGTGTGCATATAGGGATTTGGGGTGCAGACGCAGCGTGCTCCTGAGCAGGTTGTCACATTGTCTTAAACGAAACGCACATAGGGAAGAATTGTTTGTGTCGACAGCGCGCCTGACTAAAGGCAAACGCACTGAAATCGTTGGTTTGGGCGTTCTCTTCTACACCTATTTAACTGATACGTATGGCGGATAAAGTTACAAATGGCTCTTATTCTAACACGGCCGGCACTTTGTCCTATGCGGAATTTCCAGCGCTAATCCAAGCAGACCGTTAACTATCGGAAACACAATATGTGATCCATCCAAATAAAAAATACGCGTGGATGCAGGTACGTATTGTTCTGGTCTTAACAATGTACCACATGTGAAGCGATTCACAGTTGGACTGCATTTAGGCGGTTTTAAATTGTATATCATTCAAATGTATATGGCTGCGTGAACAGATTCAACGTCAACCTGCCGACAGTCTCTAGCAACAGTCAAACTAACGTGATTATTCTATAAGTCCCGTTGCATAGCATAATCTCAAGACAATAATTAAATAATAACACCTTTGAATGAGGTCATGACACAACATAGCAGCAGTGAGTAGACCATCTGTCAGGAAAAATCCACCAAAAGCCTTAGCGCACCATAGGCTCCCCGCCATATATATATATATATATATATATATATATATATATATATATATATATATATATATATATATATATATATATGAATCATTGTCCTGACCATGTGCTAAATCCACTGTCTTGCGGGTGTACATTTATTCGACGTCTTTGGCTAAACACCCGAATCGTACTTCTGTCGGGTGTGGGCGCCCTGTCAGCATCATATCCACACGTTTCCATGGCCCTCTTCAGGAAAAACCTAGTTACGAGAGAAACACGTCTACGCGTTCTAAGCTTCCCGCTCGATTTGAGTAGTATATATCCACACACATTGTTTCTTATGGTGGGAAGGCGCTACCGGTTACTCAACGGTTTGGTACTAATTGTCTCAAGCCAAACATCCCTAGTCAAATTGGTGCTAAATAGACAAAATCGTCCTGCTTCTGGACGTAGTCGCAGGTGCATATTCTACTACCGTCGCAAAATATGCATGAATCGTTCCAGAACCTCAAAGGCTGCGGGTGTCGGAACTCAAGTGTGTCTAAACCTGCACTGCAATCAAACGCCAAGTTGGATCTGCTACCCAGTGCCTTTTGGGTCAGGCTATTATGTCAAAATCTCCGGAAGGAGCCTGTTAAGCAAACGTCCGAAGCACAACCTCCACCTCGCTTGTAATTTTCTACTAATGCAATCATATGCCTGGGAGCGAAGCATTCAGCTTTGGGTGCTGGAACGCGCTCACATACAGGAACGGAAATGGAGTGAGCTATTCGAGCGACGCTGTGCACATGTTTTGCTAAAATTGGCGGGGTACAACGTCCTTATTTAGGCTTTCAGCGAGACCCGCCTTGCTGATCAAGTTAAGTTGCATGAACAGGTGCTGCCAGTACTTTTAACTGGGTGGGAAACGCCAATACAGAAACACGTGAACTTGGGGTCGTACTTACAATATCCGAGTGCATTTATGGCCAGCTCATCGATGAAGCAACAGGGATCATCGCGCGACTGATGCCATTTTGTCTAACACACGGAAGACCTTAGTTCGCTACTTGTACATATGGTCCGATCATTAGTTGTCTTACTTTCATGCTATCATCCGTGATACAGTCTGTACCGAGGAACGACCGACTATATCTGCCGCGTGTTAAATTGGACTTAGACCCAACAACCTATGCTGCGACATTGTTGGAGGCCCCAAGGGTCATCATGGGTAGGTCGACATTTTGATGAAGAAAGTATGCAAAAGCTCCTTTGCTCTTTACCCAGTACAACCTTGATGGAGGAATCATACGTGGCAATGAGACAAATAAACCGGTGGCTGCAGTATCCATCACAAATGAACAGCAAGTTATTGCGAGTCGACAGCATAGCATACTGATTATTGTTCTAGCAAGTAAAATACCGTGGTACAATTGGCCGCATTTGACGCCGATGCATTCGTCAATCAGGAGGGGTATTGAGTGACACGTTACAACAAACAGAACGCAAGACATTTTGTTAAATGCTTTCGAAAATGCAATAGTGAGCTGCAGATGGAAATCTTAATCTAATAGTTGTTATCTTCATGCATATGAGGTGAATAATTACGATCACAGCTGATTGTGACACTTAGATACATCTCAAGCAACCACCCAAAAATCTGTGAATTGCAGGTAATCTAAATGAAACTTACTAGCAAAATGATATATGTTTGTCATAATTATCTTCGGGAATCTACATTTATAATGATTAAGAAAACGGTTTCGTTCAACGAGGACATCCTTCAACTTAATGAACAGAAGTTTGCCGACTGCTAGAGTACACATTCTTGCCGAGACAGATTCGCTCATCACCAAAAACCTAATACAGAATCTCTGCTTGTCCCTGAGCATTTGTGTTATGTCAGTTCACCTGCACCTGTCTTGCAAGTTACCTAGGTCAAACGGCCAGGCGACTGTTTAACATAATAGCGGAACACTGTGCTGACTCTCTACAACATGGCACGGTTAAGAATATCCACAGCGCTATCCACGATCACCCGATTGGGCATCAGATTCGAACACAAGGAATCAAGGTGCTCTACACCGTATACACTCTACAGCGTCAATCACTGAGTTTCATTTGAACGACTACGATTGGGATACGGAAACGCGCTGTTTCCAGTTGATATTAATTTATTCACCAGCGTACCTATGAACTACTCAACTTAAACGAAAATTTAGTAAATAGAAAACCGCTGCAAATAGTGGGCAAAGCTAATCTAGATAGAGTGAAATTATCAACAGGTTGGAAGAAACAGTAGCGACGCAAAACAGATACAGTGAGCGACAAAGCACGACAATATACGATGTAACTTGATAACATGCAAAGCGTCGCTGCTTTTAACGTCACCCGTTTAGCTGCCTCCTTAATTACTAAGGTAGCGGGTGAAGAATTTCGAAAGTAACATTGAGAAAGTTCGCAATGTTATCAATTGCAGCCTAACTATAGAATACAAGAAAAAAAACGGACTAGCAAATTTACGAATAAAGCCCTTCGAGTATTACAGACCACGAGCACAATTCACCAGTATTAGGTTGCTAGTACCTCATATGAGTCAACCCAAAAGAACAGGACTAAAATTACCTTAGCGTCTCAAAAAGGCGCGTGACACTTGCTACCAAGAATTCGTCTACAGGTTCCCAAACCCCTCTCCCAACACTGGTAACATAATGTTCATTTTGTCCACGGTGCCGCTGCAAAATTCACTCCCTCCTATATGTGATTAGCGAATTGAACAAAACATTAGTAGTATCATTGTCCAACTGTGCGCTACCATGCATAGCATCTATTTGCTTTTATGCATACAGGGACATTTTATAATAATAATATGCATTGATTAGATAAACAATGCAGTTCAAACAAACGATAAATTCTGAAGTATTACTGACTAGTGAAACCTTTTTGCTTTAGTTCATCGCATCTGACTCGCTACTAGTCATCAGCTTTCATGCAGTCCTTGCGTTGGATTCTTATTATTTTTCTAATTGTTCCGAGTAAACAAGAAAAGCGGTACGGTATTTAAAACTTCAATTATTGCTAATATAACGGATGGCACAGCCCCTAAGGTTGGGTAACTTTGTGCAATATCTGGAGCAGCCAGCTCATTTTGTTACCTTGCGCGCCCCGCTAAGATGGCGTGCTCTGCGTGCTTTCACACTTCAGCGGTATACTTTTTTCGGAAAAACTGTGGGTTCAACCCAACCAAACGCTCTGCGAAGAAGGCCAAACGGCTGATTTCAGATCTCCTATTATTTCTCTGCTTGTGATGAGCATATGAGATCATCCTGTATATGTAAAACAAACCCACGCTTCTGAGGAACCTTCAGCATTCCTCAACGTAATCCGTCTCGTTGTAAAAAATTATGTTCTTCCTTGTTATTAATGATGGGAACTTTATCTATAGATTTTAGTAACCAAATTGGATGATTAAATATTGAATCAGCTGTATACTATAAGTCTGCAAATAGTGTTGTATATCGCTTCCAACTCCACTTTAAAAATTATTGGCCGGTGTATTTTGACACTACGCATAAAACCGCGCATTTACATCGGTTTTGTAATTTCTTTGAGCAACGGTTAGAGCAGATATCGAATACACCGTCAAGCAATTGCTTCATGACATTACGCTTAAGCTTCCAGCCAATCTTGTCCAACTCATTGACTCGAATATCTTAGAATCATTGGACTTCGTACAAAGTTTATGCTCGGTTATGCAAATAGTGCAGCCTACCACGTGACTTTATATCTTGCTGATGTTTTATCTACGTGCCTGCGTGGTTGCGGACCTGATGACGACAAGTGCCAATGCTCGAAACCATTCAGAATGTAGCGGTCAACGGTAACCAATAGACGATCAGTTTACATGTATATAATAAGATGTAAACACCTAACGAATAATACACGCAATAAAATGTCAAAGTTTTCGTTATTCGTAAGGCAAACAAGTGTAGTGTTTGATCAAGTTCAACTAATGTGTCATAATAAAGACGCTGCAGCTGTACTACATTTCACACGCAGTAATTCATGTTATGTATGGCTCTAGGTATTTAGCAGTTTTGTGAGCATACTACTATTTAAAGTACTGCTGCTGCTACTACTACCCTCTCAATGAACCTACTGAGGAAATCCAAATACCATATATAGCTTCGGAAGCATGCAGGTAGAAAACCTCTTCAGCCAACACAAGAGGCGTCAATTAAGATGGTTTTGAAATCTAAGTAAATTATCCAATGGCAATAAATGACAAAATCCATTTAGTTTCCTGGGACTGTTCAATTCGAGCAAATATAAAACAGCCACATAAGAAGCATACAAATAGTTTAATTTTTTTGGACCGCGGCAAAAAACAGACTTGTAAAGTGATCCCGCCTCTTCAACACCCATGTTTAAGCCAACGGATTATATAAAATGTTGCAAGGCGAGAAGCAGGTGGAATGTGCGATCTACCTACTGCTTGTTGTTTTAAGCATTTTGTACGTCAATTTAGTTAACCTGCCGACGCGTTTATGCTACCTTCTGTTGGTAATTTTAGCTACATAGTTTCCGTTGGCATCAGAGTAAACAAAAGAGCAACAAGTCAGCATTGCACAACAAAAAAATATTACGTACTACTAGTACGGTGCCGATTTTAATCGCAAACATCTAACTGGTTTCAAAATATCTTTGAATTTCAATTTGCATTATTTAAGTGTCGTTTGTCTACACGAATATTTGTCGCATCCGAGATGGCTCTGTGAACCTATACAAGATTAGAGTCCAATTTCAACTGTTAATAAGGTCCGGAGTTTATCCTGGTCGCTTGTAGATCGTGCCACTATCAAACTGGCGTAATGGGGGGCATAATTATTCTTGCAAACATTAATTAAAAATATATGAAATGTACACATACCCGAGCAGATCCTTTTAACACCAAATGGATTACTTATGAGGAGAAGGAATTGGTGATTAGTTTTTGTTGGTCGAAATCAGCCGACTATTCAGGTAAGTTAACTGCCTATGTGATAACGCACCAGACATCCGTTTTGCCCTATTTGGGCTCGTCAGTGTTGCGCGAACTTAGGTCTTCTACGGATAACTGAACCTACGACTGTTAGTGGCTTGTCCCAACTTGCCCGCGCGTTATGTCACTGACATATTGGGGACAGTACCTGACCATAATTAATTGTTAGTTAACAGCGATATAGTCCGACCCATCCTGCAGTGCCCGGAATGCTGTTGCCATGCAGATACTAGCGGTTAATCTTACAGCGTAAGGACATGCCGATTACGGCAGATATGAATTGACATATCCTTTTTTGAAATCCGAATATGAAGTACTTATAAGTAAGAGGAAATTAGCGAATATTTTATGTTCGTCGCGATCAACGCACAATTAAATTAAGTCAACTACCTACAAGAACAAGCAACAGACGGCTGTCTTGCCCTACTGGGTTTTGTCAACGGCGCGCATTTTCTGGACCTATAAGGAGTATCGAACCCATGACTGCAAGTAGCATGAGCCAAATAGCACGCGGATTATATCACTGAGCCATTGGTGACGGTAGCAGAACATTTCGTATTGTGAGTGAACTGCGATATACCTTGACACATTCCTCACTGCTAGGCAGGCACCTTCCATGTAGATGAGAGCGGTTCGCCTACCTGATTAGGGACCTTATGGATCCGGTAGATAGGAATCGAAATTATCTGAGGGCTACTTTGAACAAGCCACCAGAAGTCTTGGATTTTATCCACCGTAGATTACTGAAAGACGCCCGTCACTCACGAGTGTCGGATAAGGCAAAACGGCCGTCATATGACTTTTAAAGATAGGCAGTTGCGTTTTCTGAAATGTCGGCTGATTGCCAAGAACAGGAAATATTGCAAAAATCATTTTAAACATAATTAACACAAATACGTCATTACGGAGTTCAGAAATGATTTATCCATCCATATATGCCGTAACCGGGAAGTCCTGAAGCCCTAAGACAAATTTCTGTCATCTGCATGACATGCGTCTGCATGGCAGTGGAGAATGAGTCGGGCCATACCGCAGTTAACTATTTTACGATGGTCCTCTACTGTTTTTAATGGTTTAGTGACATTATCTGCGGGATAGTTGGCACAAGTCACTGGCAGTCACCGGTTTGGTCCTCCCTGGAGTACGAAAGGATGCGCACCACTGACAACTTCAATATGGCCAAACGGCTGCACGTTGACTTACCAAACATGTAATTGACTTATCTGACTTGTCAGTTGATTGCGACGAACAAATATTTCTTGCCTAAATCCTTCTACTAATAAGTAATGCAAATTCGTCCTAATGGATTGCAAAAAATGCTATGCTTATTCATAGCTGCCGTAACCGGGAAGTCCTGATGCCAGCAGGCCAACTCCTGTCATCTGCATGACAGGTGCCTGCATGGTAGTGGAGGATGGTTCGAGCTATACCGCAGTTAAAATACTATTTGTGATGTTCAGCTGCCCTCCCCGTGGCTCAGTGATATTTTGTGCGGTCTAATTGGCATAAGCCACTAGCAGTCACTGGTTCCATTCTCCCTAAAGGGCAAAATGTTGCGCAGCACTTTTTAGCGCCAATAGGGAAACCGGCCGTATGGTGGTTTTGCAGATAGGCAGTTGACTTACCTGAATTGTCGACTAAACGAGACGAACAGAATAAATGCTCGCCAAAATCTTTCTAATCCTATGTAAAACAAATTGGACATAATAGCTTTCAAATAATGATACGTCGATCCACAGCTGCCATAACAATGAAGTCCTGACGTCGGAATGCAAACCGCTGTCATCTGCATGGCAGGTGCCTGCTTGGCAGTGGAGGATGGGTCGGGCTACATCGCAGTTAACTAACAATTCGTGATATTCGGCTACCTTCCGCTATGGCTCAATGATATTATCTGCGGGGTATTTGTCACAAGCTACTAACAGTCCTTTGTACGATCCCTCGACGAGGACCAACATATGCGAACAAATGAAATTCCACAACAAAATGAAACGGCCGTTTGTTGCATTTTTAGGTGATTAGTTGAAATATCTGCATTGTCGGCTGAGGGTGAAGAACACAATATGCATGGTAAATCCCTTCTACACATAAGTAATACAAATTTGCCCTTACGAATTTCAAAAAATGATTTGTCGTTTCATAGTTGCCGTAATCGGGGAATCCTGACGCCGGAAGGTCACTCGCTGGCATCTGCATGGCAGGTGCCCGCATCGCATTGCAGGATCAGTCGGGCTAAATCGCAGTTAACTAACGATTCGTGATGGTCGGCTACCGTCCCCTATTGCTAATTGACATAAAATTCTTCTGGCAAGAGGGAACAAGCCACTAAATGTCATGGGTTCCATAACCGGTAGATGACAGTAGGAAGCGCAATCCTGACGAGCACGTTTAGAGCGAAACGTCCTTCTGGGGCGTTTCCAGGTAAATAATCGCGTTATATAAATTGCCGGCTGATTTCGACGAGTATAGAATGCTCCCAAAAATCCTTCTACTTATAAGCAAAACAAATTCGCCCTTACAGATTTCAAGAAACGCGATTTAACTTTCTGGCTGCTGTAACCGGGAATAAACTGACGCCGGAAAGCCAACTGCAATCATCCGCATGGCAGGTGCCTGTGTGGCAGTGGAGGAAGGGTCGGGCTATAGTGCTGTTAATTAACAAGTCGTGGTAGTCGTCTACCGTCCCCCATGCCTCAGTGACATAATCTGCAAGCTATTTGGCAAAGCCACTAGCAATCTTAAGGTCCATCCTCCTTAGAAGACCAAAGGATGCGCACTGCTGACGTGCCCCAATAGAGCAAAAGGATGTTTGGTGATTTTCCAGATAGGTAGCTTACTTAAGTGAATTACCGGCTTTCAGCAATAAACAAGAAATATTCGCCAAAATGCCGATACTAATAAGCAATACAATGTCGCGAGTATAGATATTAAAAAAGCCATGTCCATTCATAGCTGCCGTAATCGGGAAGTCCTTACGCCGGAATGCCAATCTCTGTCATCAGCATTGCAGTAGCGTGCATGGCAGTGGAGGATTAATCAGCCGGTATCGCAATTAACTAACACTTGGTGATGGTCGGCTTTCGTGGGCCATGGCTCTGTGATACACTCTGTGCCTTATTAGGCAAATCCGCTGGGATTCATTGGATGATCCTCCTTATAAGACCAATAAATGCCCAAAGTTGACGAGAGCCAATAATTCAAAATTTCGTTGGTAATTTTATCGATCGGCCGTAGTCTTAGCTGAATGTTTGGCCAATGGCAAAGTCAAAAAAATACTCGCTGAAATCCTTCTACTCGTAAGTAAATCAAATTCGCTCTTACGTATTTCAAAATAAGCAATGTAGTTTCATAGCTGCTATAACCGGGAAGTCCTGACGCCATTAGAAAAACCGAAGTCATCTGCATGGCAGGTGCCCGCATGGTCTTTCAGTATGGGTCCGGCCATTTTAAATATAACGAATAAGACCTGAATATTAGATACCGTCCTTTATGCTTCAGTTATATATTCTGCAGGCTATTTGACGCAGACCACTAGCAGTCTTCGCTTCGATCCTCCGTAGATGACCGGAGAAAGCGCACCACTTTCTAGCCCTAGTAATGCGAACCTGACATCTCTAAGATTTCAAACTTGTAGCTGACTTATTTACTTGTCGGCTGAATGAGAGGAAAGTAAATATCCGCCGAAATCCTCCTTATTATTAGTAATACAAATTTGCACTAATGAAATTCAAAAATATGCCAGGTCGACTTCTTGCTGCTTTAATCGGGAAATATTGACGGGGGAAGGCCAACCGCTGTAATCTGCATGGTAACTGTCTGCATGGCAGTGTAGGACGGGTTGGGATATATCGCATTTAACTAAGAATTCTTAATGTCGGATACCGTCCCCCATGGATTTGTGACATAAATTGCGGACTAGTTGGCAAAAGACACTAACAGTCTTGGGTTTGTTATTCAGTAGATTACTGATGGTTGCGCTCACATAACATTTTTAGATATGGTGAAACATTCGTCTGGTGCTTTTCTAGATAGGTTGTAGACTTATTTGATTTATCGGTTGATTGTTACGCACAAACTATTTGCCAAAAATCCTCATACTCATAGTTAATACAAATTCGCCTTGACGGATTCCACAAATAGAATGTCGATTCATAGCTGCCGAAACCGGGAAGTCCTGACGCCGGAAGGCCAACCGCTGTCATCTACATGGCAGTTGCTTGCATTTCAGTGGAAGATTGAGCAGGCGGTATCGCAGTTATCTAACAATTGTTGTTGGTAGTGTACCGTTCTTTTTGTCTCAGTGACATATGCTGCGGACTTGTTTTGCACAAGCCACTAGCAGTCATGTGTTTGCTCCTCCATGGAGGACCGACGGCTGAGCTCATCCGAGGAGACCTAACGGGGCGAAACGGCTGTCTGTTTCTTTTGCGGATCTGTAGTATACTTATATGAAATGTCATCTGATTGCGGCAAACAACAAATACTCGGCGAAATCCTTCTATTCTTAAGTAGTATAAATTCGTTCTAATGGATTTCAAAAATTGCTATGTCGAGTTTTAGCTACCGTAACGGGGATGTCCTGACGCCGGATGTCCAACCGCTGTCGTCTGCCTGGCTGGTGCCTGCATGTCAGTGGAGGATGGGTCGGGCTATTTTGCAATTCACTAACAATTGTTTGTGGTCGAATACCATCCCCCATGGCTCAGTGAAATAATCTGCGGGCTAGTTGTCACAAGCCACTAGTAGTCATGGGTTCGATCTTCCGTAGATACCGAAAGGATACGAACCACTGATGAGGACTAATAGTGTGAAACCGTCATCTGCTGCTTTTCCAGATCGGAAGTTGACTTATCTAAATTTGTCGGCTGATTGCGATGAGCACAATATTCAGAATCCATTCATCTATACTATTTAAATTGAAGCGTCAACAACCTCCTATACAATGTCTTAATGAGCAAGTAGTCATCTAATTCTTGTTGTAAGCAGTGCTAACATAGGTGATATCAACGCACCACGCACCTAATATCGTGCCTAGAATAGTGAATATCTTCGAATCATATATCTTCATTTCTACATATGCTTTCATTCTGCAGTTCACCGTGTTGCCTTGATTTCAGAAGATTTTACTTTGTGGGGCATCAAAAAGGTAATATTTAGAATGCTAAAACCAATACGTTTTTTCTTCAAAGATGATGCTTAACTAAATCACATTTAACTGCGGTTTATCAACCTCCGTTTGGATTTTGCTAAGCATTACCAATTAAACTGAAGCTACTGTCGAACAAGTTGCCAATATATGTTTCAAATTCTGGACCCCATAATACAAAATTACCAATATAGTGTTTACCCTGTCTTTAAGGTAAGGACGCCTCGTTCTTCTGCATGATTGCATACGATGAGCATCCGAAAAATGGTTAAATAGCGAAATAAACACGTCACATATGATCCTTTAAATAGGAACATTTACCAATTGTAGTGTTTCAAATGTAGGGTACTATATACAATCCGACATGTGTGCATTTGCCTATTTACAAAATAACCAAGCAATAACTGGAGAAATCTTCGCATTTACATGAATCAACATCAAGTAAATCGCTACTACATTGGATACAACTATGTTAATTATGGAACCAATGCTACCAGCACTTGACTAAACCTACTTTCAAAGCCGATTCAATTTCACAAAATAAGAAACCAGAAGGCAACTTACTCCCACTGCGTCCTACAAGCTTCGCAAAAGGTTAGCTTCGATATCCAGTGTTATCCTCTCTTACTTGAGATTTAAAATATGAATACGTAAATAATCTGAAGCAGCTAGCTCAAGCAGATCAGTAGGCTTGACAGCATTGATGCCTTTTATTATAAAGAATTCAATGATAAAATTAAAATAAGCGGATCAGTAGCTTCAAACTGTGACAATAAGTCCATATGCACTGGTTTCCGAGCGTTTTGCACCTGATTTAGTTATTCACTATAGAAGGGTAACTAACGAATTTCTAGACGAATAAATTCTCAGGCGTTTTACTATTTATGCAACAATAACTGCTAAGTTATACCTTCCTTTCTCTTTCACTCGCCAAGCGCAACAACCCTAAGCGACATAAATGTTGACTTATTCGTGTGTCCTCAAGTCAATCATCTACTTAATCTCGACAATAGCTTTGCCTATATCAAATTTGTTTTATATGTACGTGTGTGTGTGAATATCTGTTCGTAATTCACAAGTATTTTAGACTCTCGAGGAGCAAATATCTTTGATGTGTATATCAGTTTGATTGAGGATATTAGAATGTCTTGTTCTGGATCCTATGAATGCGCGTTATCCCTTAAGTTAGTGTCGATATTTTGTATGCAAATCGATCATGGGTCGCAGCAAAACGCTTGAGTCATATATCACACAATTTAATGGCAGTGTTCATTATGCATCTAACTGTACAAATTGTAACCCAATTAAAAGAAAAAAGCCGAAATTTTGTGTTGTTTATTTTCCGAGTTGCTACTTCGGGAAAGTTTAAAATAAGGTGATCAGCACTCTAATGCTATACGTATTTTCCTTACACGATGGACTAAGTATTACTAGTTAATTAACTTTAGTAATATTAACCAATTTATGAATGGAATATTCCAGTTTTGTAAGTTGTTTGCAAACCTTCTGTCATTGAACAAGGACACATAATCAGTGCCGGAATATACTTGCCTCGAGAACCAGGAAATTCAAATCCAAAACTGTCCAGCCGACTTGTCTACTCTGGATTGGAATGTGACGAACAGTCAAAAATCAGCTGCATCCACATGTTTACTAACAATTTAGTATTTGTGAACACGAAAGACAGGACGCTTTTGAATATATGACAAGTTGTGTATTGTAAGAAGATGGCAAATTTTGGATGGAACTAGTTCGTTTTATCTATTTCGTAGCAGCCTGAAACAGAGGGATACTTGTGTGTGCATGAAGTGCGTGCGACTAATTACGGAAACACTAGTATACATAAAGAATTGCTGAAAACCTGTCACATTAAACGTTTAAACGTTGCAAATATGAATCAAAAGCCAATAATCAATAAATGCTTTACACAAATGCGTGTGTAATAACACTGCGTTTTAATCTATGAATGCGATTTTCCCTTCTGTATCCGTCAGGAAGATTAAGGCGAAATACCAATTGTGTGATCTGCTGCACTAATAAAGTGTACGGCAGAATGTGAACAACGTAGCACTTGTAGTACGGTATCTGTTAGATGAATAGATACTTATTTCCGTCACCTGCATAAGGGAATTTATCATTACATGACCTACTGTTTTGTGTTATGAAATGACCGTGTATTGAACGTAAGGTGTATTTGAAAATGAAAATCGGCGTACGGTGTGCACAACTACAGTCAATGGTTCATCAATCCGAGAGTAGTCGACGACAAAGGGCTGGACATTCGACCTTGTGCACGCAGAGTCCACAATCTAGTTAGAGTGACTCCAGTGTACAAATATTTCACAAACACAAAACAGGCGTTATGGAAGCACGCAGTGAATAGGGCCAACATTGCTCTTTTGAAACATGTAGTCTAGAGCGGTCAAAAAGTCGTGACGACAGTGGCTTCTGCAATTTTATAAGTTGTGCCGAAACACGACCCAGAAGGAGTTGAACGGCGCCTACTGATGGTAGCCGAGGCTAATTCGATCCCGCTGCTGCAAGCACAATTATGCAAGCAGAGGATGCTAGTCCAAATGCACCATTTACTCTGGCAATAATTTAACTGTGACTCCTCGTTCTCCTCGGTATTTGAAAATGACATTCCCCCCATCGGACAGCCTAACCGTGGAGTGCTTTATTGTAAGCATATGTATATACGTGTGAGCTTTGCTCATAGAATCGATTGCAAAGGATAGAATGCCAAAGCTGCTTGTTTGGACCTGACCAACCCTAGACTTACCGTTTTGGAAAACCACGATTTCAACTAATTTTATATATGTACTGCCCTGATGAGAAAAATCGAAAAGTAAATTCCTTGTTGATCTGTGTGTTGCTATCTCTTTGGGCGTATTTCACAAAAGCACGAATGTCCAAGGTATTATTCTATATAATCCTAGTGAGTACTAGATTACTTTTGTCAATACGCAGCTTAACATGTTGTGCCTAGGCAAGTGCTTCGTACAGAATTAATGTGTTCGACCTATAAAACCACAGCAATTATATGTTAATTGCTTCTGAATATAGGCGGAGTTGGACCCGAGTGTTCGGTCCCCATGTAAATTGATTTCGAAATGCAGATTTTTTCAGTATATTAAGTGGATTAAAATGATTGCAGTACAACTTTAGGTTGTAAAATCTACATCTCCTGCGATTTTAAATTGAATGCTTTGTTTTTCCCTACAGGACAGTCGTTAACTAGTTTGCCACCATGATTCAAGGCTGGAAATCTGTTGCCTTGTTTGGCTTTCGATAAGGTACGCAGAACTGGTGTGTATTTGTTTGCGCTATCGCCGTGACTATGACCGTATACAGAGGCAAAATTATGCTTATTATTTGTATTTGCTACAACGGTGCATAGTTACTAAAAATTGTAGCGTCAATATTGGGCTCACTGCTCTAATGATTTTCAAATTTGTTTCCTAGGGTGGTCAGGAGAAATATGGGAATGCCAAGGCATCATTGCTGGATAAGTGGTAGCTTTGAGACGGGGTCAAACTTGATAACTCATGGGAAATACAGCTGGCACTTTATTGGTGAGAGATTTGACAGTTTTGCGATTAAATTTGATAGTAAATAGGTGTGTCAGTGATTGTGGGGAGGTATAGTTAAGGGCGGACCACTTCCTGTTCGGGTGGACTACTGCTATTCGGAGGGTCGCTCGTTGTGTTAATGCATAGCGTTACTGCTGTATTTGGAGATCCATATATTTCGCCAAAAATCTACTGAGTATAACCGGTCAAGTCGAAAATGCTTCAAAAGTAATTAGCCGCTAAATAAATCAACCGGAAAGCGTGCACGTTTTACGACAACCTTAATCAGACTGTTATTCTGTAGTGAGTAGCTCAGTTGAACTGTACCTGACTAGTGTCGAATAAGAATGAATCATATTAGGTTTCCTAACCTTTACTTCAGTTAAAGCTCCTATAATGTTTTGATGACCAGTAGAGACAGTGGCACATTATGCAAGCATATTTTGTATATAGGGCGAAGTACGGATCGATTTTGTTTAGGTTAGCCAGTAAAGTTAGCTTTAGCATATATAGAGCGAAGTACATTGTTGCTTAGTATCTACTAAGACAAGGTTTGCGATAGGATCGTTTAGTAAAACCCATATTTTGTTACTTAAATAATGTGATGGCACATGTTGGCCCCTTTTAATGACATAGTTGATAGTCGCACCCTAACATATTATTTTACATCGTTGTGAATAGTCGCTACAATCGTGGACAAACAGGTGAACAAATCTAAGTCAAACTCATGCTTGTTTAAGCTCGGCGACTGTGCAACCTAACAGTAATAAAATAATGTGCCAGCTTTAAGCTGCCGCACGACCACCAGTGCTCGCATGCGGGCTGCTTACAGCAGGAGGACGCAATCCGTTCGTACGCTGATTCGAATCGGAGAACTTATGGTTGAAAACCAAGCGCGCAGACCGCTTGACCTCACTTTGATTTAGTAATTAGAAGTCTTACGGTATATGCGGCATTTGTTACGGTTATTATAGAGTGTGTCTTACTGTAATCGCGTTTGGCGTAATTTTAACTGTGTCTGTTAGACATGCATTTATAATGATTAAAAAGTATGCTTCCTCATGATTGGGCGTTACAGCAAAGTGGTAAGCTGATTCAAAAAGCGTTTCAATCGGGTTAGATTATAATTCATTTTATATATGTTCCATTTCATCCAAGTAACTTATCTTTTCTAGCAATTTCTAATTTTGAGGCAGACTGCACTTTATTTGTTAATTTAATAAACGTATGTACTCGCCTTAGTAAACATGTAGGAATCAGAATTATAAAGGCCGTTCAAATGCTACAGTAGTCGGGATTCATAAATTGACAAATTGTTTCGGAATACTGCTAGTTTGGGTTGATGCCTCAACTCAACATTATTTCTCCGCGCTTTGCGGTTTTACTGCAAAGGTTTCATCACCATCCGAGTTGGCATCATCAGTGCAGTGCGATGTCGCGTGCAATCTTAATAAATTTATGCTCCATCCGTGATCCAGCTGTAGGTATCTTTGAAAACTGCCAGTCTGTATATGCTTCCCGTAAGCTCTACTCACTTTCCACACAATTGACTTCTGCGCCGGAGATTTTCTGTCTTAAACAGCTAGACGAAAAATTCATTACTTCTTCAGAAATAGGGGTTCATCAATCGTTACCCTTCGTAATTTTAGCTTGGTGGATTCAATTCTCCCCAAAGATTTTTGTTGTATCCGTTTCCTATCAAGGAATATTTCACTAGCAAAATAACATAATCGTTTTTATGCTGACATATCGTTCGGAATGTTAGACAGTTGTACACGGTAACTTTAATGTTGACTACACCGAGCTAGATTTTGTGGTATTACTACTGGTTGCTTTTCAATTAAATTGCATGCCGCGGCATTAATTGGACACTATCTTATATTAGACAATAATGCGTCCTTAAAGTCAATAAAGGCGTTATCCCTTTTATGTCATCTATACTTGGTTTTACTGCGTTGTGATTATATCAGGTATTTGATTCAACGAGAATCAGTGAAATAATACGGATCCCAATTGTTCGTAAGTGAAAACATTGCTGGAGGTTAGGTTTGATCTAAGGTGAAGTGATTAGTTGTAGAAATATCAAAGGGGACAGTGTAAGGAAGCTGGAGTGAGCGACACATTACGTTTGTGATGACGAAATGGTGAGGAAAGTTTATAGAATCCAACGTGCATTAGCATATCCCCGGTCTACTCAGGTTGATACTTAGAGTGCCGCGATAAGAAAGCAGGCAGCCAAATTTGTCTATTACATACCCGATGGCGGGTGTAAGAAATGAACTCTGGCAGTTTAGATTTCAGTCGTATAGCAACTGTGCTAATGCACAGTACAGCTTAGCCATGATGCTGTTCCGAATAACTGAAGCTACTAACGAATTGTTTCCGTTGCAATCAAATGCGGAAGATGCATTTACAGATGACTTTAGCTGTCGATGAAAGCGTTCGACTAGGATATTTTCCGCTGTGTGCACTGCCGTGATTTGGATTTGCTGGATGCCTAAATAGTTGCAGAACATAACTAATTGCGAAGATCGAGTTGGCATGGCACATTCAGTTATGCTATTTTATAGACATTCATAGTGGGGAAAATATGAGTTCATAAATGCACGGACGATAGTTTCGGCTGCGCAGTCTGGCCAAAGGTTAAAGTGATGGACACACGTCAGGATGTATACGAATTCGCTAGAAGCAGGCATATTTCCTATTAACTCTGAGTGTGCGTGTGATAATCGCTAAGGTAGGGAGTGAATGTACTCGGTGGTCTACGGGTGTCTCTAAATACCAGGGATTTCTGACAAAGCAAACACTAGAGCCCAGTTACGAACACCCTTGTGCATAATATGCCATGGACCATGCACCAGTTTCAGGAATGCACGGATGCTAGAATTAGACACCTAATGTACGGTGCAGAGAAATTTGCGTCCGAAAGTCACAGCCACGGAAGGTCTAAGACAGCCTGATTAAGTGTCAGGAATGTTAGTTCTTATATAGTTTGCATAGAAAAGGTTGCATATACAGCGAATTTGACTGCGTTGAAGTTCTTCGTCTTGGACCTGAGCCATTGCCATGGAGGCGATGTCGACAGTAAGCAAAGTGTGAACAGTGAAGTTTACGCGACAGTGCCATCGACTGGGTTGACATAAACTAAGACATGATGTTTGGCTGCAGTGAGTTATGTGACAAATCCAAGTGTTAAGTTTTCCGTTGTATATTTTTATCGGGAGGATTTGAAGGAGAAAGTTGCCGGCTTTCGGCCAGTGAAACCTAAAGGTCTGACAGATAGCTAAATAGACAGCAAGTATATAGAACTTTGTTGCCCGGAATCTGTTTCTTACCGAACGCGCAGTATCAATATTTGGCTTGTTGTAGGCGTTTACATATGAATTGGTGAGGTTTGGCTTATCTATCAACATGTTTTTAGTTTGCAGCTCTTACCTCAAATTCTCAGTTATCTTTCATCAGTGTGTATAAAAATGTTGGGTAGCTTAATTTTGCTTTGCGAAAGTCGTATATGCAGTATCAGGGATAGCGAACTTACGCTCATTTATTCTATAATGGTCAGTTCCAGATAGCATAAGTTGAAAGCAGTCGAAGAAGTAGAAACAAAGGTAGTTGACCAGACTATAAAGTAAAATCATTTATATCAAATGATTTGGATTTGGAAGGTGTTTAAAACATGGATCTTGTCAGCATGTTCCCGTCAATAGAATAAGATACGTGGTTGACAAGGAAATGTTTCGTCGGTTTTTCTGACTAGAATGTATTCGAGTGAACGATTATTCATTGTTGGGCCATTCTTTCGTAGAGCAATTGAAGAGAAGCGAATTGATCTTTATAGCATGTGTTTACTAAAATAATGAGATCCATCTAGGGTAAGCTAGTCTGGGCTGCGCGTAACTAGGTGGATGCAGTATTTTATTTCTCTGCTGCAATGCACAAACTAACTTACGTTTTTAGAAATAGAAAATTCCAAATACATTGACAACGGCACTTTTAGTTGTCATTTTATCGTCTGCAATCGGATGATAGACAGGAAGAATGTTGATTTTATAGTAGGCCGTCCTACATATTTGGCACACAGTAGCTCTGGCATGTGCGGAATAGGCTATCATTCCTGGACTGTAAGATATTTTAGTGCCACGTTTTCTCCACAAGAGCGGCATTCACATGATTTATTTGGGAGCATCTATAGAGAAGATGAACGAAGATTATCTGACGGGTGGTTTATTCTATCTACGAACATTCACTCGAAATTCTCCCTAACTAGCTTCAGTTAATCCGGTGCAATTCGAAATGAACGTGATGAGCAGAGTAGGCGTTCTGTTGAAATATGTTGCATGATGAGGTTGCCACGGCAGACCTGCGTTCTAGGACTGAAGGTGTTTGGCAAAATAACTAAGGTCGGCGTACTCAGTAGAGATCTGTGGGCGAACCTAGGTTGGGGAAATGGCTACGATGCCAGAATTTGTGCCCGTGATGCTGAACTTCTTTTCAGGGTCAACTATCTGTATAAGTCCTGTGCCGACCGAATAGGCAAAATCTAATTACGTATATGCCAAGAACCTCAACTGCAACAGCGTAAAATAGTAAACGCCCAGTAAAATATTCCACCTAGCCAAAAGTTAATGTTTAATGAGCGTTTGCGGCAAGCAGAGATAAGTGCAGCGTTAGCGGCACTATGGGTCTCAGTGGTCTGCTAAGTCGTCTCCCCAGGTGAGAACGAACAACGTCTAAGTTGGCTCGGGATTTAACAAGGAACGCGTTTCCAAATTTAAACTGCTAAACATAACTTAGGCTACTGCTATTGAGATTAGTCGTGTTTACTAACCTGACCCGAGCTTTTGTCTTTTGAGTCGAATGTTAATTGAACTGTGTGGTATAACGTGTGGCCTACGCATCAAAATGTTTCAGGTAAAATCAGTGTCCATTACTGCCTGCAATTCAGTGACTTGTACTTATATACATATATATATATAACGAAATTCGAAAAGAACCTGATGTGCTATCAGTAAAACAAATGAACTATCGCTAGACACAAACATGAATAAAATCCCAATTCTCAAAATACTGTAAGCTAATTGTTTCTTGTTGACTTCAACCATCGCTTGATTTAAACAGTCAGATGAGTAAGTTGCTACATAAATACTCCGCTGTAGCTTTGAGTATGTCAAACTAAGTGTATCATCAAATGCATTTTGCTAATTTGCAATAACTACAAAAGTACATTTGTTCTCAACATAATATACCTACACACCATCATCTTTATGACTATATGACCTACATAAGCAGCAATAGGAAGCTACCTTTTGGACTCGAGCTTTCTGTTTCATCTATTAACATCATCAGTAAATAACATTTATCTATATCAATTAGTGCACTTGACTAGCTGAAAAAACATAAGCATTAGAATGGATGATATAGGTTATGTCTTCAAGCAATCAGTATCGCGTGCCTAATAATCAACTAAATGTTCACCAAAAGCAACATTGCCTGTACATCGAGGATGTCGCTGATTGGATTGAGTAACTGTACTTCGAACTGGGCTTCAGTTAATTCAAAGTTAGTAATAATTATATATTTACCCCTTCGAAAATTTACATGCCCACATAACGACTAGATATGGTCGTGTGCGGTTGCTAGTCTAGCTAACACAATATCCACTTTTGTACATATTTCGTCATCAGTAAATACAACACCCTGACGATTCTGCCCTTGTGGTTTGCAAAAAATGCAATTCGGTGAGAATCAATCGCTTCTGACGTATGCAGGCCAAATGTCTTTGGAAACAGTTATAGCAGATATATGTTTCGGTTGATGGTGAGAACTTCACCAGCATTGCAATTTCTAAGCGGTGCAGAGACCAAAGGCTTAATGATTTTTATCTGCTTAATTAGTACTTGAATAACTCATAAACACTAACTTTTATTCGCTGCGTTCTGTACCAAATAATGTGAGCCACTTATTGACTGCGCTTTTAAATACATCATTGTGGGGAAGTGTTCTGTTAACTAGCTGGTTAAGCAGCCGGACGATCAGTGTTTCAAATGACTACTTAAGTTCTTCACCGCATTTCGTTTGCACAGCATTAGCGTGTATGCTGTTGTAAATTTTGACTTTACATTGTCACATCTCTATACTTGTAGCTTATCTTTGATAATAATATCCACGTTTGACAGGCAATGCTTTTACAAGTAATGAGCATTTCTGTAGGTGCAAGTTTAAGGCGCTGTTCAAATACACAAGCAACTGATCTAATGAACGGAAAGACAAAATTTTCTCCAGAAACCAACCTGTATTATTACACTTGGCTCATGTTTGATAACATACCATATAGGATAATGGGATTGAATATCTCTAGCTGTAAAGTCAGTCTATTTTAACCCTATCGACATTGCGCTGTGGCATGTTGTGCGGTATACAATCAATATTTTAAGAAAACAACAGCAGGGAATGTATATTTTACGCGACAGCATTTGACGACAAGCTGATACGGTTTCCAGCTAGTTCACGCACAATCAACAGCCTTTGTAATATGACGTTATCTCAAACATGTTCCAGGATCAGTGCGTATGAGATTACTCCTGACAGTTTCAAAGCATTTACGTCAATGTTATTTTGAAACGTGTCTTTTACTATTGTGATGGGACAAATTATTTCAGTTGGAATAACTTGTACCCATCAATGAGCTATTTTTTGCTCTGAAGTATCCAGTATCACATGCATCCGTTTGATTAGTTGTCTATTATATTCATTTAGCAGACCAAATTTTGTATCAGCGCCTTTGGGATTGAAAATGAGAGCACGAACCGGACGGCATAAAAGTTCGAAGTGCTTCTGCTAGTCTCCGCCACCTATGGCAGCGGCGCAACATTACTCTCACTCTGAAGAGTAGAGTGAACAATGCAGCGGTACATTCGACCCTACTGTACGGTTGTGAAATCTAACCCCTTAGATCAGCAGACATAAAGTGTCAAGTTAATTGCAAATACTAGTTCCTTCGCAATTTGGGCTCTCATCGGCTGGGAACCCCACTTGAACAACGAGTGTGTTCGACGCCTTGTTTATGGCACAGGAAAAGTATCTGAACCGCTCGGCACCGTCATTTCGCGCACCGGTCTCCGATGGCTTGGCCAAGTTTTGCGCACGCCAGTCTATCGAGTTCGACGACGTGCGCTGTTTGCTCACTGAGGGTGTGGAGGGAAAAGAGGTGGGGTAAGCGAGCGCTGAATTGGTCGAGAGGAATACAGGCCCTCACTTGGGAGCTGGTTTCGTTTGGAGTTGCGCGGTTTCCTGGTTGTGGTCCAATAGACGATGAACACGATTGGCTAGATACACTTGCTTACATGGCTAAGAGCCGACCACGTTAACGTTCCTGCTGCGAGTTCCTTTTTTCATTCCCACTACTTTTAGCTTCCCCATCCAACCAGAATCTCATTTAGTAGTTAATATCATTTTACCTTATTGTTGCATAGTAGCCGGCTAGTAGCTTACCGGAACGATGCCCATCCGTTGCTGGTAGCTAATCTGGCGTGAAATTGTTGTATTTGCTTTTTGCTTTATGTATTGCTACACAAAGTTGAGGCGCTTTACACTTCTAGCTAATAATTGTGATGGCTAGTAGCTATAGCGCTACATTATCATGTTTTTATTAAGTAATAGTTTGATCTTGTTAGCGATTTCCGTGAAATTTATCCAAAAATACGCAAGTAGTTCATAACAGGCATTTCGCATTTCCATTATCGATTATTCTGTTTTAAAAGTTAGCTTACAGGAATGATATGTTTTATTTCTCACTAGACACTTCGAATGAGTCCAAAGTGTTGGTCTAACCTGTCAAGCTGTGCAGTAAATGACCACTACATATTTACTACGATTACGACAATCTCTTTCTCGTTCCTTCAAGAATTCGCATTTAGAATTGTTCGGTTTGGCTTTGTGCGGTCATGTCTGGCTTTGCAAACTTTTGTGGTCAAAAACCGACGACATAAGGGCAAGCTATCTGCCACAGCAAAAATTGAGCGTGTTTCCAAAGAACACCCGTGTTTACAGCGGTCACCAGACAGGCGAATGCTTTGCGCCTTTTATATCAAAAAAGTAACTGCGTTGTTTTTCAAAAAGCAGTACCGAAGCGCTCATATCATTATCTGCTTTAGACGAACATTTCTATTTGTCTATCAAATACTTAGTTCTTTACGCTTGTCGACTTGAGTTCCTAAAATGTGGCATACTTGATTAACGTGCAAAAGTCTTACAATCTACTATGTGTTTTGTGTTGGGTTTGGCATTCTGCAAAGGTACACCTTAATCACAAGCCCATATAAAAAGCCCATGGGTTTGAAACAAAATCCACATGTATCTTCACAATACTATTAAACGATTATGCGCATCTTCCTTTCCATACTTACCTTGATGTGTCATATATTGGTCCATAAATTTCATCGGTTTGCTATAGACTAAACTCCTTCATTCATGCTATGAATTGTTATTTTACCACAATGATTTGTTGGTCACTTTGGTGATAAACGTGAAACTTTCAGAAATGCATTGTGTAAGTCCAAAACGCAGTCTCATCCTAACAAAATGGAAGGTTCTACTCCAGTAACATCCGCAGTTAAAAGTGAGAGTTAGCAGTAATAACAAACTAAAGGGGCATATTAATTGGAAAAGCGATTAATGTAAATGCTTGATCATCAGACGAAACAGAGATTAAAGAATATTTACTTGTATCTTACTTACGCTTTCTAGTACAAGTGGATTAGTGTTGCATAAATTGGTTTGCCAGTCATGAATTTCTGCGACTTGAAGATATTTACTGATCAGCGATCCAACAGTCCATTCCAGTTGAAACATAGGAATATTATGCAAACTCTTTGTTACGTGTATCTGGAATTGGAACAACGATAGAAGTATGCGCATTAGGTTAGCATTCGATTCCAGCTTGAGAAATGTAGCTTTGAACCTTTCATTATTTGAAACCGATTTTAACGATTCATATGCTAGCTGTATCCAAATATTCTGTACATGAGCTTGTTGCGGTCCTGGGAAGAACGCTGGTGATATTAAATTTTTTGCGGAACATTCAATAGCATTCTGTTCTTCTTTACGTTATTGTAATTGCATTCCCTTAGCAGGTATTTTTGCCATATTGAACAGGCGAGCTAATACATAATGAGTTATTTTGTTGAAGTTATCAGTGCTAGAGCGATTACATATCAGTAACGTTTATTTTAATTATTCGTGTTTATTTGGCCGTTGAAATAATTGAGTCCAGAATAAGGCTGATTGGATTATTTCGGCGGTACCACAGTAATATATGTAAAGGAGTAGCTGCTTTGTGCTTATTCTTCTAGTGTTGTTCCCGTTGTGGTAGCAGAGACTGTGTCCGGCAAGGCGACTTGCAATATAGATGCAATAAATGTGTATAGCTAATTAGCTGATCAAGCATGTGGGACTTTTATACACTGGTGTGCATATCTCTGTACTATGAAAGCCAAAACATGAGAAGGTAATGGCATTTAGAATAACATTCAATTGGGTGTATGACGGCTTTCGGAATTGGGTGTGCGAATTTCAGTTAGTGTTAGTTAAAAATTAACTGAACATATGATGTATAAAAGAGTGTCAGTTTAGACTCTATATCGAGGTTGTCAAAAGCAACCAATATAGCTACAAATCATCTGTGAGTTTGCAACAACATACATGAAGAAACGGCAAACATCGCTCATATTCGCACGGAAAAATTTGTTTTATGCAAATTATACAACCGTTGGAAAATTTAACGCAACAATTCCTGTAATATACATATGTAAATTTACAGTATTCACCTATATTAAATTGACTATGTAACATTAAGTCATTAAAATGTCAATTCAAGTGTTAAGCGTGGTCTTATTTCAAGCACTATTGCGCCAAAGTTATACCAATGCAATTGATGGGTAAAAAGACAATAGTACCAAATTAGAACTGCGGTGGAATACCTCTCCTCCTTGAATTTTAAACGCACGCTGTACTACTGGAATGACTTACTGAGCCATTGCAACGTTGTCAAACCTTTGGCAGCATCCCGAGTTAGTTCTCAGTTTATGTTTCTCAGCACTTGATATAAATGCCAGGCTAAATATGTTCCTGTTTAACTGTACTTACTTTTATGGCTTCGTCTGAAGCATTAAGAGGCGTCCATCATCAAGTTATGTCCAAATGATGCTCCTTTCCATGAAAGTGTCAATATCAGTAGCTTCACATAACCATGGTATCGCTCTTGTTATAACATTTGGCTGAGTACTATTTAGATTGTTCATATTGAGTTTCATCTATTGTATAAACCTGCCGTTGTTGAATATATACTAAATAACTTTGATGAATGAGTTGATTCAAGTGTTTTTTATATAAAAAAACGAAATTGTATATGCCTCACCAAAATGTGCCGGTCGCAAAATAACCAGACATTGTCCCAGTTCTTTTCGGTTGTGCAAGCACGTACCAATTGTATCATTGAACAAACGGTGTTTTGAAACACCCTACTTAAGTTACACTACAGTGAGTGTATTACTCAAGATTAGAAACGGTGCTACCGCCGTGGTTCAAATATTGTACAAATATTGAGCAAATATTGAAAGAAATCAACATGAAGCAGGTAGCGAAAAAGCATAATTTATCACATACGTCCTCGGTAGCTCAGCTGGTATAGCAGCGGACCAGTACTTCATGTGTTCGAGGTTCGATTCCCCGTCGAGGCAGAGTATTGTGCAATGTAGAATCGTGGCTTGTACTTTCTACAATATTACAACACTCACAAAAACCACCAATCACCTGTCACCAGTTTGATCCAGCCAAAATTTTTACCATCGTGTTAAGACATGCTGACGCCCGTTTCCTACGCATGCGGCCCTGTGGCGCAATGGATAACGCGTCTGACTACGGATCAGAAGATTCCAGGTTCGAATCCCGGCAGGGTCGACTTTTCGCGGAAACGAGTAATCGAGTTTTCGGCACTATTTGTCGTGGATTTCTCTTCCCTTCTTGCGGGCTTTTCGCCACAGCTGTAGTGTATAAACCCTATTCTCGTCACAACTTTGACACTCCGTCTCACCCTTTTACCCAGCTATTTCTCTAGCATCCGATTACTGAACATGTTACGATATTATTTTCATGGGTCTCAAACCCGACGTACTAACTCAACTGGCTCGCATACATGTTCGAACGATAAGCTCTACCACTGTCAACCGATCGCTCAACCTATATCTTAAGCGCATATTAGGCCACTCACTATTTTCTGATTCCCTCAACTCATTTACCGGTTAACAACGCCCTATACTCCCGGTTTCTACACAGGACAACTTTCGCGCACGCTAGGCCACTTCGGACAGCATTTTTCTCTCACATTCAGCAAATGGCGGGTTTTGTGCTTGCATGCAAAACTACGGATATGATGTATAACATATTCCGTTATTCCATTGCATTCAAACAGCATAACGTTACCATAAATTTTATATTTATACATTAACAATATCCTGTTCAATTTCATTGGCAGTTTGCTCGGTCCGTTTTTCTTCTCTCGCTTGTTTTAAAGGATAACAATACCTGCAAGGAGCACCTCTGAGGGCATAATTGCGACTCTCCAATGGACACGGAATCAATACAGAACCAAGAAATCACCCGCATTCGCAATCCTGATAAACTAAGGGAACCCAGAAAACTAATCAAATCAATTCACTTCACCGGAGTCGTCCGACTTCAATAGCTCCAACCACTCGCGGCCGACACCGAAGGAGACTACACAACCACGGAAAACAAACTGGCGAAACCTGGCTGCGAATATCCACGAGGGTAATTGATCAGATGCAATCTTTTCAATATCATATCACCAATCGGCAGTGTTTCAGGACGTGGTGGGTCTTCTTCTGGCAAGCGTTTTCCTTACAAAAAGCCACAAATGTCTGTTTAACAACACTGCGACTTGGCGGATGTGACTCGCCACTCATTAAAGTCACTGCCCCTAACACACATTGGCAAGTTGACCGATACCACATTTACAAATTCTTTGCATATATCTGCTTTCGTACGAACATGCCTAAATATTTGATTAGTGACATGCCACTATTCTTAAATACTTTTTTTCAGCTTTTCCTCATGCTTCACTCACCTGACCTGCACTGTGTACACAACTTAATCGGACTAGTTCCTCATCAACATGTTCCACATTAGTGATGTGCTTCTTATCTCTACATCTCACATTCTGTGGACATAGGCTTCGTACAACGTTTGGGCCATATGGGCCCACACAACTGTCTCTAACTGTACTACACCTGCGCTTGTTTTTGCTAATCATGCTGCCATGTACAGTCTTGCAATATTCTGGTCATGCCCAAAAAACGTGCCTCGCTTTGTCAAGAATAAAGTATTTATTTATTTATTTATCTATTTAACGTGACCTAACGGACGGCTGAACAAGATCCGAACCTGTTTTCTAAATCCGCTTCCCCATTCACATGAATGTCATCATTGTGGTTCCATCGTTTGTCAATAAGAAGACTACTAACGATTGCAAATGCGAGGGCCACTAGGCCGTTGCACTGAGGTTACAGTACAGTTTAATATCGGTGAATGCTTGTTTGGCTGTTTAGTAAACTGATCGCCGGAATTCTTATCTCACAATTTCAATAAACTTCAGCAAGTGAAGTATATTTAAGTGAAATAACTCCTTAGGTTTCTCTTTAAAAAATTTCTAAGCTAATTGTCCATTTCCGCGTCTAGCTAGTTTTTCTTGGGAAAGGCTGAGCCCGTTCTAATTTAAGCAAAATCTAACCTGAAATTCGACGTTCTAATCGAAATTGTATTATGTATATTTGCCGACCGAAGTAAAGGAAACAATTAATATGGCTTTTTAACTGATGATACTCATTAAATTTTCTAAAATTTCTCTACACCTAGACAAAGTTGCGCAGCGGCTGTGTACGAGATGATCATTCACCGTTGTACTGGAATAATAACAACTTCCCTATGAGTAGGTCACGTATATTGCTGATAATTGCAGTTAAGATACCACGTGTAACTATTGCACCCACTGTACTTGTCATTTGACTGGCCGAGCGATTGTCTGAATACCTAAAGAAAGAAAAGGGACTTCTTGTATTGCATCACTTCTGAAGTCACTAACTACAAATAGCACGACTAAAGTTTCACCACGTCTTTTGCCTACAGGTATTTAGAGATGTTCTTGTTTGTTCACTCGATATTGTCTAGTTTATTATAATTACCAGAAAAGCCATCTGACACAGATATTGCCAGGAGAATTAACCAAAAAATCCTTTGCAGTTTTGGGATAGATTCCAAATTGACAGGAGCATTCTACCCTAACAAGAGCTAAAAACTAACCATGTATTTATTGTTTGTGCGAAGTTTAAATAGCTAATATAGACTATTTGTAATAAGCTTTGTTTTTCGACATGTTTGATTAGTGAATCCTAAGTCGATCCCTGAGATGATCAAATCTTAAATACAATGTATGTGAATACTGCAGTTTCCTTAGTATAGATGAATGAAGATGCACTTTGAGCTGCATTTATTAGCAAATTGGGAATAATCACAACAGCGGGTTAGTAAGAGAAATATTTATGTCAAATAGGTTTATCTTATCTTAGAATTTTCGGCCTTAGTGGGGATAATCCACCAGGTTCTTCGTGGCAGTAACAATGGGGATTTTCAATTTACGCGCATCTGTGCTTCACATAGTAGACGGAATAAAATCACCTGACAAGCAACTGAGATGTGTGCTTCCTCCCAAATACGCGCGCAATTTTCGATTTGACAATTTGCAACGCTATAGTAGTGATTCTCCAAACGCTTTGTCCTACACCGCTTGCACTAAACAATAAGTAATTTAAGTTTATTCTGTGATTGATGCACAGTTCATATACAAACACGACCGAGGCCATGGTCCTAATGATTGCATTTAATGCACTGAACTTGGTATGCCTTTCATTTCCCTTTCTGTTTTATTTAAATATGTAGCTAAATCATTAGACTTATTATCTTGCACCATGAATGCTTTAACTTATTTGACCGTATCCATGCAGTCGCGAATATGATCCTTGTTTTCATCAAAGCGACAATTAGCCCAATTAAACCGGACTAACGAAATGTTTGCATCAAAACGAAACACTGCCAAACCAGTGCACCGAGTAGTTTTCCAAATCTATCATTCGCTTCTACTCATCCGTTAAGGTGAAATAAAGCAACGATGAGAACTCAAAATTTAACTCAGATTTGGTTTGCATAATTTTAAACTAAACTCTGTAAATTCGTACATGTAATACCTATTTCTCGTTTGTTTGCAAGTTGCAATTACTTTGCTTCACATTTGATTATTTTCGAAAAGAAACGTGCAAAATTTCTTATGTCACGCTTCCGGTATTCGTTTCACTTATTGGTAAGTTTTCGTTTAGTTAAATGGCCCATTAGTTCGAGTGCAGAACCACAGTATATCAATAACATTTATCCAAACCAGGCAGAGAGTTTATCTTGTGAATTGACTTGATACATTTCGATAATCCTATAAGAGATTTTAAATAACATATTTACCCGGTAAGCAATAACATTACTTTAAAATCTTAACTTCCTACCTAAACCTACATTCGGATCCATCAAACACAATAATTTACCCGTGATAATGCAATCTTCATTGCCTATACTTGTTAATCGAAATCGAAATACTGGAAGAGAATTTATTAAACGGTCTAACCTTTGCGGCATATTTCATGAGCTGTTGGTCCATTACTTTAATTCAATAGCTTATTTCAAGAAAAACCGAAATTTGAAAACCGCATGATTTTCGCATGGGAAGAAGCTTCATTTTAAAGCATCGAAATAGAACAGTTATCATAAATAATCAAGCAACCTACAATGCTTCGCCATGGTTGCTCCTTCACAGCTTACCTCTGATATAAGAATTTTAGAGCACACGTGTTTTATGAACTCAGCTACTGCATGCACTAATTTGTTGCTTGTTTCTGAGCTTGGTTTTATTTCATCACATTCTGGCGAGCGCTCATCACTAATCTGCCCAGGAGCTACTTGCTCTTCGACGCCAAGGTACGTCGTCACTACGAATCGAAAGGCATTGTGACCTAGAGCAATTATTATGAGCTCTACGCACCGACGATTCCAGATTGCATGGCGATATGACAATGAAGCGAGATATCAGAAACCGTATTGTTCGTCACATGCTATCAGCCAGACAATCAAAGTAACCGGTGGCACTTTATCCTGTTCTCCATTGGGAATCAGGTGCTTTCCAGATAAAAATATTGCTGTGGAAAATTACGGCCTTATTTAGCAATGCAGGAAAAAAAACGGAATGTCGTTCTAACCGAACCTTTAGTTGTACGCAAACCATAGCATTTAAAATTAGAACCGCTAACGATTTTTCTACTGGTCCTTTCAATTAAGCTCTCATCTCTTTCGTTGGTGGCTGTGGCTGTCCTTATTAGATCTATTGCGATAACCGAACCAACATCGCCTGGGTGGATATGGGATGTTTGATTGCATTTTCAATGGGATCAAATAAAAGTCGAGTATAGAATGATGCTCCCAGGAAGGACAATATCTATGAGTGTTTGCAACCGGCAACGTCACTTAGAATAATCTCTTGTTGCCGTACTTTGAGGAAGAACGAATTTTGAACGATCAAGCACCCAACAAAATGTTCCTCTGTGAAACCAGCAAAAATAGTTTAGTAAGATAAGAATCCTTTGTGACAAGCACACGTGAACTGAGAAAATTTATTATTTAGGCATGCCGTCATGATACTTTACGGATAACTGCATCTTCGTCTAGACTGGAATACTGATACTGATACTGACTAGAAGCAGCGAGTAGAGCATACTGTGTGTAGTTGCATCAATTGTCGCTCTTGGACCTTAACGTATTAATTATCATTCCGCTCTCTATATTTTGCCTCTGCAAAGTGTTTGTCTATAAGCTTCTTAAATTCGGCCACTGAGTTCACCTCTATTACCTGCTGCGGCAGGTTGTTCCAGACATTCACCACTCAACGTTCGAAACAGAGTTAGTGAGCTACCCGCTTTAACTGCAGTACGATAAGTTTGTACCGGTGTCGTCGCGTGCAGCTTGTTGCGCGCAGATGAAGCAGTCGTCTCAACATGGGGTATTAACTAAGATGTAATATCCGGTGCGTCATGATGAGTTCAACTCTCAGCCGACGATATGCTAGGGTGTAAAGCCCTAGTTTCTTACATCGGTCTTCATATGTCATACGTCGTAAGTTGGGAATCTGCCTAGTGGCTGCAATAATGATGCTTTGTGACATCAAATGTGCAGTAGGTTGAATAAATATTATATTCGTTTGTTTGGTCTTTCTTAAAAATAATAACAAGCAATCTACATGCTATCCATAGGCTGGCTTCTGGATATCCTAGTATAACAACATATATTCTTTCTTTCTGAGTCATTTGATCAGCTTCGTTACCTTAAAGTGTTACAAGCTTCCATAACTAAGTTGATGCAGCGCCTTCTGATTGGCCGTCACATGATAACCTCATGTCAATCCCAGTTATTCATTCGACAGTGAACTGCAGCAGGCTGCTGACTAGTGCTGTTACTCACTTTGGAAATTCAAATTACCATTTTATAGAACTACAACTAATAATACACTCATGCAGTTGGGATTTCGAAAACAGTTTCTAAGAAAAGACAAAGTACTCAACGAAATTAACTAAACCACTGTGTGCAAATCTCAATCTTTAACCATGAACATCGGCCGATTCCAGGTAGATTACATATGTAACTTTTTAATTATTGCGCATTGATTGCGTCAATACAAGCACACAAATGCTTTATACTTGTTTGAGTTTGCTACCCGTGTTTATCGACGAGGATTCCCGTTCTCAGATAATAAGCGTTTTCTTGTAAGTTTTGTTAAACTACATAGTAATGCTACCCAACATTCTCGCCACACTCGTTCATTTATTTTTGTTTTCTAATTTTTCTCCTGAGTGGATGTTTTACAGCAAGTTTTAGTTTATATAAGACTTCTCAATAACACGGTTGTAACATGCACATTTGTTAGCCCATCGAATCAACCAGAGTACTTTATTTATTCTAAAACATCACTTGAAAGCCCTATTAAAACGCGACCATTAAAAGTTGAGGCGTAAACAAGTTATATTCTTTTTATCTCTAACCGCTGAAATCGTAATCAAATAAGGTTCATCAAATTAGAGCTAGCTACCTGTCAGTTGATTAAGAGTTTCAATACCAAATAATGCCATGATATGTCTTAACACAACAGTTGGGATACTTTACATTTTCTGCATAGTGAAATGCGCACTTGCTGCTGAATATTCGCATTAAGCCAGTAACTGCATCACTGCGAAATTTCATAAAAGATGCCAAACCCACGGATAAACAAACGCTCATACTATTTTGCTTCTCCGACTGCAATGCATGCACCCGAAAGAGCTTGTTTTAAAAAATTCGTTTCGTGGGTGTTAAGTAATACATATTATTCAATAAATAGAATATTGACGTAGCTATAGATGTATTATTCAACAGTATGAACAAGGCAAAACTAGTCCAACGGAAAGAAAGCTTTTCGATTTAAAGTGGTACGAAACTACTATATGAAACAACCAACTGTCATCTAATTAATATAAAATCTTAACAGAGGCAGTTAACTCAAAGTTAAGTCAATCTGGCTGTAAATTTTTTACACTTGCCATGCAATAGGAATTTTCTGTTTTGAAAAGCGCACAATATTTCGTATTATCCAATAGAGCATCCCTGTGTGCTGTCAACTATATGCGCAGGTTTCAGAAATTACCATTCGCGTCTAATGACGTTGATCAATGAAAGAATAGTTTAGCTTATTGTAAATCAAAGAATCTTAGACATCTTTACCTTAACCCACCCAAATAACTGCAAAATCGACTACGCACACAATATGCTTATTTTTAATGAGAATCAGCTAATTGCACAACCAAACTTTTCTTTATATATGTTTGAGTTTCCAGCATAGAGGTACATCACAGTAAACCTAGTATTCAATGCAAATGAAGTGGTAACACCACCGTGTCAGTCGAATAAGGAGTGCGAACTTTTCGAACTATCATGGCCCAATCGAATAGAACCAGAGGGTACTGAAAAGAACGCGTGCTTAGCTGGCTCAATTACGATCCCAAATGATTCTAGTTTGACTGCGTTAAACAAAGTTAATCTGTCTGCAGATAACCTGAACCGCGAATATTTCACTTGTCCGGTGACTGCTGAACGAAATTGTGTTTGTCTGGTGGAATCCCCCTCACTGTGTAATTTTGCAGCTGAGGCTCTCTCCTTATGCTTCCGGATTGTACGCTTTACCTCTCAAAATTGTTAACTTTCACAAAGGTATAGCCTACACATTAATACTACCTAGTGTCATTTACACAAGTAAGATGCTATGTAGAAGTCACAACAAAAGTTTGTGAACATTTATATTCGTTCTGTGAGTAACTAATAGCCTTTCGTAACCACATGCAGTTTAGTAATAGGCTTAGTTAAATGGCATACGTAGTCAAGTCTGCAGTAATAAAAGAAACCGACATTTTATAGAGAACTAAAACTACGTTTAAAGGAGTGGTTGTTTATTAAACAGAATCAAAGTCTTTTTATCATGATCAGAAGCACTTCAGATTAAATGCCGAAATTGGTGTCCTTCACAAAGGTAAAAATAATTAATGCGCTCCAGAATAACTGTGAAACTTGCGTTGCGGTCAGTTTTAAACGTCA
Organism: Dicrocoelium dendriticum; assembly: GCA_944474145.2. Classification (NCBI taxonomy): domain Eukaryota; kingdom Metazoa; phylum Platyhelminthes; class Trematoda; order Plagiorchiida; family Dicrocoeliidae; genus Dicrocoelium; species Dicrocoelium dendriticum. The sequence continues at coordinate 10,532,542 of OX104061.1, forward strand.
ACCTCAACGGTTAATTTTTAATTTAGCTATAGTCAGTACAATGTTAAAACGGATTAAAAATCAATAGCTCAGCTACTCCGCATACTTGTTGATTAGCAAAACCATACAACGTGGAGCGCAGTAAACGTTGATTCTATGGATTCCGAATGCGTCACAGCACTCCTCACTGAAATAGTTGGTTGACTTTAGAGTTTAAGGATGTACTGCACCACTTTTTGACGTAGGTTGATAAACATGTTCCTAAAGGCGGTCTGTCTCTTTGTCATGCAATCTTTGTATACCAGCGTCTTTCTAAATAGACTGTGAATTCTGCGCGCACTAATTCAAATATTCAGCGGTTTGTCGTCGACTACTATCGGGTTGTTGATCCATCCGTTGTTTTCGTGCACACCGTATACAGGTTTTTATTTTCAGAACCCTTTGTACGGTCAATAAATTAGATTCCGTAGAGCAAACCCTTAAGTCGCGTAATGATAAATTTTCTCATGCAAATGATGGAAATCAGTTTATAGTGATGTACCAAATGCCGTATATCAAGCGCTAGCTTGGTCAATTTTTGCCCTACCCTGTATTAGTCCATCAGATGGTGTAGTTGGTACTGCGCCTTAATACTCCTGTCCATCAAATAAGGAAACCTGTCATGCATCTATTAAAACTAAGTGTAACCTTTGTACGTGGTTTATCGGTAATTGCTCGTCAGACCTACATATAATTTAGTAACGCATTTATGTATTATTTCCAATTTAAGCTCGCTACGTCTAAAAGTTTAGTGCGTCAAGTTATCAGCGATTTATTCTGTATACTATCGATTTCTTGATTAGCCGCATGCACTGAATGCACATGCATTTATCCGTCTGCTTCAGGTTGATATGAAATAAATGAGACGAACTAATTCCATCCAACAACTACCATCTTCCTGCGGTGCATAACGTGTTATATATTCATCATTTGCACTGTTGTTAGACATATGGATGCAGTATGGGTTGTAAATTTTGGTAGATTCTAAGCCAGAGTAGAGCAAGTAGGATGGACAATGTTGGGTTTGGATTTCGAGGTTCTCGAGCTACTTGTATTCAGGCACTGATTATGCGTCCTTGTCCGATGACAGAAGGATTGCTACCAAATTACAACCCTAGAATATTACATTAATAAATTGGTTAATATAACCGCGGTTGATTAATTAGTGATACCTTTCTATTCCCGCGTTTAAGAAAAAAGCCGTTCAGCTTCAGGGAACTGATCACCTTAGTTTACACATCTCCTTATTAACAGTATGTTAAATAGATAAAACGAAGCATTCGTTTTTATTTTTTTAAATCAGACCGCAATTGTTCGTCCAGCTATATATTGAACGCAGCTTTTAAATTGCGCAGTAAATGACTCAAGCAATCAATGACCTCATTTTTCTTCCGAGACCTTTGTCGATTGACATCCAAAATATAACAAGATTGTTTGAAATTGAGCAAACACTTCAGCTGTTTTGCCCTAAGAAAAACGACATATGTTGGTATTTTCTCACATGCTATCCTTTGTTACGCGTTGTTAACATATTTGGTACGTGTACGCAGATCATATACTAGTTACAGTTGCTCGCTACGTTCTTAATTTTTTGTAACATTGCCACTTCGTCATCAGGTCCGCAACCATGCAGGCGAGTGGATCCAACTTCAGCAAGGCTAAAGTCACGTGATAGGTTGCACTCTTCCTATGACCTTGTAGGCATTTCGATGAATCTAACGTATTCGAGTCAGTGGGTTGGACGAGATTGGCCAGAAACTTAAGCGTGATGCCATGAAGCGGCTTCATGACTGTGCAGTCGATATCTGCTTTAACGGTTGTTCGAAGACCTTACAAAACCGGTGTCAATGAGTGGGTTTTACGAGTAGTGTCGGCATATGCCAACAAAAAATTTAGTTGTTGGTGATAACGATCTACAAAACAATTTGCAGACAGAAAATACACAGTTGCTTTAATTTCCCTGAAGCCGAGATTCCTAGTAAAATCTAAAAATAATCATACAGGTTGGGCTCCGTAATCTATCAAAAGCACTATCGTACTTCATTAATAACAAAGACGAAAACTATATTCTACAACCAGACTCGAATTGCATTGTGTACTGGTCAACGAGGATGCTACTTCAATTGAACACAGCCAAGTGCTTGGTGGTGCACCTGGATCACAACACAAAAATAGTGTGTCAGCTTGGAAACCACATGTTGTAGAAGGCTCCTCAGAAGCATGAATTCGTTTCACATACAAAGGATGATCTCGAATGCGAAAAACGCAACCTGTCAAGGCCTAGGGAATCTGAAGCCAGCCGTTTGGTCTTCTGCGCAGAACTTTCGGTCGGTTTGATCTCCCAGTTTTGCTAAAAATAAGCGCATAATTGTGAACGCACGAGGAACACGCCACCCAAGCGGGGCGCGTCTGGTAGAAGCAGGATCTGGTTGCTCCATAAAAAATGACAATGTTGGGCTACCGAGCTCCCTAGATGCATCTTCCATCCGTTATATCAGCAAGAATTGAAGTCTCTTAAACGCCATCCCACAAGTCTTGTTTACTAGGAACAATACTGAAAATAACGGGAATCCAAGCACTAGGGCTGTGTGTTCACTAGTGACTAGTAATGAGTTAAGTGTGATTGGCTTAACTGCATGGATGTTAATAGCTCGTCTTAACCTGATGAATTCACAATAATGCTTAAAATTGCACTCGATTGCTTACTCGTGCGCCTAACTGAATGCAGATAATAGGCTTGACAACAGAACTGATCCTGATGCAATACCGCATTGCACATTATTAGGACCTGGTAACAAGCTCTGAACCCGGGCATGTAGCCACGCTTTAAATGCAAATCTTTGGTATATGCAAATAGAAAAGTACTAAAGCAAGCGTTGCCCACCGTGACCCGGTAGCCAAGGGATAGAGGTTTTGGCTACTACTCTAATGGTCGCGAGATCGAGGCCTGCTGTCTCCACCTGATGAAGTAAAATCACATCGAAACGCGTCGTGGTGGCGCAGCGTTTTCGAGTGGGCAACACCCAAATTCCATCTACAATGAAATTGCGTGTCGCCATCTAATCACACAACGTGTAATCAAAACTTGACCCTAAAACTCCTAAACTCTGTTTCAGAGATTTTGAATGGTGTGCATTGATTGTAGCGATCAGGTTTTAACAAAATTCCGATAATTGACGTCGGATCCGGTACCACCATGCGCTCTATCGATAAAATTCCCACGTGTGATTCATAGTTTGGTAGTTCATAATAGACGGTAAAAATTATATCTAGTTAACTCTTCTCTCATGGCTTATAGTTGTAAAAGCTTGCAAATATCCCACCAAAATCTAGCAAGCGTTGTTCGATCACGCGTTAGACTACAAAAATATGCGACTAAAACTCCTTTTGTGATGATTTCACAAACAAAAGAATAAATGCTATTTTTTCATTAACCGTTTGTTTCGAAGGAAACCAAAATTTGCAAATGTGCTTTGGCTGTTATTTTGGTCTTTCCAAGGTGTGTTTATGTATTTTGGGACAGTGTGAGCATAGTTTCATGTAATTGGCAAAGTATGGGAACCTTGAATTTCAATAGTTTCATTTTATGTCCAATGCTACTAATGGTAGTCAAGTATCATTTCTATCTCCGCTATTTCCGCTCCTCAATCATGTGAATGAGTTCACTCAAAAACAAACATATTTTGAGTAACAGGTCCTGGTTAATTTTGAATAGATAAAAAGTAAGCATCCAAATGGTTACCTGTGTCAATGACATTGAGGCAGCGATAATTACACGCTGCCAAATCAACTACTGCGACTGTGATTCCCTGCGTTCCAATAACCAGGCCCAACGTTCATTAAATTGTCTGGTCAAGTAACGTATTTGCTTTCATCGTAAACCTGACACTTTATATAATTAATACCATTCCGCTTCACATTCATCCTCAGCAATTGATAACTACATCTACCTGCATCAATCGCTAAATCGTACCGTAAAGTTTGTCTCAATTGCACTATCGCCTGGCTTGTGAGCAGCTATGTATACTATAATTTTGCATTCATTGTAACATTTGAAGTAATATGTTGACGTGGACAGTCTGATGTGTGGGCTTTGATGAAGTCACATTTTCAGGAAAACGCTAATGATAATAGCGAACGTTTGATGAGTGTGCGTTGTGCACCAAATATGAAGGAGGATTGGCTAATGTAAAAGACAATTAAAAAACTGAATTGTGTCACATAAGTTTACCGTATGATTTGCACAAAGTATAAAAGTTGTAAACAAATCTTTGTAATTTAAGGCCAACTACTGAATATTCAGATTTTAAAGTAACGATGTATGTTGCGGTATGCTATTAACTAAGTTGTATTTTAGGCACACAAATGGTTTACCACATATTTTTCAAACAATGAATAATAAAGCTTCTGATGTAGGTGCACCTCCTACCTCCCAATAAGGTTCATGCAAAACGGCAAGCCGCAGAGTCGCAGCAGACCTGTTGAATTGCGCAATGAACTATTCCACCTAACAATATAGTCAAGGACGTTGGGAAACGATCGACTGCCCTTCTTTCTTATCATAGGACACGCTAACGGATGGGTTACTTGGACCCGTTTTCCGGAGGAGCTAGAATAACACCCGGCTGTTTCCAATAACCAGGCTATCTCAATCTACCAATCTTCGCGGTTGATTCGAAGTATCCTTGCGATACATCGTTTGTTAGAGTTATGAACGTGCTGAAACCCATTGCCCTTTGGAACTTGTTGTCTTGCTTCAATCGAGCTAATAAATGTATCAGAGTTCCATTCGAATTTACGTCGTCTTAAATTGGGTACGTAGAATGCGCCAAAGAGTACTTCGGGGCAAAGTTTGTTGATCTCAGAGCGTCCGGTTCACCAGTCACATTTATCAGGGAGGATGAATGGGTCAGTTCTTCTTGGGACTTTTGATATGCAGCTTACGAGTTCAAGTTACCTGTAAGAAAATTGGAAAATTGGCGTTTCTATGAGGCAGGAAGTGTGAGCGCTAAGTGTGCGCGCACCAGAGCATTGTCCGAATCCAGACAGGTGCTCGAAATTGATCGACCGACTTAGACTGATGTGCGCTATCTGTAGCAGGGGGCACAGTTATCAGTTTGGATCCAGCTCATTAAAGGATTCGATGGGCGCCACTTGACGCTAGATGAAGTTGATGCTTGAATGCAATTCTACTGGGATAAAGTTTGTTTTCTTCGCTCCGTTGCAGGATTCGATAACCATTGTCCGTCTAGAGTGCATCTACAAGGAAGCGGCCGCGCAACCCTTTTTCAGAATATGAAAGGCGGCCAACTTGTGCATTCATGTCACCAGCTTCAGTCACCACGTCCGTGGTACTCAACATGCGAAAAAGAGATAAGAGGTGTCGTTAGATAAAATATATGATACATTCTGAACTACATTCCATACGGGCATAAACTGAAGCGATGAAAAGGCACCTTGGCTTCAGACACTGCATATTTGCTCTAGTGATATTTCGAAGTCAAACCGCGCACAAGCGGTTTTTCACCGGTATCCACTCGAACAGATTGCCTTCAACAAGATTACTGAGGACAGTACCAACACCGTAAAAACCTTGAGAATTTAACTTAGGATTACTAGATACGCGACGAGTGTAAACCACGACATCAGAGCTAGAAGCATTAAGTCAAAAACGGACCACTACGCGGTTATCCTGTATGCATTTTTCGGAGATATATCACACATCGACACCAAGAGCTTGAAGGATGAGAGTCAGTGCTGCCATCTGGCCGATCTTACCTGGTGTGCGGACTTTAAAGAAATCAAAGGGTACTGAAATTTTAAGTTTGAAGGAAGGGCTACAGGAATCGATGGCGACAGTTGCGAGATCCGTGGCATTCTCTTGCTCAATTAACGGGAAAGATACCATTGTAGAAGAGAGTGTACATTCAATACGCATTGGCCGAGGTAATATCGATGGGGTCGAAAGGGCGGATAAAGAAACCCGACATCGCATACCAAGAGCGGTTTTGTTCAAGGTTCTTTGCTTCTAGCCTTTGACACAATAGTTTGACCATAAATGTAATGATGTACATAGATGTAGGTTTAGAAGAATATACCCGGAGAATTCGGCTCAATCGGAAGACTCACCAAGCAGGGCGGAGCAATTTCAGGTCGAGTGTGTGATTGCAGAGATCCATTTGGACCTTTTTGAGACCTGTCACACAGAGAGTTTGAAAATTTGGAACAATGCTCTTATGTTTTACGGTGGTATTAATTTGCGCACCTACGACCACGGCCAGCCGTAGGTTGGATTTGTTATTTGTGCACCAATTTGACCAGCGGCTGCCTGGATTGAAGCCCGCGGCAGTAAAATACTGAGCACAGAAATTGGCCCTCCCACAGAGACAAAGTGTACAGCTCCTACTCTAAATTAATAGGGCTGCGAGCTTACAACACCTGTTGACAACTAGCGCTAGTTTTTACATGAAGCAGGTCGTCCACTTACTCCTAACCTCTAAAGTGGATCGGGCTGTGGGACTGATTTAGTCTGACCACTAGCCATTGACCTGTCTGGTATGAGTTGCTCTGAAAGCAATAGGAAATTGCCAGCCAGCATGGATCAATGGGTTACAGGGTAAGCAAACCAATGAATCGCCAGCTGTACGCCGTAACGGCGCTTCACTACAAATCTACCGCCACCAGTCTCGCGTGGGTTGAGTATACTGCGAGGACGCCGGCCGCTACGCGGATTCGAACCGGTGCCCTTATGATTGCAAGCCAGACAGGGAGACGACTGGGCCACCTTCCGACCATGTAATTTATTTAATCTGAGCCGTTTGCTTGATACGTCGTATATACATTTGCCGTTAAGGCTTATTAATTCGGTCGTACTGCATGCGTCAAATCATTAAGTTTCCACTGAGACGGTCCCAGTCAGCATAAGATTTAGCAACCTAGTTCATCACTGACTGATGGTTTATTGGTTCGCCATGGTGTTATTGAACTACGATCTATGAATGCTGATAACTAGTAAAAATGTTAGTGGTTCGCGGTAATTTGTAACGAAAAATGATGAAGCGAAGTCTGCGCACTGTAACATCGTCGGAATCAAGGCATGTGCTCCAAATTGACCGACAGCATTGGACTGATATGCGCCATTCGTACCTGAAGGTAAATTGGTCAATTTGGGTCCACGCCACAAAGGAGTTCAGAGGTGAAGACACGTCACTCCTCAATGCCAAGGAATTAAATAGTGAGTGTCCGTGATTTTGTTTTAGATCTGACCCACTACGCAGACACTAAAAGAACTTATGTTATCTAAGGCAGTTGGTATGATGGACGAGTTACTTGTATCAAGGAAAGCAGCATATTAGTGTTTCGCAGCTTCTTCTACAAAAGGCGGGGATGATGAGATTTGCTATGGTGGAGAAAAACAACGATATTGCGCTCTCACAATATATATGATAGATAAGAAACGAGTCCCTAGTTTTCCATTCAAAAATTGAGATCATGTTTACGTGTACTTACTGCGTTTGACATAACAGCCTGACTCAAAATTCAGTGGAAGTTGTGTAGGTCTGTTTCAGTGACCCAACCCAGAGCCTTGTGCGTAGTAGCCACATGCACAAGGTAGTGAGTAACAATTCTGCCTCGTGTGTGTGCTTGTAGATATCCACTGATATCTGCCTTTAATGATTAAACAGTGAACATATTTTTGAGACTACGTACGTGCGACCCAGCCAGCAGCAGGTGAGTTTTGGCAGGTTTGCACCAATTTGACCAGGAGCTGCCTGCCTTGGCAGTTTCAAATGCCTTTACAACGAATCAAAATTATCCATAAACTCCAACTACTGCTTTCTCTTCTATACAACCTACAACCTTTTGCCTCATTAGCAATTTTTTCGAAAGCCTGAATTCTCAATCATATTGACCTTGCATACCCCGGGATACCCTCGCAATTCAATACGTCGTAATTATATTTTTTATCAATCCATATTGACACATTAGCATTGTCACCAAATATTGCCTGTGAAATTGACTACTTAAGTTTTGCTTACCAGACATGCTAAATTATATTATTATTTAGCTAACCAATGGTTGTTAACGATTAGCATGAATACCTTAGGGTCAAATGTGGCATGTGTAGATTAATCCGTTACATTCGAATTAGAATATCAATCGTGTTCCTTGATTCGCCGTTTATGTAAAAATAAATCCGCCTTTCTATAAGACGTTATCATCAACAACTTTGAATGGGAAAAGTTATTTGATTTACTGAAGCATGGTTCTGACTTTCAATGCGAATGGAAAGTTACAATGGTTTATTGGGGCAGCGTCGAAGGAAGATTATCACTAGGAATTATCTTCGGTTTAATTAAAATTTATCTCAGATTTATATCTTTTCATGGAAAACTAATTTCCGTCATGTGATCAAAGAATTTGGTCGATATGTTATGTTCGCCTACTACATGCAAATTTATCTATTGCACCCTGCGGAAGCGTACATTAATAATATTGACAAGAACTTTGCCTGCTAACCGGTAAAAATTAACTTTATGTTGTTATAAACTACCTCCAGCTATAGTGACCACCTGTATATTGTGACCAGCAGAAAATCGCTTCAATCATTCCTTTTATGATAAACCAGCCTATGCATGATACAGTCAAGGGCAACCAATTGTTCATGGCGACCATTTTTTCGGTTACTAGTGTAATGACCTAAGGCAAGTTTGACCTTTACATATATCCATAAGCACTTTTGAGAAAAATATGTGTGGTATAAAATTACTGCCCAGCTCAGGCTATCTCCATTTGACGAGTCCAAACCAGGACGAAACCGCGGTTGTGCTGTGCCACTGTTGGGAAGAGCAAGACCCATCTATTTCCATTCCAGATACGGTCCTCGAGATAGAAATGACCGAGGTTTGCCTCAAAGTGAACCGAGATCTCTATAGAGGTTGCGAGTCACAACCCAACCACCCAGCGTGTTCACTAAATGCTGCTTTAAATTACTGCCTGAGGTTACCGATGATTTATTGTTATATTATTTAATTGGTCGAAAGAAAAGTTATATTGAGCCTACAGTTTCAGTGAAGATGTCCTTGTAGCTACTTGCAGATTTTCCGCAATGATGTGTACATGTACCAAAGTATAGTTTCATCTGTACCTGTGCAAATGCTGCAATGCGTCTGTCACCTGCTAAGCACTTTTGTATTTATAAACACACGTCCGGAACTTGGCCGCTGGAGGCAAGCATCTACGCAATCAAAATATCCTTTATTCCTCTCCTTAGCTAGCTTTCTTTAGGTGCGTTTGGTCTAGCTAGTTTGTACGTTTCGGCAATAAACATATAGCTCGTCGCAGTTTTACTTGTTTTTGCACTCTCCATTGGTTGGTTGGTTGTACGATTACAGGGTTACGCCATGGGTTTCCCTATACCCTGTGTTTACACGCGCTCTGATGAATTCAAACTGCCCGTGACGTGCGAATCGGGAAATCAACAGTAGCCTGAATACTAAGTAATTATATCTAACTGGAAAATAAGAAGTGAGACCTCGATGAAAACAGGCGTGTGAACCAGAGTAAAGCCACAAACAGCTACATTATGCTCCAACCTCGTCAAATTAGCTTGTCTGGAATTGATCCGCATTCCGTTAACAGAGTTCGACCTGTTAGGTATTCTGTGTGGAAATATATCACTTTAAGTTAATTACCAAAGCTAATATTTAGGAGATAAATACATTAATCATTACGGACTATTGAGCTTAATGATAGATAGTTTGCACACCACAATGCCATATTGATTAGCCCCGCATTTCAGGTCTTATTAAATATGTTGTATAACCGAGCTGACAAAAATTAGGGGAATATATAAATGGGAGGCTGTTGTACACAATGTGAAGGAGTTGAAATCATCATAAATTTTGAGTGAACAACAATAAATAAGCGTACATTTTAACACACATTTGAGTATATGTATTGTAATTCATTTCCAGATTTACAATAAAAAGTATTGAAATCTAAAAACGTCCATTAAAATTATTACCTATAATCTTCGAACGAGTAGGCAACAACAACCTGATTGTATTCTCGGTAGCATTCTATGCCAATTTTATTGTTTCTAATTGATGAATCTACGATAATGGGGCAAAAATATATCACTTCTTCGCAATATGCAGTTTTTAATATCGGCTCATAGCTAGTAACAATAGTTTACTCAAATTCCGTAAACCTTTGGATGTATTAAATGATTTTGTTGAAAATGTGGTGACAATAGTCAGCTTGATTATTTAAATTTCAAAGTGATTCCAGATTAGCCATCTCATAGAGCACACTAATTACATTAGGCGGATGCCCAAGATTTCAAGGAAATTTTAAGGGAACCTATAGATCTCCGCACATAATTTCACTCGTCGTGACTAACCCGTAATAAGTTTCAAAATCGCAGATTCCACGCTTAAAAATTTTCACACTCTAGCTTCCTATTATGCTGAAATTCGTACAATCAGGTTATCTGTATGCTGCCTATTTACACAATTTTCATCGTGTTGGCTAGCAAAGGCCTGAATGCTGTTCGTTGACACAGCATTTTAAATCGATTTATCTTCCGAAATGTGAGGACATTCGACCAATTTGACCATGTCATTAACTCAATGGGAAATCTGATTGCGGAATGACAACTGTGTCATTGCTCTCTTTAGTCAAAACATAATAAAAACTAGCAACACGCATAGTTAAATGTTTGTAACCTAGTAACATAGATACGTAAATAACACTTATTGCAATTTGGCAACCCGATCCATGTCATGGTTGGCGGCATCCGGTTTCGGATTTGCCTGTCACTGTGGCAAGCCCCACGACGCAAGAGGCTTGCGCTGCACCACACACAGCTCCAACCACACACCCCATATCCAGTGTAAACCCGAAGGAATAAGACCGGGAGGCATGTGGATGGGAGCCACGTTTCATCAACGGAGCCGACCCACACTCCTTCACAGGCAAACACAAACACGTTGTATTTGGGAAATCAAACGCACCCAAGGAGGTGGCTGGACCGTAGTCCGCTCGACACTGATTGCATGGAACCGCTCTTCGAGCCTAGCACGTCCACAAGGACCGTGCACCCTGTCCCCTCCAGCAACGCCCAACTGTCTCATGGAGCCAGTATGGACGAGGTAGTGGGTAATAGACAGGTAGGCACCTTCTCAACATGCACATAAAGGGCAGCCACACCGGGGATATCAAGCAACAGCCAATCACCTGGAACGACAAGATGAAATAAAACAAGTCCAATAATGCATAGAGGTACGCTGGCATAACTCTAAGCTAAATAAGCATATGAAGTAAGTTGGTTAGCAACGAATCCGCGATAAGGAAAACATGTTCACAAGTTCGTTAAAAATGCTAACAAATGCAACATAGTTACCGAAGAAAAGCGCAATTAATGTAAGCAACGTGGCCAGTTCATAGAAGAGTATTTAGGTGGGCAGAGCAAACCAAATAAGCTGGAATGAAATTTAGCCAGCTTGAAAAGACCTAGTTTAAGTGTAAGTTGGTTTAGCCCAACTGAAGTGAAGAAGCATCAAGAATGCAACATCAGCCTCAGCATGGGGCACGATCCATGTCATACTACCAAATTAACACACATGAATCTCGCGACCAGCGCTAGACGAAACAACTCATTTATATTAGTATTAATATTAATATTATTATTAATAACATTCACCTTATTATAAAGATTAACATGCATATTATTATTATTAATATTACTTTCATGCGTGCAGAAAGAGCTGAAAGTTTATTAGTCTACAACATTTTAAACTTATACATCGAGTACATTAGATGAGTGGTCGTCATTAGCTGATTAGTAAGTGATGAAGGAGGCTTCAATTCACCAATGGCTCATTTCCAGCTCTGCTGCTTCAACGGAACTCTTTAACCAACTAAAGAAGTGGTAAGCTACATTTTGGGACTTTCAAAGAGTTGTCCCAAATCCTTGGAAGATACTTGGAACCGAACGAGTAGTCATGAGTTCAGAGAGGTTTGGAAACCATCGGTTCCACCACCACTGTACATTAAGCAGTAGATCACTTGGGGTTCAGAACGTTAATGTAAACTTCTCTGCTGGATGTTCGTATCCATTATTCGTGTGGTGTAAACAAGTCGCAGCTGGGAGAACGTGCAACAGCTCCATATGTTAAATAATTTATATATAATATAGCTTCAAAATGATCGTATTTTCATCACAAAAACAAATGAACACAATATTTGTTTATAAGTTTGGGGTAGGCATTCTTCAGCCGCCCACAGTGGAACAGGATGGAATTATCCAGGTATACATACTGAGGCACTGAGTGAACAGTTTAGGAAAGGAAACATGGCAAAATAGTGCGAAGTTTACTATATACAGAAACCGTTGTAACATAACAAATTTTATTAAATGGTGACACACTGGTAATCCCGGATGCGCAAAATTTGTGTGCTGCTTCGAGCTCATTTTGTTAATGCACCACTCAAATAATTACATCGCACTATACACCTTATTTAATCTTCCTCTTGATTTGCATTTGTAATTTTAATCGTTGCGGTTCATTGCTTCATTTTGCTTAGATTCAGCCTTGTTGCACAGAGAGTCTCAGCCTCACCATGTTAGATGTTCATCCTATTTAACTTAAATTAATGTTTAGGGGCTTTGCCATCTGACTGCACATTAGAGCAAAGAATAAAGCGCACATCGCACTACGATATTTCTATTGAACTACTAATACGAATCGAAACTTGATGTAATTTTTCATTGTACAAGCGATGCCAATTGTACCTGATAATCCAACAGATTACATTCAAACAGGTTCTACACTTTACTAATTTTATAGGAATATAAACATTCCGCTGTTTTTTGTTCATCCTCATCATCAAAAGCAGTATATTAGCGATTTGAACTAGTGCTTCCCTACCGTGCAAATACTGAGACCTACGGAATAAAAACAATAAAATTGAGGAAATGGGGATCTAGCTTAAAACAGTAATGCTGTAAAAACACTGGGGGTCGATGCGTTGCCACCTTGATTTAAAAACATGCCAACCGAAACAGCTGGTAATATTGCAAAGAAAAGAAAACCTAAAAGAGACACCTTTCTTGCGGCTTTCACTCTATCACGTCATAATCAGCAATTACCCCGCAAATAATTCAGCACCAAACACATTGTAAAAAAACCACTAGGGGATGAGCTCATACAAGCTACTGATGAGAGTCATCTTATGATGTAAGATCTCGAGTCAGTTATACTCCATCTTGGAAAAGGAGACGAAACAACAGCATTGAGTTTTGTCGTCAGTAAATTCATTTATCGCTGCTAAGTTACCTTTTGTTTACCCTATGCCTTGCCTCATCAAACATCTGGCAAAATAAACAACGCCTTCAACCATGGGCTGTCCATTAAACAAAACCCTTTGCGCATATGTACATTAAATCTGTTGGATATCTGTTCGGTCGGAACCTTTCCGCATGCCTGTTAGGGAAACGCCGCCCCCTTACCATCACATGTGAAGTTGATGCGCTGTCACCTATTAAGCGGTCAAGTCGTTGCATGGAACTCGGCGACACGATATCAGCGACCGTGTTAACTCGCTGGAATACTAAAGTGATCGTACGGTGTACGGTGTACGGTGTCCTATCGGAGAGCTTTCCGACCACAAGTGGCGTTCGTCAGGGTTGTCGGATTTCCCGGTTTTTGTTCAACTTCGTCGTGCATTCTATCATGGTATGTTCACTTGCGGAACCTCACGATGTAGGCGTTGAAGTCCTCCCTGGTGAAAGGTTAGTTGATCTAGATTATGCGGATGATATCGTCTTGCTTTTCGACGATTTTGCAGCGGCACAATCAACCCTGAATAGCCTGTCCAGAGTGGTCCCCTTATTTGGGATGCACTTCGCACCTTCAAAGTGTAAAGCGTTGCTACAGGACCACCAGCCACTCGATGACCTCTTGACGCTTGCTAACGAGGAACTCGAGCTGGTTGACAATTTCACTTATCTTGGCAGTTGCATCAGCAATGATGTGCGCATAGAAACTGACGTTAGCTCACGAACTGCAAAAGCCAGAGCTACCTTCTTGAACCTGCGACATCTTTGACGACAGAAGGGAGTTTCCCACCCTCTGTAAGGCCGGGTATACAAGGCCACGGTGAGGGCTATTCTGCTCTATGGTAGTGAGACTTGGCCCCTTCGGTCTGAAGGTCTGAGGCAACTTCAAGTATTTGATCATCGTTGTCTGCGAAGCGTTGCTGGAGTCGGATGGCACCAACGTGTCCGCAACGATGATGTGCGTAGGCGAGTACTAGTTAGTGATAATCATGCTAGCTCCATAGAACAACAGATAGCACTGAATAAATTGTGTTGGCTCGGGCACGTGCTACGTATGCCTGGTCACCGCTTACCTAGGAGGGCCTTGTTCAGTCTGCCAGGTGTAGGGTGGCGCAAGGCTCGCGGCAGACAGAAGTTGACTTGGCAGCGGAAAATGAAGTCACTGAAGAGCAAACTGGGTGTCGTTGGTCCGTCTCGCCTTCTGGGCTGGAGTCCACGTGACTCGCCTTGTGCTTGGCTCGAGATTTTACAGGACATGGCTCGCAGCAAACACCAGTGGCGCGTCTGCTGCCGTCTCCTAATTGGATTGACTGTTTAAAGTGTGTTTGGTGCTGAGTTATCTGCGGGGTAATGTATGATTATGACGCGGGGCAGTGAAAGCCGCAAGGAAGCTGTCTCACCGACGCCGCCTTATCTTTGCACGATAGCCAGCTGGTTGTGACGGTATGTTGTCTACACAAGGTGTAGGCGCCTTGACCCTGAAAATGTGCTTAGGGCCTTAATGATTTCAGGTGAGTCCCCCTTCTCTCCCTCTTATTCTTTATTTCATAGGTCATCATGGTTGTATGGCAGCGAAGCATCAGTTCAAATGGCTGACGTACTGCTGTTGATGATGATGATGATGTGTGTATTGTGGCGAGAATGGTGCTATGTACCCTATTTGAGTACTCCGTGAGAATACGGTTGTGCCCATACTAAGTAGTTGATGTTGTGGTATTCCAGTAATAACTTTATTCTTACTTTGAATACTACCATTGTTCATTTTCGGCTTCGTTCTCATTTGAGCAGTATTTCTTATCGTTACTGGGGAACCAAGCAACTATGTCGCTTACAGTAAGTATCAGGTTTATTCTTTTGAGGATGTTTTCTCAGGAAAGATAACAACATTTGGGAGGAAAACTCCACTGGACAAAGCAAAAGGTTTTCCGAGAGAATACCACGTCGATATAGTAGACAAAAGGCTATGTATTGTTCAATGTGAGAATTGATTTTGAATCCATCTCGAAAGTCAACTGTGGTTGACTACATTTGCAGTCAGAAGCATATGCAGAAGCAAGCTTTCGAGGAGGAGCAATCAAATAAACTCCCTGCCAACGAACAACCAGTTCCGAAAATAGCCTTACAATGAAGCCGTATTAGTTTCATCGCAGTTGTGAATGCTGACCAGGAAGTCCGCGACACTTTGTTATCTGACTTTACTTGCTATAGTATCTGAACATATTTCTATAGGTAAGGCTGACAAACCCCAGTTGAGGACATTTTTACATTGACACGGACAAACTTAAGGAAGCATTGCCGGATCTGGCACCCTACGTCTGTAAAATTCCCCAATTTTCCGGAAATGTCACTTCGAAATGCCGTGGATTTGGCAGCGATTAGACTTTCCAGTAATGGATTTTATCTCCTTCAAAACTCCGAACCTGATGGGCATCAGGAGACTGGGTTCGCTTGCCTCTAATGATTGATCTACCTGGCAAGTACTGCTCTCGATTTGCCTAAGTGCCTCATTCAGTATAGCTCAACTGCTCAAAGAAGTAAACAAATTGTCGCATTAGGCAACGTTCTAATCTTGGTACGGTGGACTGATTAAAGTTGATGGAAGAGAACAAATTTACCCAGATCCATAGGATACAGTTTTTTCATCACAAATAATTTTGGATATCGCTAAATGTATACAACCTGCATTTGTACTTCACTTTCATAAGTGATGAAATATCTTGATGTTGCACTTGATGTTTGATATTGTGTCCGTCAGACAGTAATTCCCGTTTTAATATTGCAAATCTCAATGAATTCGAACGAATAAATACGATGCAATTGGTTTCTGAGTGAACATTGGATTGTCATATCCTGGAAAGCTGCTGATATTTAGCATACGTGCTTTCCGGACGCCGCAACCGCGCGATCTATCAAAAGATTTTCCTGTGGAGCCAGAATAACAAGAAAGAAATATCCCCCAGGATTTTGATAATGTGCAAATAGTTTTATTGTTTGCACTGGTGCTTTTCTCTTCCTTTCAATTTACCGACAACAAAAGCGCCGCTTCTAGAAATTCATTCCAAGGAGCATATTTATTTCCAGGTTTGTAAGTGCATGACATGCATTTGAGTTTCAAGTGACAATCAATAGGTGAATTCCAATCAATACGGTTGAACTTCATAAACTGAAATAATGTAACAGCACCCGATTTGAGGAGTTGCCCACTCGTATATTTTCCCGTTACTAACAGTTTTTCCGATTTTGATTACTCCAATACATAAAACTGGATTTACTGCTTTATCTCCACAAGTAACAATCATACATCATCCATTTATCAGTAAAAGAATATGTCAAAATATTCGCTGCCTGACGTAGAAAGAAGCCAGCTATACAGGTCATGCATTTGTACTATATAACATAAGTCGATTGACTTAGTCTAACAGTGTTTATGCAGTGCAATCCGTATTTGTGGAATTAGGAAAAAGCCGTCCCTTTCTACGCAGTTCCACAGCACTAATTAGCTCGTCAATGTCGGTAAATCATTAAACACGGTGGGATGATTTTAATTTAAAAAATGTGTAATATATCATTGGAGCCAGATATGGTGTATAAGCGGGTTTCGGCAGTAATTAAAAGCCGCATATAATTTCTTCAGAAAAGCCTACTTGAGAAGTCTAAACACGTGCGTTATCATGAAGTGAGCTCCAGCTGCCAGCTTCCATCTCCATATTTCTTTGATTGCTTGTTTCAGATCGCTTAATTCGGGAGCGTAGTACGCTGTAATGGTGGGATACCATAGCAGGTAGTATATAATGATTAAGAATTTACTGTCCTCGAAGAAAGGCCATCACCACTCCCACGGACTTCATCTGCGGAAGTTTCCTGGGGGTGGAGAATCACCGTGATTCCAGGGTTTGTCTTAAGGCTTTACCTTTGTTTTACTGAATTAAACCCATTTCAAACAGGGTAACAAATCTTTGGAAAAATGGTGGAATTTCAGCTTGTTTCAGGTTGTTCAATATTTTCTCGGATGTCCTCGGATGTTCTTGGCACCCAACTTGCAGTCTTATTATGTTAAAGGTGGTGCCACGTTACTGATGCTCATAGTCTTAGCTGTTTAGGAAATAGAAAACCTTATATTATTCAATATCATTCCATTTAATATTTTCACTTTATCAGCACAAGTCGAATAATTTATGCGGCCAGTCCGTTTCTCATAATAGGTTCTGTTTCTGCCGGTATTTACATTCGCAAATCACATCTTAACGGTAGAATGGAATAACGTCCAAAGCAGACGTCGCAACGCTATCTGTGTGGATATCTCTTAGCGTCACACCAATTTTATTTCGACAGGTGATCACAGCTCGACTTTCAAATTTGTCCATTTCTAATAATTGAGCAAGTGCAACATGGAAACCATAATTTATGGTATTTTTACAAGATGTTACATTTCATCCTGTTCAGTTAGTTCTTGTTCAGAATATTTTGATCCACACTACTAGTTCGTGGAGATTAGCAAACTTTCTAATCCAGCGATCCATCAGTAGCGGCTCAATGAAACTTGTTTAAGAGTGAAATATTATGGACACATTTTAACACTAGAAAAGCTGCTCCGCCGTCCTACCTAGAAAGTACTAGACCAGGCAAAATATGTGCATTGTGCACACGATAAATGTATAAATTTTGTTAAATTACAAATCTAAGTATATGTAAAATTACCGGCAACTAAAATAAATGTTTGAAATATTTTTAAGAGAAAAAATACAAAAATGTACTCACTCGGCTGTTGATGGGTTCGCCTAGCTCAGCGAAATATTCAACAGCCGAATAACCAGCCCGGGCTACCTGTGTTTAAGATTATTTCTTATGTTCCTTATTTTTCAAGCTTGAACCTGAAACCGGTGATAACTCGCGCAATTCGTACATGTGAACTACAAACCATGAATTTAATCGCACATCAAGTGTTCTTTGACTTTTTTCCTTGATACTAACCACTCTGACACTGCAGCTTCTCGCGTATATTGTGACATTCCGCACAAGCTGTATTCAACAAAGTCTAGTCGTCTCATTCGTTGTATAATTCAAAAGTTGATGCAGTTTTTCAGCTCGACACATAATATACTACCAGCGAGATAATTAATTCCCAAAGACACTATAAGAAAATATCTTGAAATGAATGCCTGTCAAATCCAGCACTTTGAAATATACGTGGTCTGGCCTAATATCCAGTTGTTGCCTTGTCTGTAATTGCTTACGTCATTTGCTCGCGTTCACCTAGGTTATGTTCGTGGTGTTGTAAATCAACCTGGTCGCAAGCTCCGAGTTTCCAGAAAGTTGAATAGAGTAGTTACTGTTCTTGGAACCGAAACCATAAATTTTAATTTCTCACAGGATGGATGTCAGCTTGTGCCTTTAGCTTTTTAGTTCCTTGCTTCAAAATGAATAGCCCCTCAATCTGTTACTTCTCATATTTCCCAACCTGTTTGTGTTTTTCTCAAACAGTATTACTCCTAGTACTGCCGCAATGAAGATGTCTCAGTTGGCATTGCATGTTTTCGACTATGGTGAGGTTAATCTCCATAACATGCTCCATGGATCACTATTTCTAATTAACAAAGATTAGTCATTTTCGATGTACAAAAACCCATTTATGGAATAATTGTTGTTTCCTTCCGCCACAATCCAAAACTTTCAACAATACATGCCTTTCTTGAAATTCATCCTCTCCACACGTTGGGAAACCTTGGTTACTGCGAATATTACTGGAAAGCACATGCGACCTGGAGGATTTTCCCTAAGCTAGTGAACTCTTCTGTCAGTGCATGCATTTTTCCTGACGGGCCTTGGTCAGAAAGACAGAAGCGGTAATCCAAACACGTCAACGTCTGATGAGGTAGCGTCTTATGCTACTTTATGAAAAAACCATTATCTGTATTGTCAAACAGATTGCGCACAAATGTTTGCTCACGGGGATCCAATCGACCAACGATGACTCAGCCTTGGAGCAGAGATCAATACCCTCCATAGCTTGACCCGGGGCTGCCGCATTAGCGTCACCCGCTGCGCGTAGCAGATAGCCAATAGTCAGAAGAAAAGATAGCTGCAGGAAGTCTAAATACGACGCAAGGGTC
Source organism: Dicrocoelium dendriticum (assembly GCA_944474145.2). NCBI lineage: Eukaryota > Metazoa > Platyhelminthes > Trematoda > Plagiorchiida > Dicrocoeliidae > Dicrocoelium > Dicrocoelium dendriticum. The sequence continues at coordinate 10,552,015 of OX104061.1, forward strand.
ATTGATACGCGTTTTGGACACGCACATGACGTCAATAACCATATGATTTCACAGATATTTTAGGCCATATGGCAGTAAAGTTAAGCCTAGGGATTTCGACTTCGTCTATTACTCCTACAAGTTTGCTTGTTCATGGTTCGGCCGTTACTTTTGCAAGTGCTGTAGCGTAGCTGTCTCATTGGTAATGCGCCGTCATCCAATAGGATGTCGGATATATTTATAGAGGGAAATGTTGTCACAAAGCGTGCAAAGTGGTGCAGAGTGCACATGCTCGCCAGCAATTCATCTCCAGGACAAAGAGTGCTTGATGCGGGTTAGACTAGTGACGCGTTGGGTCAGCAGATGCGGAGTTGGGGAAGTTGGGGACTATAGGGCAAGGATTGGAGCACGTCCCACTTTATCTTTTAAACAAATCCTCTCGCTGAAAGGAGCTGATATTTGTTTCGCATTTTATCCGCACTGGTAGCTAGTGTTATTACACCTAAAGTTACCAGGAGTTGTTTGAGGAAGCATTTTCATGCGATGGGCACATGACCCGCGCAGGTCAATGGGTAAAAAACGAATTTCGCCTTATGTCGGTACGTCACAATTTGGTATGGCCAGACGGCCAATTGGTATGTGAACCGGTGCAAGTAAACAACGTCACTGATGCGACGATCGCATGGCACGAAGCTTCCTGACATCATGAGATAGCCATTGGTCATCTAGCAAGCTGCGCATTAAGACTTTAATGCGGATAATAATGTGACAGTCGTAGATAATGTTCAACGGATGGCACCGCTTGTTTTTCAACCTAGTGTGACACTTGTATAGAATAAGGGAGGCAAATCAAATCGAGAATGTACTTCGTGCACCCATGAAGGGTGAACACACAGCTCTAATGAGTGCGCATCGCAATAAATTTAGTACATACTAAGTCCCATACTTGGTGAGGGTGTGCAACCCAATTACGCATACAAACATGTCAGAATGAAGTGTTGATGTACTACCCTGTCCGTACAATAAGACGGTCAGCCATTTTATCCGAGCCTGTTTTCGGATGCTCGTAGAGGCAAACAGCGAATGTGCCAATAAGCGGTTTGCCATGACCAGATATGTTGTTAAACAATGCTTAATATCTTTAACGCTGCCGTTCGCTTCTCCCAATCTGTTACAAATGAATAAAATCCCAATTAAATTAGACACGCGTGAAAATTGAAGCTATCATGGTGACCGACTTGCACGCCTCCAGCCGCCTCAGTAGGACCCACGTGGTCTGAAAGTGTTGAAATTGGTGCTTCGGTGCAAACGCATGGCGAAAGAAACACTCGAGATGTGTCTTAAGCGTGGTAACAGGCTTACATTAGAGAATCGCTTTAACGCGTTGAAAACCAGACAGAGGCAGAGCGAAAGCACTGAGGCCTAACAAAATCCGCAGTAAATCTTACTTTTGCGTCGTACAGATGTAATGCACGACCGCGTCCCACAGGAACATCGACTTGATCAATGACCATTTTAACTGGAACTTCATCACGTGAGCTTCCTTTCAGCCGACATGCAGAGGCTCAAGGTCCAATATCATTAATTCACCCAAAAAACGGTTACTTGACGACCTCACACAGGTCGGCTTGAAAAATCACCAGACTCCCACACCTCCAAACACGGGTGCGACATTGTAAACACTGTCCATTTTTTACACAAGGCACAAGACCTCCTCAGCAAAGTTTCTGATTTTTATTGTCAGAAATGTTCGAGGCCGTGTGACTTGCTCACTCTGCGACCTACGGTACATGGACAACACAAATAGGCTTTACAGAAACGGCCTTCGCATGCCTTGGACGCTCAAACGCAGCTTCGGCAATTAGTACCAGGAGACTGCCACTAGTCTCTTCGTCTCATTAATGCCACCAATGTTAGGGACGGCTCACCAGCATACTGTCCTGTCACACGGGGCGAGGTAGAAAGGATTGTGCGGGTACGGCATGTTGCCCGCGGAATTGCTCCCTAATTTACGGTGTAGGAGACTATGGCTTTACACCATATCGCATCGTCGATCGCAGGTTGACCTCATGATTACACCGGATAATGCATCTCGGTGATTACCCATGTTGAGACCTCTGCTGCATCTCCACTCGCAAAGTCTCACACGAGGACACCGATACAAGCTGGTAGCACCCGATTTGAATCTGGTCGCCCACCAACTCTGTTTCGAACGGAGGGGTGAATGTGGAACGACCTGCCGCAGCACGTAGTTAAGGTCCGTGTCGGCAAACAAGTAATTCCTAGATAAACACTTTGTCGATAGCGAATATATCGAGCGCACCCGAACCTAACGAGTATTTGGATCTTATTTATATTAGATGTACCTAGACAGTACACATTCTTGCTGTTGCAAACCAGCAACTAGTAACAGAAACCTGACCCAGGGGCGAAATTGGGGATGCGGTGATCGCCTTACCATGCATGTCCGTCCTATGAAATGATAGACCAAGTGGGGGGGACGGTGTTTACTTTTACCATAGTAATGATCTGCATTTTCAACTGGTTAATAACCAGCGAGTCAAGTTCTTGACCGACTTTACTGCCGCTTGCTACTCAGGTGTGGTGAGACATGTTTGGTAGCTGTTGTGTACCGTTCCCCGATGTCAACCCTAGATATGAACAACCACTTAGCTAATGCTCCGCAGACCCTTCAAGCACAGCCGTACAATCACCTTCTCCTTGCCGGAGACCTCAAGTTGTATGTTGTGGAGGTTTCAGCCACCCTCAGTGAACATGTCAAAGCCTTGCTGCAAAAACCACTCGCTGGCTAACGACTTCCCAATCACAGTACTTCCCCTGCAAAGTCAGAACAAGGAACAAACCGACCATTTTTGATCCTTTGTTTACCCTTAGGAAACGAATGGTCGACAAACTAACAATCGGCTTCCCGTTGGGACGCAGCGATCTTGCTGCAGTGCTTTACAAATTCGCCACAGACGTTGCTACTTAGGTTCGCAACTGCCGCTTTCTCTCCAGCAATCTTAATAGGTGGAAATATCTGCTCACGAATAATCATTATCCGTCACCTTAACCACTTAACCACTGAGCTCTATCCTTGGTTCGCCTAAGGGAAACGAGATGACTCATGCAGGAAGGAAGCTAATCACTCGCAAGCTGACCGAATGCAATGTACGAAGTAAAGAGACCAAGTGTCTGGGAGCAGTCATTCCCAACTGATAAGGTTGCCACAAAGAAAGTTTCAGTAGCGAATCTAGGTAACAGTGGCCCCCGTACGAAACGGTTGGTTGCTATCTGGTAACGCTGTCCATGAATGGCATCGCGTTGTTGTCCGCGGCCAATTATGTCTCAACAAGGCATCGAACTGCACGATGCCGGACGGTAGTGACATGCACAGACGATTGCGTGTTGCTTAAATAAACTATGCAGCTAGGTTTCCTCATTTGGTCGTGAAGTCATAATTGTGCCCACAAGCAATGACTCAAAGGGGACCTAATGTTCGCCACTCTTCGGAAGTTAAGAACAAAATACTGCACGCGGATAAGGTGGGATAAAATTGGAAACCCGCCGCCAGTTTGTGTATTGCAAATTTCATAACCTGCCGCAGTTGCATAGCAGTGTTAGAGTCCTGGGAACCGAGAAGGCCACACAGGGTGGTCGTCGCAAAGCTCTAACTGAAGGTCACGTGGATCATCAGTTGCAGTGGGTGCCACAGCACCAACGACAACACTTGCAACACTTTGTTTGCGTCTGAAGGAGGAGTACGAGATTGTGGTCAGTGCCAGTACCGTCGCCAGATACCTAGACGGTCGGCTGTTAAGGACGAAGAACTTGCACGTGGTTCCCAAGTAAATGGACACACTGGAGAATAAAAGGCTACGGAAATCATCTGACATCCAGCTGCTAAATTTTCAGATAGAAGGATGGTAACCGGTGTAGATTGGTAAGACTAACTTCAGTCTCTTCTCCTCACGCGCTCGGGGCTGTTAACCACACGGCAGCCACGCACAGTGTACCGTGGCAAACGATCTTGCCTAAAGTGTGTACGTCGTCGGATCCATGACAAACAACGGGTTGATTGCGTTTTCCGTGTTACGTGGCAATTTCTATCAGCAAGAGGCGCTCTGTGGCTGCAACTGGGGTTTGATGCCAACAATTCGGATTTTATCGAACGATGTTGTTGATTTGTAACAACGCCCGTACCACACAGACTTTGAAATCGTTTTCTAAGAAAAACACCACCCATCCGGGAGGGTGTTACAACTAGCGTCTTACTTTCCGTTCCTTAACCATATCGAGGGTATCTGGAGTGTAATCAAAAACTATGTGAAGCGGACCATGAGGAGCAGGTATGCGGAAAGCCTCCAAGGGGTTCCTGATGCTGCAATCAGGAAAATCGAGCGGCGCGTTCGTTTTCTGGAGCAGCTAGTGTCAGAAGTAAGTGCTTGTGTCACACAGCATCATTGCGACAAAATAGTCCAGCATGTGAGGGCTGATTACGGACATGTAATTCATACTGCAGAGTTGTAAGATTTTTCTTTTTGCACAAATAATCGGTTGTAAATAGAATCCGTCTTTTTATTACTTTAGCTCCAGGTAGCTTCTTGAAGCAATACATGCTCCACTTGTAATCGGCGACTTTGCAATCCTGAGGCACGCAGGCTCTGGGTTGACAAGTAGTGTTCACCCTATACGAACGTACCTGTTTACGTTTCTATGACGTGCACCAAGTGCGTGAGAGATAGAGGGATGGTAACATACTGGGTGATTACTCGTGGGGTCTGAAGTGATTGCAGATCCTTTGTTGTGTTTTTCTTTGTTGTTTGTGTATGTTGATCAGTTGCATGGTGAGTCAAACGCGAACTGAACAGGTTTGCTGGCAATACGTTCACGGTAATCGTTTGCTCGGGGAACGAGCACCGGCTGCGGCACACTGCTTAACGTATCACGTGTATGCTTGATGCGGTAAGCAAGAGACCGATCGGTTGTTAGAAGAAAATTATCTCTGCGTATCAATTGTATCGTGTGAGAACTTTGTGGTTATCCAACACAATCTGGAAACGCAACAATCAGGTGGTTGCAGTGCCTCGCGTAACAAATGTGCTATTAAGTGTGCTCCTTTAGATAACTATTTGAAGTTATCTGTGCCTCCGTAGGTGATGAATGCTTCCGCATGGTGCAAACCGGTCTTTCCTTCAATATGCCTGCCACGGGAACACAGGTATGGCCAACTGGTGCGAGTATTTAGTTTCACCTCAATTTACCCTGAAGTGCCCAAGTGGTGCGCCTATACAAAGGATAACGCAGCTGGTCTTGTGTTCTGCCGTCCGAAAAATGTTGACAACTTTCTGCCCATCTAGCGGTTCAACCAATTTTATGCCACTTGAAAGCATTCCGGATCCGGAAAACACGTGACCTTCAGTCGAGCTTCCTGGTGACGGGATAGTGCTAATCACAGTTCCACGGAACTAGGAACCACGTAACATTTACTCTACATGTTGTTTGTTTGAGATGGAAGGATCATCCGTAGCTCCGAATCCATAACTGCACATAGGTTCTGCGTAACTTCATGCACAACCCAGGTCGCCCATATCAAGAAAGCAGTCCAACTTGCTGGCAGGCATTTCTCTTAATCGGTTTGTTAGCAAGGAAAACTTTGACGCACCAGTCACCTCGATGATTAACCAGCTTGTGATTGAAAAGTTGAATTGTGCAGAGAAACAAAACCGTATTCAGTCCACAGTTAAGTGAGCACAGAAACAGAGCAACCAGTGTGATTAGCTTTTATAAAAGCACAAACTGCTACAATCCATTTATCTCAACTAGCCTTCTATTTGACTGATATAGAAAAGGGGAGCGAGGTGAGGGCAAACCAAGAGATATTGTCAGGACGATCAAGGTGAATTTATTTCGGACTTTTGTCTCTCTGAACTATTAAACCGACGATGGCGTTTATCCCTCAATGGTTTGAAAACTATTGGTTGTCATTACCCAAGTTCCTGAAAAATGCTCTTGCACCAAGAAGAGGAACCTCAGTTACGCGAGGGTTAAATGCCGACGGAATTTGGTCTGTCGAATGTATACATCTAGTAACGTGGCACATGCGATCGGGCGTAGGTCAGCCAAGCTGGTTTGATAGCTTATCACTTGTGCCAAGAGGGGACAACTTCCGATTGGTAACGGGTAAAATAAATGTGTGCTGACCCATGTTAAGCGAACTGTTTCCTAATCCAGTTGCTAACCTGGGCCAATAACGCGACAGACTTGGCGTACCTGCTATATCGTGATTGCAAAAAGTCGATACATGGACATGTTTGTGTTGTTGCATGTTTGGCAGTGCTTGATGTTTGAAATTTTCAGTCATAATGCATTTGATAAGAAGGTGGGAAAGGCGTCTGTATTTCAAAAAGTAGCACATCGCTCACTGGATCCAGAACGCAATTGCATGAAGAAGGAATGCCCAGTTTTCGTGATGAGTGGCTCCAGCCACCACCTTGTGTACTTATGGCGTGCAAGCATTCCTATCTGTCCAAATGGATGAGGCGTAAGAGGTGGGGGCCCAATCAGAATAACATCGGCGGTCAAATGCAAGCCAATAAAACTGAAAAACGCAGTTAATGTGGTCTGTGGTAAGAGTTGTAGGTGGAGTAGCGTAAGCGTCCAGCACATATTAAACTCCTCAGTAACACACAAACACCGTAAAGCATGTCGCCAATATATATATATATATATATATATATATATATATATGGCGGGCGGCATCTGGTTTCAGTTTGCTTGTCACTAAGTGACCATCCAGAGGACGCCTGCGCCTACGGAGGGACCATGGCTACTTGCGCTTCACCAGTCAAAGTTCCATCCACACATCCCAAATCCAGTGTAAACCCGAAGAAATAAGACCGGGTGGCGAGTGGATGGCAGCGACGTTTCATTAACCGAGTCGGCCAAAACTCCTTCACAGGCGAATACAAGCAAGCTGGATTTCGAGAATCAAGCGCACACAAGGTGGTGGCTGGACCGTCGTGCGCTCCATACTGAGTGCGTGGAACCACTCTTTGAGCCTAATACGTCCACAAGGACCGTGCACATAGTCCCCTCCAGCAACAATCAACTTTCTCCTGGGGGCAGGATGGACGAAGTAGTAGGTAATAGACACGTAGGCACCTTGTCAACGTGCACATCCAGCGCAACCACACCGGGGATAACAAGCAACAGCCAATCACTAGAAATGACAAGATGAATTAAAATAAATCGGATGATGCGTACAGATACGGCGGCATAACCTTTCAAGAATTGCGCGTAGAAAATAAAATGGTTACGAACGAATTCGCGATAAATTAAATAGGTCAGCAAAATATTTTAAGGAAATGCCACAAACTCGAAAATGTTATCGAACTTAACCACAATTACTTTCAGCGACGTGAGCAAGAATATAGAAGACAGAACTGGCAGGCATCAATATAAAAACGTTAAGCATTAGGACAAAATTGAATACCCACTACCTGAAATAAAGAGATTCAGCATGCAAGCACGCGATTAGTAAATCGAATGCAGCGTACCTACAAACTGCGCCGGTTCTGCCTACGTTCTCTGCAGTACCCTTCCTCGTTTCGGGGGTGGCCCCAAGTGACCTCGTGCATGACTAACTTGGCCTGCCTGACTCAGGCACTCGCGACTGCATGTGCTAAAACACCATGCGCTCGATGTCGATGGAGTACAACCCATCGATGCCTGCCGCGTCCGCGCTTGCCGCTTCTTCTCTGTATGCATGAGATCTTTCTCCCGCCTTTCGGCAACTGCCTTCGTGAGCTCATCGCGTCCTGCACGCCGATCAGCTGCCTTCGATTCCCATGATTTGCAAGCAATATTAGAACGTGGGAGGCTTACTTTGATCATGTACCTTTAACGTAACTCCGGTTTCCCCACATGCCGTTTCCCCACACTCAGCTGACCACCTAATAGTTGTTTCGGGGTCCGCGTCGAATCGATACTTCTCACCTGACCGAACCACTTCAGGTGTCTCATTAAAAGTATGCAGTCCACTGCATACATTCGACTCTGGCACAATATTGCCGTGTCTTCAAATCTGTCGCACCAAACGATGCGCACAATCCATCACAAACATCGTTGATGGAACGGCTTGTGATATATCTCTCCGGTACATCGTCCAGGCTTCGCTGTCGTATAGAAACACGGATTGCACCATGTACTTGTACACCATCAGCTAAGTGCCAAAGGTGAGCCGATGGTTGTTCCACACGCGGTACTCTAGCTTCCCGAATGCTTCCGCTGCTTTTGAGACGCGGAGACAAAGCTCATCGTGAAGCTTCTGGTTAATCGACATCATACACCTAAGGCAGCAGAAGCGGAAGGGGGTTTCTAGTACTGCAGCACCAAGGCTGCTTCGCGGCAATATTGAAGATTGCACCTTCCGTGAAGGCTGAAAGAGACAGACAGTTTTGCTCTTTTTGATGGTGATCCAGAATTTGATCGCTGTCGAAGCCGGAGCACTAGTCATGTGCTGAAACTCATTCGCTCTGTGTGCAAACAACGTTGTCTCACAGACTAGGGTTCTCGCACCGAAACGACTGGTGCTCAACCACCCACCATCAGTACGGTGCTCCGCACGAACACCGTAAGCACAGGCGGCATATTGGTTGCTCTTATTTTCATACTGCACCCTGATGGGGCCGATCTGTACAACATATGTGGGACAGATATATGCGACTGTGCCATCCAAACCAAGGGGGGAACACTCAACGCTTGGTGTACACCCGTGATGGCAATTTGCTCCGCATCTACTTATGCCATCCAATGTTTTGTGGTGTACGGTTTTTCGGGGTTCCATTTAGGTTATAGTTCCTAGGAGATTTATACCAGTCGTGATAATTCGAACGGAATAAAAGACACTTATATAAGCGGAGGAAATATTATGGTTCAGATTACAGGACGACGTAGAATAGGGATAGATCAACTGGAGTCGATACTTTTCCGCCTTCCAGCAATATCGTTGGCAATTATTATTTGCCAATCAGTTTTCTTTATTCAACACCAGCTGCGCACATTAAATTAATAACCATCTCTCAGTGTATCCTACCTACATATCAATTTGTTCACATGCGAACGCCACGTTAGAAAATCTCCTTGAAAACATTTAATTCCCATGCGTCCGAACTCAGTACCATACATCAGTCTGCGAAACGTCAGCTCCAAAAACTCACCGCAGGTAGGGTGTATATGAACCACATTGTCATGCATTTCGCACACTAGTGATGATGACAGAGTTGAGGTACCTGTGAATATCGTCATTAAGAATATAATGACACTGGTTTATCGGTCACGCATCAACTGTGCAATACTCTTTTCCATCTACTGTCAATAAGCAAGTAGACACGTGATTGATGTGCAATGGAGACACCGTTTACCTCAGATGGGAAGCTCGAGTGAGAATTGGGCGCGCGGCTTGAGATTTTGTAAAAGATCTTTCTTGCTATTTTTCCCTCAAAATCGAATTGGAGGCATACGCTACAGTTGCAGAGTGTGAAAACTTTGCTCTGTTCCAACAGTTAATGGATCGCTGTAATCAAAATGAGTTAACATGAGATGTACTTCTGACTGGGTTACTTTGGGTAACTACCGCTTGCTCCGGTAACATCGTGTTAGTCCGGTACACAAATTGGCTCCCTTTAGCTATCCTTATATTCATACCAATTCACGGTATTCGCTGCTTAGCACACTAACTTTGTTACTCACATTGTAGTAGACTGTATTAATTCATAGTAATCGTTTTGCATGTTTCGCCGTCAAACCTTAACATCGTACTCCCTTTTATTTTGGCTCCTGTGATTTGATTCTTACACATTAATTTGCCCACACTAAACCATATTTGTTCTACTGATCAATATAATAACTATAAACCACGACCAATGGGAGCAACTATAAATTTGAGGTGAGCACTTACGGCATTGCATTCAAAGACGGAATTCACGGCGACAGATATCTGTTGTAGTACCTCCACAAGTGTTCTAGGCTAGAGCAGAACTCTATTGATCTGCAAGTTCGACATTGCCAATCGAATTACATTTGTTTCCATTGCGTAAACTTAGCAGACACACTTGGCTCCGCTTGCAATGATAGCTCACTCGATTTTCAAATCAAAGGGGTCTAAGGCGCAGGACAATGGTGGCTAAATGTGTTTGCAATGACACACCATTGAGGAACATCTGATTCGCGGCTGAGTTTACGCAAGGGTTATTTACGCGCGGAAGGTAGTGAATTGAAGTCGGCTTTGGGGTGTTGAATGCGCCGTGCGGAACTTGCTATGAGCAGACAAAGGATCGTTCTTATCTACAACAGAAAGGAGCTGGTGGTAAGGGAAGCTAAGACTCGACCTAATTTAGACGAAAGATGGATGTATGATTTTATCCGCCTAGCCTGTCTTCTGTTGCATAATCGCAATCGAAAAGCTACATCGAGTTGACCATTGGAGTGAAGCAGGAGAATTGCGGCGGCAGAGGTTTGCTAGTCTTATCCTGGTAGAATTTAAAGATCCCGTACACCGTGACATATTAATAAACAGGTCTAGCTTATAGATGGGTCATACCAATGGCAGGTAGCAGGCAGCAACAGGCACGCTTAATTCGAACAAATAAGCCCAAGTTGAGGGACTGATGCTAATTTGTTTTCCAAACCCATGACTGCCAACAAAGATCACGGCCCGCACGTGACTGCTGAAGTTATGGTTCTAGCACATGATTTAGTTCCGCCGCTGACGGTCGAAAAAAGGAATGCAGAAGTTGGCGCCGCATCCCAATTGACAGAATACAGGCAGCCTAAGCCATGTGAAACTGCAGTCCCAACGGAGGTCGTATCGCTGGCTGCGGAGGTTGACTAAACTTCTGTGGCCCAGTGCAACAGTACGTTGGATAGTACAGAGAGCGGTTCTAGCAAGGGGTGTTAGGGTAAACAAACTGGCGAAAGACTTAACAAGGCAAGTATGTCTACACAAGCACCAATTTGAAAGCTGGTTTGCATCATACACTAAAAGCACCTCGGTCATGATCCACATAACCGGACTTATCCTGTAAGCGTCTATAGATACCAACCACTACTGCTGAGAAACCCATTACTGGAGTAATCGACCACTTAACAAATGTTTCACATCGGATTAACCCCTCGGTTTCTTCAACGGGGGAATTGTAAAATAAATGAAGTAAACACTTGTAAGGTGAAGGGCCTACGATAGCAGTTGTAGCAGAATGGGAGGAACTGTCAGTAAGCTATATGTTTTCTGGTGTGACGGCGATTACTGAAGCCTGGTTGTCTCGGGGGTGATACAATCGGTGGCTTTGTGTTTCGTTATTCAGAGAAAAGTGTAGATGAACCTAGACATCAAAAATATGGTAGCGCACTTCGCCTTAGTAACTCTCAATATGGATATTGGAAACCACTGTTCATTATGAAAACCATGGATATCCAAGTTGCCATGAGTTCTGCGCTTGGAAGACCGGTTAGAGATAATACATTGTATGTGCCGTAGCCGTTTCTTTACGCGAGTACAGAACGTGGTGCTTCTTGACTTGTTCAAACGGGCAGCAGTTATTCCAGTGAACTTTGTAACCACTGGTGGTTGTAAACCTTTCTCACGCAGATTGGGGGCATAATTCTATCACTATGGAAACGCTGGAGAAACAGATTTTATAGTGTGCGCAAGGAAATGACTTCTTTCGCTATGTTAGTTTTGCGACAAAAAAACTTCTTAGCTGCTCTCCTTCAACACTGGATGTGGTACTATCCAAATATGGCCGTTTGACAAACGTACACGAGCAACAAACTCGTATTTATCTTAAGGTATTCATCCCATTAGTTCACAACTTAGTGCAGCCTAGTCCGGCAATGCACCAGACGCCTTTACACTGTTGGGGCTCATCAGTGGTGTGCATTCCCTCAGTCCCCTACTGGGGTTCGAAACCATAGCCGTTAGAGGCAGATGCCAACTTGGCAGCAGCTTAAGCCACTGAGGCATGGGGGACGTTGGATGAGGAATATAATTTGCAAGCTAACTGGGATATATCCCCCTTATCTTCCACTGGCTCTGACAATGGCTAGCGGTCGTGGGTTCGATCCCCAGTAGGAGACCGAGGGAATGTGCACCACTGGCGAGCCCCAAAGGGGCGAAAAGCGCCTGGTGCTTTTCCGGAAACGGTTGTTATATAACTTGCAAACTACTGGGATGATGCTTCAAAAGGTTACATCTAAAAATCCTGCTACTCATGAGGAATATAACATTCGCGTTTAGTTTTGAGCCGACCGTTCGTCGGCCGGCCGCTAATCATTGTTTGCTTGGGTCATTTGTTTTTGAATTTCAGGTAGACTGCATGGTAGTGTGGAGCGTTTCAGATCGAGATGTTCCCTCGTATGTCTCCCTGTCCTTTCAGGTGTCTCTAATGCTATATTGTCTACAACGTCGTAGGATTCTGGAGGCAAATATTTCATTGAGGTCGCATGTTCCAATGAAGTATTGAAAACTGGTGACTGTGCGTATGCTATCTTTAGCCTAATCTCGGTAAGTAATCTGGAGCGATGCTTCAACCACCCATGCAACAGGACTTCCGCCATTCCATTTGGGTACAGCACGACTTTCAATCTGTTTGGACCGCAGCCCTTTTACGCTGGAAATGAAGGAATGGTCGTCAGTGCTTTAACGATAATGTGGTCCAGAGAGAGTTCTTCGCAGAGGAAGCACCACTGATCTCGTTCACGTTTTTGCGCTTTGTCATCAGGAGTTCCCAGAAGTTCAGTAACACCATGAACAAATACACTTTGTTGCTTTCGTTCCTAGAAGAGCCACCATTGTTTGACTGTTTCCTTTGACCTTTCTTTCAAAGAAATATCTGGTAGTATGAGTACTCCGCTCGATGAGTTGCGAAGATGAACTGCTGAGAACAGGACTATGTCTGTCTCCTCAGTTGAATTTGAGGTTACTCGAAGACATCAGATTTCACTGAAGTGCACTAAATTTGGCTGGCGCGCTGCGCGTTGTAGTCCAGCTGGCTCAAACCGAATACCAATCTCACCGCAGATAGAATATCACTGATTGCTATCATCTCTCAACTTTCCCTTTACTGTGCCAGATCTAGACTCAGGAGCGTTATTGCACACAACCGTTAATGCACTGTGGCTCTCTTAAGCAACTGTCAGTTTGAGTGTTGTGGCTGGCATCTTGGATTTTTGGGCAGGCACTAAAGAACATTGTAAAAACGGTGTCTCACCGCTTATGCTTGGTGCATTAAATGGATGTACGGGTCTTTTTCGGCGCTTTTATCGAGGCGAGCGATGCTTACGTTACACGGCTGTGGACTGTCGACGTCGGTGTTCTGACCATCTCGCGAGATATGGCCTCTAGGAATGAGTTAATAGCAGTCGCCCGGGATGTGGCTTGCCTAGTTAAAGGGTTAGAAAGTTTGAGTAGGTAGCGCAGATACAGTTAGGTGCTTTGTAAGACTAGCACTACCCTATGTATTAGGGACAGATCTCTGAGGGATTTGCTGAAGAACAGGAACGGTTTTGTTAGCTTTTGTTACCAGCATTGAATCTTGCCAGCTATTGGGCTGTATTAGTCCGTTTGTACACTTTTCTACAAACACTATTATACATTCGATCATCTGCTGGAAAATAGAAATGTCAATTTGTACGAACGCCCCTCAACATTAACACTCGTGATGCTTACTTCTGATTCCAAATAACCACACGTCCTCATGAACCAGTACGCCTACATCGCGTTCGACGGACGATCGCCACGGCGTTTCCAGTCCCTGCTTATTTTGCCAAGTATTCTGATGTCTTGCAGATAATTACTTCATTTTTTCCGCTGAACAGCAGTAGTCTTCGGCTTGCCTACAGGTGAGTTGTATATAGGTCGCCTAGAACCTGCCCCATAGGTTGACACTGTCAACAAAATGCAGGAGTTCAGAATTGATGATCCGCGAAAAATCATTAGTGAATATCACACAAACGTCGACCTAGAACTGGGTCCAGGTGCAACGGAAATACAGCTGCGGCAGTAAGAAAAGTGCTGCTTGGGAACTGACAGGAGCTGATAGAGCCTACTTCAGCAACATAAAGCACCTCTTAGTGTGACATAAGCGGACTTGTGGGTCCCAATCAAGCCAGTTTAATAAGCCATCAAGGTAACCACGGAGGGTTAACATCGAAGAGACGAGGGGTAAGTTTTATGGGTGAGAGGCGGTTTTCGATCTGTAACTCAAGGTTACTGGGCACTATAGAAAAGAGTAAAAACCGGTCGTAAAATACGATGCGGGATACGCGGTTGTATCTAATAGGTACATCGTCCGTTATAAAAGTAAAATCAAACACTGCTGAACGGTATGCAGAACTCACGTTGGAACCACCATAATGGTCAGCTTAAGAGCCATCAAACAATATAACTCTCGTGATAACTGGCTGACTCACTTTGTCGACTATATGTTCGTCCAATCCATGGGGGGGAAAGAAGACTCGCCGACCACGATTTGGCGTCGTATAGATGATCGGCGCTTCGGATGCTCCCCTAAAGATTTCCGTCTCGACACTTCCTCATTTGAGTTGGGTTGCTCTGCGTAGGTGACATGAACATGCACCGCTGCTTCGAGCTTTTTGCTGTCGGAGTTAAGGGTGAATCAGAAATATTTATATATATTACGGCATGTAAGGTATTTTTCGGTTCACATGCTTTGACCAGTATATCCAGAAGCAACTCCACTACTTGTATTTGTTGTTGCATTTGTCCGTCAGTTTCTGCTCCTCGTTGACAAGGATCCCCATATCACCAAACTATAAAGGATGCGGTCCCAGGCTCTTACAACTTGTGTTACAGTCGGAACAAATGGCACAAACCCTACTAGCGAACTGGATCAAATTCCGTTGCAGACTGCCAACGGAAATTCGTCTGGAAGCAGCAAGAACACCAACACCTTTTAATGACAATTCAGTAGAGGCACAACTCTTAATGAAAACGCCAGCTGCAGGACCCGACTCGGGGATGGTTTCAAGAGTAGCCGTACTATCCGGAGGGGCCCAGCAGAGCACGAGCAAACACCAGGATTCGGAGCATCTGATACCTGCTTATATATCAAATACTTCTCGAGAGTATGCAACCCATCCAAAAAACGATTGGTCGCCGACCCTTTACTGGTCGACGTAACCTCATTTGCTTCATCCACCCCTCCAGTCGCCGGCCACTCACTGGTCGGCGAAACTTCACGTATGAGTTGTACAACTTCTGAAACATTGATTAAATCTGAGAAACTTTCATGTATGTACACCAACGCCCAAGGGCTCCTCAGTAAAATTAACGAACTTCGACTACGTCAGGTTGCGAATGCTTGGGACCTAATTTCTATTACCGAAACTTGGTTGCATCAAGAGGTGACTGATGCTGAGGTTGAGATAGCCGGAATGTCAATCATCCGGAACGACCGCCCCAGCAGAGGAGGTGGGGTCCTACTCTACTACCGCAGCGATCTACAATGTACAATGGTTGAGGACATGGAAACACACGTTACCGACTCACTCTGGTGCCGTCTCCGACTGAGTCACAACGATACATGTCTCATAACTATCGTTTACCGCCCCCCAACGTCCACTCTGGAAATGGATTCCTGCTTGATCCGTGGCCTAAACAGAGTAACACGCACTAGGTAAGCCACATTCTCATCTCCGGGGACTTCAATCTACACAATCTGGAGGTTTTGGCATCGCCCAGTGAGCAGTTCAAAGCAGACTTGCAGGAACTGATCGCTAATATCCCTTTGTACAATCATGTCACCACGCCCACTAGATTCAGTACAGCAAACAAACCGTCCATACTGGACCTTGTGCTCACAAATGAAGAGCTCATGATTGACAAGTTATCGCTGGATAGTCCATTAGGTCTCAGTGACCACGTAGTAATAACTTTTGACCCTGCATGTTATGCAGAGTATCCATATGAACACTCGGAACTAACTCATACAATCACACGCTACCACGTATTGAAAGAACTCGCCGACGAAGCTGCTTGGGAATTCTCAAACAAAAGTCCCCTTGACAACGTTTGGGCAGAGTTCGTTAATAAGCTCAGCGACATCGTCAACAAAGCATCAGAGACCAAACCCCTTCGTCCCGCGAAAATGCCTTCAATTATAAGGAGTAGGACTCGCAAATGCCTGGCGATAAGGGATGCAGCATGGCGTGCCTACAAGATTAACCCAGACTCAGAGACTTGGGGAAATTTCCTGACCCATCGCAACCATTGCACCGCACTTGTCCGTGAGGACAAAATAACGGATTAACAGTGTCTAGCCAAAAAGTTCATGGCAAACAACAAACTGCTGTATAAGCATGTCAATAAGCTTCGTAAAGTGAAGCATGGAATACCCCCCACTACTCACGACAGGCGGTAGAGTACAAAGCGCCGAAGAAGCAGCTAATGCACTGCGGCTGCAATACGCCCCAATTTTTGAACTCGCAACATCTACCTGTCCCATAATATCAAGCTCATTACCGACACCTTTGTTTACAAATGTTATTTTCAACCCATCAATTGTGCTAAGGAAGTTACTCTCACTGCGCGAACATAGTTCTCCGGGAGCAGACAACATCCGCCCGAAGGCACTGAAGGCTGTGGCTAATAAGCTGGCTGAACCACTGTCACAGTTCTTTCAAAGGTGCTTTGATGAACAACGAGTCCCCACTATGTGGAAGTGTGGCATTATAACCCCTATTTTTAAAGGCGGTAGCCGTTCCGATCCTGCAAACTATCGTCCAGTGACTCTACTCCCTGTGCTCGCGAAGGTGATGGAAGCAGTCGTCGCTGAGGCTTTGATGGACTACCTGGAAAAATGCAACATCTTGGTACCGGAACAGCATGGCTTCCGTCAACACCGGTCATGCACCACCAACCTACTCATTGCACGAGGTAGTTGGACGGAAGTGGCTGATGGCGGGGTTGGAGTCGACGTCATCTATCTGGACTTCTCCAAAGCTTTCGACCGCCTTGATCACCGCATCCTACTTCAAAGACTACAAAGTTACGGAATCGGAGATCCAATACTTGCTTGGATTGGCAACTTCCTTTACCAACGAAAACTCCAAGTATGTGTTAGGGGATCACTTTCTAACCCAATTGAGGTGGAATGTGGTGTCCCGCAAGGGTCAGTGCTGGGACCGCGCTTATTCCTGGTGTTTATCAACGACCTGGCAAGAGTCATCTCCTCAAATTTCCTGCTTTTCGCCGATGACGTCAAGATATTTTTCGGGCGATTAGTATTGAGGCAGATCAGGATCTGCTCCAACATGACCTAGATTGCATTTACGAATGGTCAAAGAGTAACAAGCTTCAATTAAACACGGCTAAGTGCAAAGTGATGCATCTGCGTCACCAGCTGGTGAGCGCCTACAAGATTGGAGACCACACCTTGGCAAAGGTTTCTCAGGAGCGGGACCTGGGTGTATTGGTACAGGAAGATCTCGGGTGTTCAAAACAAGCAGAGAAGGCGACGAGAACCGGAAATCAACACTTCGGCCTTCTTCGCAGAGCCTTCGGTCGGTTTGAACCCTCAATCTTTCCCCAAATGCTTAACGCCTACGTGCGCCCGCATGTGGAATATGCTATTCAGGCGTGGCAGCCGTGGCAGAAACAGGATCTCATTGCTCTCGAGACTCCTCATCGACGGGCAACCAAGAACGTCAGGGGCCTCTTTCATCTGCCCTATCAGCTTAGACTGAAATCTCTAAGAATGTACAGCAGTCGATATCGGCTTTTGCGGGGGGATCTCATAATGATTTACCAGATTCTGAAGAACCCAAACCACATTTGCCGTCCGCTGCTGGAATTGAACCCCAACATTAAACTAAGAGGTCACCCTCTGAAACTGACAATTCATTATAGCCGGCTTGAATGCCGTAGAAATTTCTTTTCTCTCCGCGTGTGTGAGCCTTGGAATGCCCTCCCTAATTATGTCGTCTCTGCTCCCAATCTGGCGATATTTAAAAAACGTGTTGACGATGCGTTGTCTCACTTACATTTCCTTTTACGACTTGTTAGCCAGGGGTTACAAAACGCAATCAAATGGTTTCTTGCCAAACGCTCAACCATTGGATTTATGGATTTTTATGTTTAATAGGCGAACATCTCCGCTATTTCACATAAGTCTATGGTGAGTCCACCACAACGCTTTTCACTTTATTATGCAATTTATTTTCGCAATAATTTCCATCCCACGGGACTTGTTAAGCGATGCTTTTTTACCCGTAATAAACCATTGTCCATTGTCCAAGATTTGTAGAAGTAAGCTTCTACTGAACGTTGTAGCTAGGTCCTCGAATACCAGAAGAGAATGAGCCGGCAATTACCACGAAATCGGTGCGAGTGAGCACCTCAACCCGGTTTGTTAGAAGCTGCGTTTTAATTTTATGGTAGACTGATGATGTCTCTTGTAAAAGGAGTCATCGCGATTGCCGGATTAAAATAGTAATGTATAACTGACAGAAGTCGAGGCAGGCGCACTGCAGTCACTGTTTTTACTTATAGGAGGGAGGGAGAATGGAGTTGATACTGCTGGAGGCTGAGTCGTTGGGGTTGGGTTGGAACGCCTGGCTCGCTTCTTCGGCCTGACTAGTGAGTTCGGGGTGTTATTTTCACTCACAAGTGCAGGTCCGTTTCCTCCCAAGGGTGTAACTCTGGCGCTCACCAGTTGCTCGACTGCTTCGGTTAGTCTTTCACACCTCTTCAGTAGCACAGATAGACAGCCAACAAATGGAATAGCCTCGCATACTTGGCAGAACCAAGGCGACTCTGCGGTGTTGGCTTTCGTGAACGCCTTCCCAAAGCAGGTAGTGTGGTATGTTTTCAAACACATAGTACAAACCAGACCACTTTTTACGACTTTGGCACATGATTCGCATTTGCTCTTCATACGAGACATGTTCTCAGTAGGGGTAGGGATGGGATGGATATACTGACGCACCTTTGCGTGGCGATCGGCGCTGGTTCGAGGTCAGCAGGTCCAGGCGTGTCGACGCCAGATGAATCACGCGTTCTTTGGGATGGATGTGCGTGCTATCGATCCAGACGGTAGAGGGTAGGCCGTGGTGGACGTAGGACTGAGGCAAAGCAAGGTGATTTGGAAAATACTGTCTAATGATGACAGTGGCAGTTCCAAGGACGGATCAAATTGACGACTATCGCTTTGTAGAGCGACTTGAAGGAATGGTAGTAAGCTGATCGGGTGACTCTCAAAAAGATCTTTAAAATAAGACCACAAGAGTTCTTATGTGATGAGAGGAGAAATATAACATCCGATAAGCTTCAAATACGGTCGACTTCGAAGTTCCAAGGGAATCTTGGTGTCGGGCCGCCAAGACAATCGATATTTGTACACGCAATCTGTGCCATTATTCCTCAGGCTGAACAAAGAAAACTATAAGCCTAAGGTGCCCATACGTCAAATGGTATGGCGGGACATCCAGATTATAGTAAAGCAGTCAGTGAGACTCTGAGACATGCTTTGATAAATAGGCATTTACCTTTATTCGTTTCCATAATACAGCAAAAAGAACATGGGTTGATGCGCAGATTTAGTGTCAACCGGTCAGTACCATGATGATAACAGGAATTAAGCAAAAATAATAGTTAAATGGTGTCACCAGACTAATCAAATTAATAGTCAAAAGATGTCATCGAACAAAGCAAAAGCATCAAGGTGAACAGCCGCTTAAATCGTTTAAGTTACAAAGGCAGAAGACTACGCATAAATATTAATGAAACTATTGTACAGGTAATAATGAGATATACAAGAGAGAGACTCGAATGCTTGTATGATGGCTATGAGTTCAATCCAGACTGAGTTGAGGTCGCAAAGCCTTCTCATATACCAGAGTAGGCTTTGCCATGTATGTTAAATGAAAGTACAGTTCACCAAACATGAAGGTTTGAGAAAATGGTAGGCTGTACTAACGATATCTCCTAATGAAGTTGAGTGCTGATGTTGGGAAGGGTAAGTTAATGCTTGTATTAAGTCACTAGTTACAATGGGCGACAAATCAGTCAGACCAATGCACTTGTCGTCCGGATCCACTGACAATTGTTCTTTTCTTGGTAGAAGTCTCAGTTTGTGGTGTTGATGTCGGAGACGTCGGTGATCTTTTGTTCATGTGTGTTTGGGTCTTATCTGCTGGTATGGATTCCAACAAATCGTTATAAGGCGGAGCAAGCAGCCAATGATAATGTTCTCTTGTGTGTGACAGCTTTGCCAAATGACTTTTGAACGTTGACATGCTAAGCAAGTATTTGCTCATGTGCGGATATCTTTGTGTAAGTTGCGCAAAGCAAATCTTTTGGATATAAATGTGATAATTGCACGTATACTAGGATGTAAGACGTTATGAAGAGCATCGAAGATGGATATTTGCATGGATGCTGGAACCAAAGTTCTTCAAACTGTCGTGGAAACAGCACACTCACTCGTACCTGGTGTCGTGTGTAGTGGTATTGACTGGATGTCCAAAGAACTGATTGTAATTCACCTGCGGCTGAGATGGTTCCTCCATTTGCAGTTGAGCCATGCGTTCCAGATCGATGGGAGTCACCTTCACCAAACTCGCTTGTGTGCGTGACAATGTATCCGTGACAAGTTTATCTCGTCCCGGAAAATGGTGGATTTCACTGGTGTACTGGGAAATGAAATCTAGCTAACGTACGTCAAGGGTTGTGTACTTATCTGGCTTAGCTTGTAGATCAAATGTCAAAGGTTTGGGATCGGTAAACACAACGAACTGTCTTCATTCCAGAAGATGTCGAAAGTGTCGGATGCTGGAGTATAGCGCGAGTAACTCACGACCAAGCGTACTGTATTGAGCTTCGGTTGGTGTGAGCGTAGAGGAGAAAAATTCAAGTGATTATTTGACTTTGTGGACGGTCTGCTGCAAGACAGCTGTGATAGTTGCATGGAATGCATCCACGTTTAACAACAGCGGAGCATGGGGTTGCATCTAGAAACGCATCGCAGTATTAGCCAGAGAACATTTGACTTCTTCTGAATCTCGTGCAATGGCGTCAGTGAAATAGAACTGCTTCGGATCACCAACCAACTGGTTCCTGAGTAGAGATAACGCGGTTGCGGTGTGTGTACTTAAACGACCGTAAAGGTTAAGCATGCCTGAGAAACATTTCAACAGTTTCACAAAATTGGAGGTGGGAAAGTTTGTTATGACAAGGAGTTTCTCTTCGGTTGGTGAACTGTCAGTGCTATTAATGGTGTGACCATGAAATTGCTATTGCTAACCACTCCGTACGTGGTGAGAAGTGTGAATAATATTTCTATGTGAACCAAATGTTTGCTTTCGTTAGAAGTTGCAACCAAAATATCTTCAAGTTAAGTTACTATAAACGGAAGAGCTACAAGTACCAGATCGTTAAAGGGTTGAAGTGCTTGCGCAGCGTTACCTTAATCAAATGGCATACTTCGAAATTCGTACAAACCGAGCGCTGTTTTGATGGCTGTATTATATTTACAACTCATTTACATATTCTCCTTCAAGACGAGCCACGTCTGAAACGGTATGTTCAGGTAAATGAAACGTTTTCCATTGCAACGGCCACAAATAATCGAAAAGTTTATAACAGCAATGAAAATCGCTTTTCAATTTTGATTGGGTATCAGCGTTGCTTGCTGTATCAACTTGTTACTTGATGTTGTACAGGATGTCTATACCGGGTTTGGTAGGTCCCTTGAGAATATAAATAAATAAATAAACATTTAGAAACTGTCACGGCGGATATAATTTGATGTACTCATGAGTAGGGGATTTTGATGTAATTATGTGAGGTCCATTGCAGCCAGTTTCCAAAGCAGATAGTCGTCCACACGCCCAGAAAAGCACTGGACTGCAGTTTCAGCCTGTTGGGCATCGTCATTAGTGCGCATCCATCGGATCCGTTAGGATTCGAACCCATGACCACCAGCGGCTTGAACCGCCAGTCAGCAGCTTATGCCACTGGGCCACGGGGGACAGCTTCGGACCGTCATGATTTACAAGCTAACTGTGATATTGTGCGTCTTATCTTCACTGTCATGCAAGTTACGAACATTGCAGAGGACAGGGTTGGCCCCGAAAGACACGACGTCCACTAACAGTAGCATGGCAGTGGAGGATAAGACGCGCTATATCGCAATTAGCTTGTAAATCATGACGGACCGAAGCTGTCTCCCGTGGCCCAGTGGCATAAGCTGCTGACTGGCGGTTCAAGCCGCTGGTGGTCGTGGGTTCGAATCCTAACGGATCCGATGGATGCGCACTACTGACGATGCCCAACAGGCTGAAACTGCAGTCCAGTACTTTTCTGGGCATGTGGACGACTATCTGCTTTGGAAACTGGCTGCAATGCACCTCACATAATTACATCAAAATCCCCTACTCATGAGTACATCAAACAAGTAAACGTTTTATTCCTTGACAGTGCGTGGCACAGACCAATTGCGTAGTCTTAGCGACATGTACAACGTGATGGCATAATATAGTTAATTGTACGTTTTTGTTCAATGGTTCCCATATGAGTTTTTGAATTGATTAGCAGTTTGAAAAGAGTAGTGAGTAAGAAACAGCGAACAATAGTAAATGTATATTTCACGGAAAGTTCAAGTAAAGAAATAAGGTCATTCATGGAACTGACTCCAGGGGACTTGCTTCCATGCAGGGTATTCCCACGATGGGTTTTACCCATACTTCCATTCTCCAACTGGCTCTGTGCCTGTTTGGCAAGATAGTAAATAGGCCATCAGAACTGGGTATCAAATGTATTTTTAAGGACTGTTTTATGCATACATTATAGGCGATGAAGCCTCAGCCTCTTCTGTCATGCGGATCAATCAAGTATGGCACCTTTTTTGTTTTAAGCCAGCGAGTCAGTAGTAATATGATTTACATGGGTATACTTTTTTATTTCAGAAGCTGTAATCCGTCACCACAAGAGAGCAGCCCAGTCATGACCAACAATGAAACAAAGAAGAAAAAGTATGAGGAATTAAAAAACATAATGGTGAATACAAACGCTTGCCGATATGCCAGTAACAATTTGATGGAAAATCTTGGCGAGTGACGACGATGGTACAGAGACATCAGCTTGAAAGGCGTAGTGCAGCTACGAACCAGTGCGTCAAATGAGAAAACAGAATTGGGTAGGCGGAGTGATAGGAGTAAGAGCGTTTATAAATACATACCCAAGAATTTAGCTACATGTAGACAACCTTATAATATTGAAACGAATAGAGCATATGGCAACATACAAACGTATGCAAGACCTTTTTCATACAACTCATCTAGAGTCACCGTTTGGCATAGTGTTGACCAGATGTTTGCAACAGTCAGATGAATATTACTCATGCGTTTGAATTGCGGATTGATAGCGCAGTTTCTAGTACTCCATGGAAGTTTGTTCCATTTAAACGCATACTTTAGAGAGCAAAATTATGAGCGGAGATTGGTGCAAGACTTTTATATTTACAATGTGCGTTCGCTGTTTCTTAGTTCATGGCGTATAAGAGTCTGAAACTCGAGTTGTGGCTGAACAGTGAAGCTTAATCCAAATAGTAAGCGGTATAGAAGTCACAGATTAAGCTTGGGTCTGCGTAGCCATAGCGGCTGCAGATTTAGCGCCTTGCAACGCTCACGGTATATCATAGTATTAGGCATGTTCAAAAACAGCTTTGTGAATGTTGAATGTTTCCTAGTGTTATGATGTCCATTTTTCTCAGATTACTATGCACTATCGTACAATACTCAAACTTCGGCCTAACACATATTTTAAAGGCTTGAAATTTAGCATCGCTCAAGATAAGAGTTTGACTTATGTAGGCAATCACTTTTCTGGCAGAAGCCTGCAAGTATATAACATGCTTTAAAAAAGTAAAGGGGGCAGAATATCTCAGTCCAAGGTCTCGGACTGCGCCACACACAGGAATAGGGGTATCGTTTAATGTAAGAATTTTCAGAGAATGGCCACAGCAGTGGTACAATAGATTGCCCTTGTCAGTGGCAAAGTGCAACTTCCAGGAATTACTCCAGTGCTCCAGTGCGGACAAGTCAGACTGAATACAGGCTAAATTAGAACTACACTATCCAGGGGCGGAAAAATAGACAATTTTAACATCATCAGCGAAAAGGAATGACTTCCCGTACGAGATGTCATCAAGGAGATCGTTGAAATAGATTAAGAATAAAAGCGGGCCTAGCACGCTACCTTGAATCACTCCACTAGAGATTGTGGTGGCTTCAGATGTATAGTTACCGATTTTGATTACTTGATTTCTACCCATGATATAGGAAGAAAACCAATCTAGAAGCGAATTTGTGATACCATAGGACATAAGCTTTTGCAACAATAAATTGTGTGGGACACGGTCAAAAGCCTTTTGGACGTCAAAAGATATTACTATGATGGCAATTCCGGTCTCTTTTGCTCTAATCACATAGTCCAGGTAATTTAACTGACAGGTAGTGCATGACCTACTTTTCGAAAAACCGTGCTGACGTTTACTGAGAAGGCTCATAGGATTTAAATATTCCATTATGCCTTATTTAACTGACCTCTCCGTGATTCTGGATGCACTATATATGTGGTGGATTGGGCGGTAACTTTTTACGTCTTACATAGATCCGCTTCTGTGTCGTGGTATCATAGTTGAGTGTTTCCAGTGTATAGGATACTCCCCATTGAGCATGGAAAGTGTAAATACATTAAACAAAAGCGGGGGATATCTGGACCTCCGTGCTTGACTAGAATTATCGGGATGTTGTCAGGGCCTGGTGAGCATGATGGCCGAAGTAATCTGAGTTGGCGACATGTCACCAAGTGTAAATTAAACAGTTTGGAGTGTAATACTGCCTCTTTGTTTCGGCTTGAACTGAGGATCTTCTTTCGCATTAGTGCCACAAGTGGACATAAAGTAGTCATTGAAGATGGAACATTTGATTGCACGATGGGTTATGGCAGTCACATCAGAGTTTACAATAGTGTTTATACAACTTGATTTCCTATTCCGCCTACGGTCCAAAAGTTTTGAGATGCAGCCTACCACCTTGACGGCATTCAGTACCATTACTTCCTCAGAGCATAGCATTTCGTGGTGATCTTGGTATGACGCTGTAAGCAATCTGGTGTGGAGCATCAGCAGAATAAAGTCGTTGGTTTTCCTAAATTTTTTCTTTATTTTATGAGGTATAGTGGCTAGCTTTTTCAAGATGCCTGCGGGTGCAGCAGTCCTTTACAACTTCTCAGTGCGCTCTGGAGCCACAACTTCAACAAAAGCTGAATACGGTGGTAGAACACCTTAAAAGCGATTTGTACATTCTGTGCTAAGAAGAATGGATCCAAAATATGAAGACCTTATAAGGTCCGAGAAAATTGACCAATTCACAGAAGAGAATGAGCTGTACATGTTTACTGATTCTATCGCTTTAGGAAGAATTTGGAAAAAACAACCAACAAGGTTATTAACACTACTAGGCAACTTGTCACTGATGTATGTGGACACATACGAACATCAGTTAGTAAATATTAGATCAAGTGTGTTACAAAACCGAGTAAGTTATTTACCTGTTGTACCCATCCCAGTAGACCAAGCGTAGATATAAACGTGTTGTGTTTTTGTGGTTTATTGTTAAGGGACCATGGGATTTTGGGCATATTAAAATCCACAGGGATTATTTTATTAGTGTATGAGAGATCAGCAATAAAAGTAAATGTGTCCAACAAGTCATCGCTTACGCTGAGTGCAGACGATGGCGGTGTGTAAGTGCAACCTACTAAAAGACTTCTTGAATTAATAGAAATGGTAATCCACACCGAATCAGGAAGTTTCCATAGGAGTGGTTCATTCAGAGGTGGAACCGATTATTTGTCTTTGACGTAGATTATACAGCCATCACCTCTATCATAAAGGCGGTCATTACAAAAGATGTTATAGCCCAGTATCCCGAACAATGTGTCAGGCACCTCCGCTGCACACCATGTTTCTGTAATTAGTACTATATCAGAAGAAGAAAGGTGAAGAATATTACGCA
This sequence comes from Dicrocoelium dendriticum, assembly GCA_944474145.2. Classification (NCBI taxonomy): domain Eukaryota; kingdom Metazoa; phylum Platyhelminthes; class Trematoda; order Plagiorchiida; family Dicrocoeliidae; genus Dicrocoelium; species Dicrocoelium dendriticum. The sequence goes on from OX104061.1 coordinate 10,578,094, forward strand.
GGAAGTGCATTTTATTTAACAGTGAACCGGAATTAATTAAAAGTAAGTGCAGTATCTTGTTATCCGTTGGATTGTCTACAGGAATCCAGATACAGGACCCCAACGAGGTGGTATTTGGAGAGAGTGGCGTGTGGGTGGTGGATACGGAGGACATATAATTTGCGGAATTAGTGTCATTTGGGGGTGTGGCGGATAAAACGCCACTGGGCCCCAAAAAGTTCGGAAGGGTGAAATACTTGGAAAATGGCGACCCACTGTGAGCTTACAGTTTACTGGCCGTTGCATATAACCTACCTGCCAGTTAAGATTATTTACGTGTTGAGGTAGTATGAGAGGATTTTGCTTGTGGCAATTTCTCTTAGCTACTTGAAGTACACTAGCAAATGGCTTACAGGTTATGGAGCGCACAGATGGCATATTCAAATGCTGCATGATTGGTGATATGCCAATTGTTTGCAGGTTTCCATTGGTGACAGCGTTTGGTGGAACGTTTAAAAGGGCTGTGTTTTTATTGTGCTTAGGAGCACCCGTATAGATGCCACGTGAGGTTTTGCTACCAGTGTTCGTTACAACAAGGCTGTTCCGCAGTTTTAGAGGTACACAGCTTTTTGGAGAGGAGGTTTTCAGTTTCGTACCAGAGCGTCTATGCACCTGGTTGGTGAACGACAAAGTGTGAGTAGAAATAGTCGTTTGCGCAATGGAACTTTCTTGTATGTTCGGGGATGAGTTGCGCGGTAATGCTGAACTAATGTGACAAGGAATGGAGTCAGAAGCGATATTTTTATGACAGGTGCTATTTGATTTCAACATTAGAACTGATTCATTTATGGTCAAAGTGTCATATAAGTCAACTAGGTAGGGAGGTTCCTGAGTTTCCGTGGGTAGCGGAACAAATTGGTCACACGCTGTTTGTCAAAAATAGGCATTTTTGTACTCCCTTTGTAGTACTATTAAATCTGGTTTCAATACCATGGATATGTAATCATTCCTAATGGATAATGCGCTCCTACTACAAATGCATTTTTCAACAAGTGTGTCGTTTGAAAATTTAAAAAGTACTGGACAGATCTGCTTCGAAGATTTCTTTTCTAGCCTCACGCAAGAAGACTGCCGTCTTTCAAAATGACAATAGTTTACCAATGCAGAGGAAATAGTCTCAAGAGATAACGTTTCCGGTAAATAAAATGCTTATAACATTTTTGGAGCGTTTATTGCGCTCATGAACCTCAAATGCAACATGTTGTATGAAATTCCCAACGGATCGGAGGTGTTCCATTTTGGTGTATCTGGAGTATTAAAAAGATACTTAAGCGAGTTAAATTTCTCTAGGACTAGGTTCAGACATTCAAACCATTTCTTCAAGTCCTTCATCTGTAGTTCAAGCACAGCAGTCGTTTGAATCGTTTTAGAGGGCGATTCTGCATTAACTGTGCTGTGCTCTAGCAGAGAAACCTTATGAGAACTATCATTTGATAGCTTTTTTACTCTTACGCGCAATTTCGGCTTTATTTTCATCTTAGATGATGAGCCCTTAATTTTTTCCGTGCTGACGGAGTGGTTATAAGCAAGATGTTTTGCCAGCATTGCAATGGCTTCCTGTCTCTTCTTTGAGTTTCTTGTTTTAACTGAGGTAACGAGCATTTTTACTGATTGGTCACTCGGTTTTAGGGCTTGTGAAAACTAATGTATGTGGACAAGGATAAAAAAAGAGGACGAAGTTCACCGTTTCTGTTACAGTGTTCGCAACAAAGCAAATAGTTATCGACAAACCCCGGAGTAAACAGATTAGGATTTTAGGGCTTATACAACCTACCTAAAGTACACGAGAATCACACGTTTAACAACAAGTCATGGTTTCAGATGCGACGATCTATACAAAAACCGA
>OX104061.1:10580078-10616546 GCA_944474145.2 Dicrocoelium dendriticum
AACTGTGCAGGTTGTAGCTTCCGTGAGAAAAAGGACAGTGGTTGAAGTTTGTTTTCAACTAACTTTTGCAAAGCTGCACTGACATCGGAACTTGTAGCATCCGGCTTAAGGACAAGTGTAGCGTCCTCGGTAGTGTTCAAGTGCTGGAGAGGTTTGACTTCGCTAAACTTTGCTTGACGGCCATGAAAGCGGCTTCAACCTCTGCGCTTATCGTGAATGTCATTGAGTTTCCATTCAGTAAGTCGGTAAGTGGATGAAGTAAACCAGCACAGTTGGGAATGAATCTACTGTAGTAGTTGATCATACTGAGAAAACGGCGTAGTCTTCGGACAGATTGCGACATCAGATAGTAGAGGATCGCTTGGGATTTATCCGGGTGAGGTTTAATACCTTCACCATCCAACTTGTGACCGTGCAATCCGAAGGTGGGCTGATCAAATATACAATTCCCTGGTTGAGAGTTACACCTTGGTTTTAAAAGCGTTCGAAAACCATTCGGAGTTGTGAGAAATGTTCGTCAGATGTGGCCCTTACGACCAAAACATCATCAATGTAAACGTAGACGAAATCGAGGCCATGGAGGACCTGATCCATAAAGCGTTGGAAAGACTGTGCTGCCTTTCGGAGGCCGAAAGGCAAACGAAGCAATTTGTACAGGCCAAATGGAGTAATCACAGCAGTTTTATGCTGTCTTCCTCCGCCATTGGGATTTGATGATTAGCTCTGACTAAGTCGAGTTTGGTAAAGATGGGGTTTCCGGATAGTCTAAGTGAGTAATCGTGGATATGGGGTATTCAAAACCTATCCGGAACAGTGACGCCGTTGAGAGCACGTTAGTCACCGCATGGTCGCTAATCACCTAACTTTGTAGAAGCCAGTTGGAGAGGTGATGCCCAGCAGCAGTTTGAAGGATGAACGATGCCGAGATCAAGCGTGTGTTGGAATTCATTTTTAGCTGCTTGAACTTTGCCAGGGCGCAAGAGTCGAAGTCTAACAGTTACTGGCGGACCGGTTGTAACGAGATGATGGCGCACAGCGTGTTTAGGTTCGGAATTATCGTTACTTGCTCGAATTAGCAACGGAAATTTTTGGAGAAATGCACAGTACTGGGAGTCGACAGATATGAGAATGGGAAGCCCGACAGAGCTGACTGAGGCATGTTTGCGGGGTACACTTAAATACGTAGTATCTCCTCGTACTTCCCACAACGTAGGTCGGCTACAAGATCGAACTTGCTGAGGAATTCGATTCCGATGATGGGCTTTTGCACATCGGCAATGGTAAAAATGAAGGGGAAGTTACGCCATAGTCCCAGACTCCAAGTAAATACTTTCTGGCCGTAGGTTGCGTTTTATTCTGATTAGCTGCCGTAAGCATTGGACCAGCTGGTTGCTGGGGATGTGTTTCCAGCGAACGGCGGAGGACGCTGACTTCTGCACCATTATCAACCAAGAAGTGAAGGCAAATGGAAGTGGAGGAAAATAGGTACAAGCGGCGACTAATAACCTGGCCAGCGACAGCCGCCGTCAATACTAGTTGGCCATATGATTACCCGACGTAGGAGTTAAAGTGGCTTTATGGTGTTTACACCCTGGTTGGCAGTTGCGCGCTGCGTCTCCAAAGCTCTACTGATAACAACCACGACGGTGAGACTGTCATGTGTAAGAGTTGCTAGCACGTCTGGATCGAGAACTGGATCTCTACGAAGGAAGGCCGTCATGTCTGAGGTGGGACAAGGTGGGCACTAAGGTAGAAAGGTTCTCATTGGTCGTAGCAAGTAGTCTGGTTCCGGAAGGGTGGCTTAAGCTAGTCTCAGTGACGTGGGATACCGACTATTAATGAAGTGTTCTTGAACTTTATCGCAGCTTCTGCCAGTTTGTCCAGCGGAGGATCGTCAGCGAGAACAGCCACATTAGCCGTCGTATTGGCGGGGAATACAATTACTCCACAAACGGCGGAGAGCGAAATCATCCACTATGGAAGAACCGATGAGGGAAATGATGTGTTGGAAGAGCTGAGACGGCGTTCTGTCTCCAAGAGAGTAACTGGAGACAGAACGCCGTCTCAGCTCCTCCGACACATGATTTCCCTCATCGGTTCTTCCATAGTGGATGATTCCGCTGTCCGCCGTTTGTGGAGTAATTGTATTCCCGCCAATACGACGGCTAATTTGGCTGTTCTCGCTGACGATCCTCCGCTGGACAAACTGGCAGAAGCTGCGATAAAGTTCAAGAACACTTCATTAATAGTCGGTATCCCACGTCACTGAGACTAGCTTAAGCCACCCTTCCGGAACCAGACTACTTGCTACGACCAATGAGAACCTTTCTACCTTAGTGCCCACCTTGTCCCACCTCAGACGTGACGGCCTTCCTTCGTGGAGATCCAGTTCTCGATCCAGACGTGCTAGCAACTCTTACACATGACAGTCTCACCGTCGTGGTTGTTATCAGTAGAGCTTTGGAGACGCAGCGCGCAACTGCCAACCAGGGTGTAAACACCCTAAAGTCACTTTAACTCCTACGTCGGGTAATCATATGGCCAACTAGTATTGACGGCGGCTGTCGCTGGCCAGGTTATTAGTCGCCGCTTGTACCTATTTTCCTCCACTTCCATTTGCCTTCACTTCTTGGTTGATACTGGTGCAGAAGTCAGCGTTCTCCGCCGTTCGCTGGAAACACATCCCCGGCAACCAGCTGGTCCAATGCTTCCGGCAGCTAATCAGACTAAAATAGCAACCTACGGCCAGAAAGTATTTACTTGGAGTCTGGGACTACGGCGTAACTTCCCCTTTATTTGTACCATTGCAGATGTGCAAAAGCCCATCAACGGAATCGAATTCCTCAGCAAGTTCGGTCTTGCAGCCGACCTATGTTGTGGGAAGTACGAGGAGATACTACGTATTTAAGTGTACCCCGCAAACTGCCTCAGTCAGTTCTGTCGGGCTTCGCATTCTCATACCTGACGACACACAGTACTGTGCATTTCTCCGACAATTTCCGTCGCTAATTAGAGCAAGTAACGATACTTCCAACCCTAAACACGATGTGCGCCATCATCTCGTTACAACCGGTCTGCCAGTAACTGTTAAACCTTGAGGCTTGCGCCCTGACAATGTTCAGGCAGCTAAAAAAGAATTCCAACACATACTTGATCTCGGCATCGTTCGTCCATCAAACTGCTGTTGGGCATCACCACTCCAACTGGCTTCTACAAAGTTAGGTGATTAGCGACCATGCGGTGACTACCGTGCTCTCAACAACGTCATTGTTACGGTTAGGTATTGAATCCCCCATATCCACGATTCCTCACTTGGACTATCCGGAAAGTCAAGCTTTACCAAACTCGACTTAGTCAGAGCTTATCATCAACTCCCACTGGCGGAGGAAGACAGCGCAAAAACTGCGGTGCTTACTTCATTTGGCCATTATAAATTGCTTCGTATGCCTTTTGGCCTCCGAAAGGCAGCACAGTCTTTCCAACGCTTTATGGATCAGGTCCTCCATGGCCTCGATTTCGTCTACGTTTAGATTGACGATGTTTTGATCGTAATGGCCACATCTGACGAACATTTCTCACAACTCCGAATGCTTTTCGAACGTTTTGAAAACCAAGGTGTAATTCTTAACCCGGGAATTGTATATTTGATCAGCCCACCTTCGGATTGCACGGTCACAAGTTGGATGGTGAAGGTATTAAACCTCACCCGGATAACTCCCAAGCCATCCTCTACTATCCGATGTCGCAATCTGTCCGAAGACTACGCCGTTTTCTCGGTATGATCAACTACTACGGTAGATTCATTCCCAACTGTGCTGGTTTACTTCAACCGCTTACCGACTTACTGAATAGAAACTCAATGGCATTCACGATAAGCGCAGAAGTTGAAGCCGCTTTCATGGCCGTCAAGCAAAGTTTAGCAAAGTCAAATCTCTCCAGCACTTGAACACTACCGAGGAAGCTACACTTGTCCTTAAGCCGGATGCTACAAGTTCCGATGTCAGTGCAGCTTTGCAAAAGTTAGTTGAAAACAAACTTCAACCACTGTCCTTTTTCTCACGGAAGCTACAACCTGCACAGTTCAGGTACAGTACCTTAGGACGTAGTTTTAATCTTCTCACTAGATGCAACTCCAAAAATAACAATTCACTGCTCCACAAAACTTCTAGCGCAACCGAGGAAAAACAAAACGCCAAGGACCTTGCCAAAATAACATATTGATCGCCGTCAACGAACACTGTACAACGACTGCAAACCTTGGCTGTATTTATAGGTCTTTACTGACCTCCGACTCCTAGAATTGGAAGGTCAATTACCAAGGTTAGTGGTTCCTCCTATTTTTGCCGAGGGGTCAGGTGGATTTTAATCACTTGCAGAAGAAGAACGTTCCAGAACGTTCGAAATCGATGGGATAATCGTTAATAATCGACTACTCGCTAAAACAGTGAATTTCCAAGGCAATTCTTACTTTCTCCCGGACACCTCCCCTCCTGAGGTATCGTCCGAGGTATAAGACGAAAGCCTAGGATTAACTTGCAGTCTTTGGGACGGTGTTCACTGCCTGTCGGCCCACCTTCTTGGCAGAAGCGCCCGAGCACTTTGTTTCGATGTTCTTGTTCTGGACTTCTTGCTCGACAGTGTGCAGCCGTCCACCGCTTCCTTCGGCAAGTCAAAACACTCCACCAGTAAACCGAACGGGAGGTCAGTAGGCCTTGATTGTTCGGTTTGGCACGATGTAGACCGTAACTGGTTTGCATGCCGTTGCCAGACCTGTGCGTCCGCCATCACGTCATACAGGATGTTTCCGCGCTTGCGTTTGACCGTCCCTGGCATCCATTTCGCATGGCCTTCCCTGAAGTCACGTAATAGCACCTTCTGTCCAAGCGTAAAAGAGCGCTTCTTTGCTCCATGCCGCCGGGTAAAAGCCTGGTCCATCCTGCCGTTTCTTTCACCAATAAAGGCCTTCGAGCCCGGTCGGATGGCGTCGAAAGGCATGCGGAGCTTCCGGTTCATCATGGCCTGTGCTGGAGAGACTCCGTCTGGCGCTTGTGGATTTGGTGTTGATCGGTAGAGAAAAAGGAACCGGTCAACCACCATCGCTATACTTCCCGCCCCCTTTGATTTGTAGAGAGCTCGTTTGAATGTGTCGACAAATCTTTCTGTCTGGCCATTCGACTGTGGGTGAAATGGCGGCGAGCGGACGTGCTGTACGGCGCATTGCTTGCAAAACTCCGTAAAGGTTGCTGAAGTAAATTGTGAGCCATTGTCGGTGACAATTGTCTCAGGACAGTCGAATCTGCTAAAGGTTTGGCGCAGTTTCGATATGGTGGCATTGGTGGTTGTATTCTCCATAAGAAATACTTCAGGCCACTTGCTGTATGAATCGACTATAATGAGGAAACTTCGGCCGTTGATCGGTCCCGCAAAGTCTACATGGATGCGGCACCATGGCTTAGTAACTCTTGGCCATGAATGGAGTACTGATTTTTGTGGCGCTTTCAGGATATTGACACACCTTTGGCAGCGTTTAGCTATTTCTTCTAGCTGCTTGTCCATGAGGGGCCAGTATACCTAACTGCGGGCAAGCGCTTTCATCCGGTTGATTCCAGGATGCCCGGCGTGAAACCGCCGAATAAGGCGCTCCTGAAGTGCCTTGGGGATGACCACTCTTTCCGAAAATAGTATGCAGTCGTTCACAATAGAGAGCGCGGGTCTCCAGTGGAAGTACTGTTGCAACTCGGCAGATGGACATGAACGTGGCCAACTTGTTTTGTGAAATCGTGTAACCTTCTTGAGTATTGGGTCCCGAAGCGTTTCGGTCCGTACAGCTTCTACGGTAACTGGTAGACCGTGCAATGCATCAGTTACCAGAAAGTTGACGTCATGTTCAATCTCGACCGAGGCAATGATAGTGTCCTCATGTTCTTGCTGGCGGGCATCAATTAGGCGCGACCGTGCATCTGCTTGGCCAATGGAAACAGTGGACTGGTATTGGATCTCAAAATCATACCCTATTACAGTATGAGCCCAACGTTGTAGCCGGTTGGCTGGGTAGACCGGAATGCACTTTTTTGAACCAAAGCTAGCCAGCAAGGGCTTGTGATCTGTCAGAAGCTTGAAGCGGCGGCCGTATAGCATTTTGTGAAATTTCTTGATTGTGTACACTATGGCCAATACTTCTTTCTCAATCCGGTTGTAATTCTTCTCGGCCTTCGTAAGTGTTCTGGCGGCATGGGCGATCGCCTTCTGAGATCCATCGGCATACGTGTGTGATATTACTGCAACAATCCAATGGCTTGATGCACCTGTGGCTAAGACAATCTCTTTGGAGGGAACAAAATGTGTCAAAAGCAAGTCTGAGGACAGCAGTGAATTGACGCTTTCGAAGGCATTCTGGTACTCATATATCCAGTTCCATGTTTGGCCTTTGGCTAATAGCTTGTTTAACGGGGCACGCAGACGGTGCATCTCAGGCAATAATGCGCTGTAGTGGCAGATGAGCCCATAAAAGGAACGCAAGGACTGTAGATCTGTTGAAGTAGGCATCCTTCTAATGGCTTCTATGTTTTCTGGGTCTGGTTGACGTCCATCCTTTTCGAGGATAAACCCGAGGTATTTGATAATCGGCGTGAAAAACGTGCATTTATCCACAGGGATCCGGAAACCGTACGACTGTATGCAACCAAGCACTTCATCCAGTCGGTTAAACAGTTATTCCGGTGTTCGGCCCATCACTAAGATATCATCCAGATACGCAGGGGTTCCAGAAACGCCCGCCAGAATGGTGTCCATCAACTGTTGGAAGATGGCTGGCGCCATTTGCACGCCAAATGGCAAGCGGTTATTTTGGAATAGCCCACGATGAGTGTTGATCGTTAACAACTCCCTCGAGACTTCGTCAACATCCACTTGCAGGTAAGCATCGGATAGATCAAGCTTTGCAAAGTACTTACCACCATTCAGCTTTGCAAAGATATCCTCCGGTACAGGTAAGGGATACTGATGGTCATCCAGCGCGGCGTTGAGGCCAGTTGAAAAGTCAGCGCAGAAGCGTACCTTGCCATTTGCTTTCTTCAATGCGACAATAGGTGCGGCCCATGATGAGTAGTTGACGGCTGTGATGACTCCGGCACATTCCAATCGATCGAGCTCTTGCTCAACGGTTGACATGGCTGCATATGGTACCGGTCTTTTGGCCTTGAACACTGGTTTAGCACCTGGTCGCAAGTTCAGTGTCGCTTTGAATTTTGTACAATGGCCCAAGCCATCCCGAAAGACAGAGGCAAATTCGCGGTTCAGGGCACGTGTCATGCCTTCGACGGACTTTGGTGATGGGTCTGGACTTGCTCGAACTCGGCTGCAGATCTGCTTCAAATGAACATCGAGGAGATTCAACTTTTCAATGCAGTCGAGGCCAAGGAGATTCAAATTCGGTCGGTCTGAAATGTAGCATGTTCCCGACCTTTCCACACATTGGAAAGCAGTCTTGCACTTGAGTTAGCCCACTAAGTTTAACACACCGCCGGATGCATTATATGCAACTTGCTGAGACTCGACCATCTTCGGCCTCTTTATGTGATTTCATGTGCTCCTTGAAATAATCGTGATGTCCGAGGCCGTGTTAACTTGCAGCTTCGTTGGGATCCCATTAATTAACACACTGATAAATCGTCGCCTCCGCTTACACTCGCTTTGGAATGCGGCAGCTATGGACAGAGACTCAGCGCCGTCCCTTCTGGAATTAACCTTTTGATAAAACTTATTCACTTTCTGCGACCAGACTTGACTGCAGTATTCCTCTTTATGCTTACGCTTATGACACATTTGACAAATATCATGTTTGAAGGGACAAAAGCGCGCGAAATGCCATTCGCCGCAAGACCAGCATGCTGTGGGCGGTTTGTTCGTAGGCCTCTTGAAGTGTTTGCTTGCTTTGGCAGTCCTGGCCATTTTCACGAGTTGCACGGTAGCTGGTGGTGCGAGATCATTGCGTTCGACTATGGCAGTGTCGTGTTTTAGAGTGATCAGCCGTTTGCATTCGCTTACGAGGGCCTTCAGTGTCAGGTCAGGATCCTGCTCCAGCTTAGCTAAAAGTCGCGTTCGGATCTCAGCATCACTGAACGATTGTAGAGCGCTGACGAAAATGAGACGCTTGAACTGATCGCCCGTTAAAGGGCGTAGTTTGTAATGTTCACACTCACGGTTACTCATGTCTGCTAAGGCTCCAAGGTCATCAGATTCCTGCTTGACAATTTTCAGGCATTGATAGCGAATACTAAACAAAGATACCGGCTTACCAAAAATTTCCTTCAGCTGCGACACTACCTCATCAAACGTCAGATCCTTCGGCTGTTTGGGCAAAATGTGGTCATTGAACCTTGAATGTTCACTTATTCCGAGCATGCGGAGTAGCAATCGCACCTTTCAGGAGTCGTCTTAACGAATGAAGTCCGTACGGAACATGTCTTCCTAACGCTTGAACCACGCTTCAAAGGGGTATCCAGAAGCCGCATCATAAAGGAATTCAGTGGTGGCGTTCGTGAGAAGGTGAACAGAGCTCGCCTGCGTGTCCCGCGCCGTTGCTAGTGTTGTCTGCAAACTCAAACATTGCGTCAGATTGTCCATCAGTTTCATTTGTGCCTCCATTTGAGCTTGCTGTTGAAAAAGCAGCTTCGGAAATTGTTCAGCAGAAAGTTCATCACATTTCCAATTTTCTCCGTCGCCATTTGTTATAATCTTCTCACTAGACGCAACGCCAAAAATAACAATTCACTACTCCACAAAACTTCTAGCTCAATCGAAGGAAAAACAAAACGCTAATGACCTTGCCAAAATAACGTATTGATCGCCGTCAACGAACACTGTACAACGACTGCAAACCTTGGCTGTACTTATATGTCTCTACTGACCTCCGACTTCTAGAATTGGAAGGACAATTACCAAGGTTAGTGGTTCCTCCTATTTTTGCCGAGGGGTCAGGTGGATTTTAATCACTTGCAGAAGAAGAACCTTCCAGAATTTTCGAAATCGTTAATAATCGATTAATCGTTAAATAGTGAATTTCCAAGGCAATGCTTACTTTCTCCAAGACAGTCATGAACTGCCTGCCATGTATTTGGCTGTGAAACATTTCCATCCCCTTTTAGAAGGACGTCGTTTTATGCACTTGACAGATAACAAGCCACTGGTGTACACTTTCCGTTCTGCCTCGGACCTTTCCTCACCTCGAGAAACGCGTCAGCTGGACTCTCTTTCACAGTTCCGTGTTGATATCCGTTGTACCAACGGTCTTAATAGTGCTGTTGCTGCTGCATTATCTCTCGCTCATATGAATCAATTGTCCTCGACACTAATCGACCTGGAGAGAATGACGGCCTCTCAAATCAATGATCCTGAGATTGTCTAGGTTCGGTCAAACCCGTCCTTGAAAGTCACACAGTTGCCCGTGCTTAACCCACACATAAGCGCTTACTGTGACCTTTAACCGGTAAACCTAGGCTTTTTCCCACGATCATTTCGTCGAACCATTTTTGCTCATTTTCATGGTCTTTCACACCCGAGTATTCTCTGCACCCTAAAACTCATTACCGACCGCCTCCACTGGCACAATATGCGTTCCAACATTAGACATTGGGCTGAACATTGTCTTAGTTGCTAAACCACTAAAGTTCATCGTCACACAGTAATTACCCCAGGTACATTTTCACGCCATGACGCAGGTTTTAGGTTCGTTCACCTAGATATTGTTGGCCCTTTACCACTTTCCAAAGGTTTTACCTCTCTTCCAACATATGTTGACCGCTTTACCCGTTGGCCATAAGCTGTTTCTTTACGTGATATATCTATCGCACCAGTTGCCCGTGCTTTTGTCGAACTTTGGATTTGTCTTTTTAGTGGTCTATCCACCATCACTAACGACAGAGGGACTCTGTGCCGTTCCACACTGTTCCGTGATCCACATCGTTCATCAGGCTGTACCCGCGTAAGAACAACTGTGTACCATCTCTCTGCCATTGGCCTCCTCGAGCGCTTTCATCGACAATTAAAAGCTGCCATCATGGCTACTTCATCCAAAGCACGCTGGTCTGAGCGTCTTCCTGCTATCCTCCTTGACATTTACAATACAAACAAACTGGATGTTGGGTGCTACCCTGCAGTATTCGGGTTCGGCAGGACCCTCAGACTATCTGGTGAGATGGTACCGGACCCTCGCACCAATGGAGAACCATACTACTTCTCGTAGGCTGATGGCCTCAAACACCATCTTCAGTCTGTTCAACCAACGTCTGCGCGGCATAAAATACGTAAACAGCAAATCCGCCTCGATTTGCACAAGTATCTGTTTGTTTTCATCCGCGTTGACGCCGTCCGAATACCTTTAACTTCGCCCTATGAAGACCCGCACCAGGTGTTATCACGGAAACCCAATTATTTCGTGTTGGATAAGAATGGATCAAAAGAATCCGTGAACCTCGACCGACTCAAACCAGCTTATGTTAAACCTACGGTCGATAGTACAGACCTCGTTTCCCCTTCAGAATACTCCCGCCCCTGACTCATTACCCCTGCCCAACAACACACTGACACCCGTACACCGAATCCTTTATGCCCTCCGACTACCCTCAGATCCACACGCACACATATTCTGGTCGTATTGTTTTTCTTCCACATAAGCCTGCTCAGTACGTTCCGTAGGTACCTTGTCGAGCGTTTCCTTAGCGCACGTTCTAGAGGGGAGTACGGTAGCGACGGTAAATAATTTGCTTATTTTTTATTTTCATGCCTACTCATTTCGCTGCAGTTGTTGTACAACTCGTTCTGACTAACTCGATGGATATAGTGATTGGTTTCGAACTCGTCTTCTGTGGTTTTCCCTTGGTTGCCACTGGAGTGTTGTGCTTCTGCGCATCGCTGCCTGCTCGATTTACAATCAGAATCTACGTACACCTACACTTCGGCATACCTCACGATCTACGGTTGTCCGACTCTAAGGCGCATCAGGATATTTTATATGTGAGGTAAACCTGACTGACTGGGTATCCCGCTTTACCGGTTCGTCCCTAGTTGTCGGAAGTCAGCTCTTATTGCGACCTGTAAGACATCAATTGTGAGAGAAAAATGGATGCAGTCAATTCGGAATAGGCGAGAAGTATGTTGAAGATATCATGCATGAGTTCGGTGAAGGCTGTCTGTGCTATGCCCGGGAAATCGAAGCTACGTTCATTTCTCTGAGTAGTTTATTCAGAGGCCGCATGAGCTGAGCGCAGCGCGGAATGAAGCGTCTGTAGTAGTTCACCCAACTTCAATAGATTTGGAGGGGCTTGAATGAAGTCGAAGCTACTAAGTCGTTAATTGCTTGGATTTTATCCGGAAGGTCTTCCATCCCAGACAATGGAACGAGTTGGCTTAGGAATTCTACCGTTGATTTGCCGAGTTCGGACTTATTCGAGTTGACTGTGACATTGGGTTGGGTCAAGCGCTGGAAGAGAGTGCGAAGATGGTCGAGATGCTCTGCTTCCGATGAACTGGCTATTAAACTATTATCGGGGTAAGAATAAGCAAAGCTTAGCCACGAGTAACCCCGTGCATGAAGCGTTGGGAGGTTTGTGTGGCGTTGCACAGTCCGAACGGTGTCCTTAAAAATTGAAACAAGCGAAATGGGTGATGAGGTTTAGTTTAGTAATGTCCTTTTATTCTACAGGTATCAGGTGATAGGCATGAATCAGATTGATCTTGCTGAAAATCAGCTTACATGTGTAGGATGCGGTTAGGTCCTGCATTTGCAGGATAGGGTAACTACATGTGACGGTTAACCGATTGAGGGCGAGGTAGTCACCGCAAGGGCATCAGCAACCAGATTGCTTAGGGACCATCTGCAGGGGAGAGGACCAAGGACAGTCAGAAGGGCGGCTTATACCAAGTTCGAGCATCTGCTCTAACTCCGCACTAGCTACCTTAAGATTCTCGTGTGCTAGTTGGCGTGGAGGGCTTGAGACTGGTGGGCCATTCATCTTAATGTGGTGCGTGACATGGGGTGCCAAGGGCACGGCTGCGTTCATTGGCTGAACGAGGTTTGAGTTCTGAGAGAAAAGCTTAGCGTAGTCTGTTGATGTCTGGGGAAAAGTGTAGACTGGTGTTATAGATGCGCAATCAGCGCTGATGCCGCATACACTGAGTTTTGTTGCAGCATCGACTATCATCTAGCTTTTCGCCCGAGAATGTCAATGTCGATGATGACAAAGGGGACTGTATTAACGGGTGAATATCCAGCAGATGGTGCGTCGAAGATCCAGGTCCAGGGTAAGTGGCTGATGAACGTAGGTGCCTACAGGCATGTCATTGGCGACCCATGCTTGTCGAAAAAGCAACAATTGGTTTAGCTGGAATGTAGTATGACGCTGATCACCGCCTCAGTATCAACTAAGAACTGGGTGTCGGCATCAAAATCCGTACTGTGGATAAGAAGATTTTAGGCCTTGCCGACACTGTTAGTCGTCATTACGGGCAAGCCTGAAACTTTCCCTTCTTCGCGGAGGAGAAACTGCACGGTTGCTTGCACTTGCGGGCTTTATTACCGAAACTCAAGTAGTGAAAGTAAAAGCTTGAATTGTTGCACTTCTTACGACGGAGCGATGAGCCAGAGCGATTGCGCTGCCTACAGTCTGGGAAGATGTTTCGGTTTGGCATTGTGGTGACGATATTTTCGACAGTAAAGCGTCCATTGTTGACGGCTCGCTAGTCGCGGATGTCACTGAGGCTGCGACGGCGCTAAGTCGAGTGGAGGTTCTAGATTCGTTCGCTGGCTGATGTCGTTCGATGACAAGGTCTGCTAGTTCTGCAACTGTTTCTAGAGGCGCTGCGCCTGCCACCGCATAGATGACCTGTGTGTTTTTTGGATGAGGTTGTATCCACCTTTTGCGAAGAATCCCCGCGTCCATGCCGGAGGTGCCCAGGAGCTGTTACATCTGTCGCAGCAAGGCTGAATGCATCCTGTCCCCTAATTGCAGATTCCTAAACGGTTGCTGCAGTCGGACCTTGTCAGAGGGCTTAGTTTGCTTTATGATCGCCTGCTTTAAAGTCGCATAGTATGTAGCGGGAGGGGCAAGCTATGATGTCTTTCACTTGGGAGGATACACAGTATAGAAGCCGAGAAATAAGTTTGTGACAGTTAACACAATCAGCAGAAATTCTACAGTTGTAAAAAGTGGATTCCGAATGTGAAAACCATGACAACGGGTAATTCTCCCAAAAAGGTGCGGATGTCAGCTCTACGACACTAACCACATATGTGGATGATTTATGCTCTGAACTCTCCTCTGAACTATTCATCATGAGAACTGAATAAGTATATACGGCAGGTGAGAACACAAACTGATAACGGTTTACGAATCAGAAAGCCACTGGCATGAGCTCACCATAAGGAACATTCAACATGGCGGGCGGCGTGTTCTGGAACGGGGTCACCAAATTTTGAGTGGCACCTGGGATAATAGTCGGTGATTTATAACACTTTAGAGACACGTCAACTACGGAACAGTATGGAAATTGGAGGGGATAGAACTCGACGTGTATTGCGCTGGATACAAAATAGGAAGCGAATGAACAGAAGCGAGAAACGGTGCAGCAAGATACTCACCAAAGCCATTTATGATAACTGAAGTGCCGTCAGTAAAACAAGTGGATGTTCTGAAGGCAACAATAACGGTAACTCCAATGTTGCAAAACACTGAATTGTGCATTTTCAGGCATCCTGCAATATCACTGGTGAAAATTTTTTCCCTAATGTAGTCCAAGAGACCGCTAGTAATCAAACAACCGAACCTACAGTAAATATCAAAGTCTAAGATGGCTAAGTTATCGCTCCAAAACGAAGAACAGTCAATGATAGTCCGCTAAAGCTATCCATCTCATTTTGAAAAGTTTGTCTAAATGACCTAGCTGCCTAATAGTTAGTTAGTACGAGTTCTTAACCCTGAATAATACCCACCCAACACAGTAAAAATTTTAGCCACAGTATGGCATAATTTCTTATGATGGACACTACAGAAGATGCGGTGGAAATTTACAGTTGCAGCACCAGAGGAGAAGAGAAGAAGTGAAACGGTTTCAGTGAAGATTTGCATGTATAGTAAGTTATGGAGTAACTACTTGTCCCCGGGATTTTCAAACGTATGCAGGCAGACGACATATAATAACAGCTTGCCTGTAAAAGAAAGCAGGCCACAATGGTTGTTGTTCGTACTATGTTTTATTTGAACGAACCCTCTGTGGGCCCTCTAACAATCCAACATACATTGCATTCGGTTGCTGTGCAAGGCAGTTATTGGTAAATTTGCCACTACTCATACACTCACTGCTGCAGTGTTTGCAGTTCGACTGTGACCATCCCCACTCAAAACCCAACTAACTCTCGCAGTCACCGAGACCAGATCGACAAGCACGCGCGCACTGCGCTGTGTCCACTAGTGCGTTCTCTTGTCGCCCAAACTGGGCTTTGTGGAAGGACAGCACACGTGATCTAAAAGCAACGCCTGACCCACATCTGGCCGGGAAATTGCAGGACCGGCAACTGCCAGATGCTTGTGTCTGAACAAGTTACCGTGACACCAAGGTGTCGCGCTTCACAAAGGGTGTTTAAACTCGTCATCCACGTTGTTGCGTCAACGACTGACACCTGATTTGGCGTAAAGACAACTGAAAAACCAACCAGGTCGCCTGACAATACGTTGGACGTGATCGAACACACATAGAAGAAGGCGGATATTAAAAAATACGCTGAGCACGTTTGGCCTGCACACCTAATTCATCTGAGTCGGTTAAACATCCCTGTTTCGGTTCTGTCCATACCTAACCTCTATCAGCCTTGGTCCAAAACCGATCTCCGGATTAGTAGGCTTACTATTTTAAAGCTACTTCCCGTATACTGTGAGCACTATCCCTAACCACTTTATAAGGATCCTTTTTGACGGTATTGTGTTAGTATGACTCAAACGAGACCTAACCATACTCAACGAATAAAGGGTTGCGTAACCACTATTCTGCGAAAAACAAGAGAAAAATAAAACAAAATAAGAGACACAGAGCATGGCCAATGGAAACAATGTCTCCACAAGCGTCAGACTCATTACAAACCTGAATGATAAGATAGGTTCTCTTTTGCTGCAGCGTTCTGAGATGAAACAAACACTAGCATGTCAAAAACCCTTTAATGACTACCTAGTTGCATTAGAATACATCAACAACACCTCGGAGAAGCCTGATACAGTTCAAATGCAAAATGTGCGACAACTTATTGCCTGTGTTGCGTCCGAAGCACATGAAGGAACGCGTAGGTCTAAAACCGCTATAGTGCTCGACAATTCCTGCGGCGGTTAAATTAGACAAAGTAAAAGCAATATTGCTGAATGCTTACAACATGTCCGAAGTCGCATGCAAATGTATACGTCTAAGAAAACCAATACCGAAGCAATGATTCCCGATAATTTTCAAATTTTTTAGTAAAGTATCTGAGGACAGCTTGATGTTGTGTCGATTCGCCATGACCCAACATTCCAAGTTCAAAGATATGGTGAATAATCATGAACAAAACACCCATGCAAAGGCCTTCGCTTGCATCTGCACCACGAACGTTAAAAGCAGAGACACGGTGTAATCCGGATTCAGCAATAAACCCATAGGAAATAGGTCAAACCAATAAAGATAAAAGCTGCGTGGACTTGAACTTGACAACACACACTGAGGTGGCGACTTCGATTGCCTATGCTCCTGCTCCTATCACAACACCGGTAAAAAAGAACTGCCACAAATGTTTCGACTAGTGAACCGAGTGTCCTATACCTAAATGTTTCACTAAAAACGCATAGTGAGAAAAGTATTCGTAAAGGTTCCGCGCACCGGGACAATGACTGACAATGAAAAACAGATTAAAGCTTCAGGTAGGCAACAAATCGCTATGAACGCAATGCTGTCATCTAACGATGAATCAAACAGTAGAAAAATCGAAGCAGGCACAGTATCTCCAAATGTACGACCATCAAACACATTCTATTCGTCTTCTGAAAAGCACTATAACCACCGAACCGTTACTCATAACCAGAATATAAGCGAGTGTAGAAAAAGTATCTTTTGGATAATCCTGTGTACTGCATTCCCGCGGACATCCGAACCAGTAAAAATTTAGGGTGTAAGCGACAGATTCGCTTGGGGATAGTGTGACTCGTCAAAAACTCCCGGGTCCAGCCGTGATGCTAACTGCGGTATAGTAAACACACTAAAGCTCAACTACATATATAAACCGCAAAAATGCCAGTTCGGTCCTTAAACAACCAGGTCTTCGTATAGTTGCACAATGAAATAGCGTCAGCGCAAGTAATACCTTAAAGCAAGGCCACGCAGTACAGACTCTAAGAGAGGAATACGAGGGTTTGTTTAAGGTGTCCGAATTCTCATCCCATTGGTCTGCGGAACGGCGCACAGGAAGATACAAGGTGTCATTACATTCAAATGGAATGAGATTAACTCGTCTCGGTGCGGCTATGGGATCAAAGAACAACAAAGGCCTGGGTGCCCTTGGGACTAGTAGCACGGGGTGGGAGTGCACAATCGTCACAGCGGAAAAGCGATGAGGGCAAATCCATGTCGAGTGATGGGTCACCTGGGCATGTTACACACTGTGGGCGTGATCGTATCTTGTAGCAGGGCTGGAATTTAACCACGTAGATATGAATGGCACAATAGTCCGTAGGAGCAGGTGTCAGATAAGGTTAGCGAGAACAAGTCTTGCTAACATGGTGTGAGCTGCAACGAAGACATGGAACTTTGTATAGTTAATCGCATGGGGTAGATAAATAATGGGTTATCCGGGATCTCGGCAAAAGACGCAGGTGGTCTGGTTATCTGACTAACATCTTGACATGCTGGCTGCGGTTTTCGTGCTAATTCCTCCGCCTACATATAATGTCAGTAATGTCTGGTCAACACTGCCCTATATCTCACCCTATACTAATGAAGATAGTCAAGAAATAACAGTTTTATCTAGCCATTTTTAGGGAGGCGTGTGTGGTCTTACAGTGATTCCCCGGCTCTGGTACATCCTACAGAAACCAACTCCATTGTCCCACACTTCATTTGTTTTTCCAGATGGCAATTAGGATCCAATACCAGGCCAGTCGTAAGTTGCAGCTAATGCCTCAAGGTATTTTGTACTCCAAGCAATTCCAATACACGATTGATAAATTAGCCCTGCGCCTGCAGTTACCAGCCGTTGAAACGATAGCGTCATCCTTCCTTTCGTATCCACCCTCCAGGCTCATAGATACACGCTCAAATGCCTTCGATAATCCCAAACCAGTTATCGACGGTTTCCCGTCAAACGAAACCAGTACAAGGTCCTCATCAATAGATACCCCTGTACTGAAATTGGATGGCTGGTGAACTGTTCGCTGAGATTGGCAATATTGTTGCAAACAGTTGCGGACAGTTCACCAGCCATCTGAATAACCTGAGCTACCAGTCTTCAATTCTATAGCCATTAGTGAAATTGCCTCGCCATTCATTTTTCAGGCGCATTCTGTTGCTTAATGCTCACTTCATTAAAAACAAAATTCACTTCCTACGCTCAATCATCTCACTAGGTTTTGCAGAAACCATACTTGTGACAGAAATGTGGCAAATAGAAGATGCTCCCGAGTTTAACTACCACATAAGGGATTATACGAGCTTTGTTGGTTGTCGTTAGTGCAAGCAAGTAGGTGGTTGTGCTATATACGTTCACAATGCCGTGTGTGCATCAACGGCCACTGTTCCTTCACATACTTACTACGAAGGCTCCGCGTTTGTAAATGCACACGTTGATGGTCACATGTTACGCCTCGTAGGTACTTACATGTATCCCAATTCCAGTGTCGCAGAAGTTAACGCACTTCAATATATGTTCTGTTATATGGCTGACAAACTAGCCAAGTATAAGGTAATCGGTAGAAATTTCAACATGCCGGACCTAGAGTGGACCTCAAGGTATGTGCATAACAAATACACGAATCTGGCCTCTTCTCTACACTCATAAGGATGGATCTAACATGTCAGATCTCCAACCAGTACGGATCATAGCTTAGACCCAATATTCAGCACTGGCATGTTATCAGCATCCACCGATGTGCTTGAGCACCTTCTTGGTAGTGAGCACTAAGTAGTATCATTTGCATTCGTTGCACCCACACGATACCAGACATCAGCCATGTCCAACTTTCAAATACATTACAAGAACTATAAAGCCGTCGACTGGAGTCTGTTCGCCAGCTTAATGAGATCTGCTCAGTGGGACAGTATTTTCCTTACTGTAGACTCACAAGCCGCTGCAGATATTTTCTCCAATAACCTTTACATATGTATTAATGCACTCGTTCCCACTGTTCATCGGCACTTTCATCACACTAACAAAACACACACGTCACGTACAACAACCATAAAGCTTAAAAAGTTGATAACGGAATATGGTAACACAAACGACTTCCCTTTCTTGGCACAATACTAAAAGCTTACCACGGCTATACAACCGGCATGCCATTACAAACAGATCACTTAGGAAACAAGAGCCATCTATAGCCAGCGTAAGATTTGCGATCTAGTTAACCTTATAAAGTGTAGGAATACCAAATGGAGTCAAGGCATGACCTCACTGCTTACGGCAGATAACCACTTAACAACTGACCCAACCCACACCAGTGAAACCTTTAGTCAGTGCTTCTGCGCCTCCTTTAACGTGGATACTGACTCACCAAGATTGGACATGCCACCACCACCACCACCACCACCACCACCAACAACAACAACAACAACAACAACAACAACAACAACAACAACAACTGATCAACGTACTCGTGTCAAGTTTGAACTCCGTGGTATTTAAAAGCTTGTAAAATATACAAAAGTATCCTACCTCGGCGGACCAGATAACGTATATCCTGCACTTATTCAAGTCGGGGTATCGACATATCCTTGTTTCTATTGATTATGTTCCCCATATCCATGGATTCTGGCACTGCACCAACAAAGTGGGAAGAAGCCATTACCATATTGCAACACAAATCAGGTTCCACATCCGAAATAAAGAATTATCGTTCAAAAATCATATATCTGTCTTATCCAAATTGATGAAGTGACATATAACAACTGCAACGGGCAACTTCCTACTGTCTTGTAAGTTAGGAAACTACTCTCAACACAGTTTTCTGAATAAAACTTCGCGCATAACGTGCCAACTTGAACTTCTACATCACCTAACTACCTCACAGAACGACGGCAATTCGGCAGTCGTTATTCACCTGGATATGGACAAATCTTTCGATCGAGTGTCACATGGAAAACTAATATCCAAATTGATATCGTATGGAGTCGGGGAACCACTGCTTTCGTGGTTCAAAGCGTATCTGACAAATCGAACGCAGGTGGCTCAAATTTGGGAAGACCAATCGGAAGCAATTGCAGTCACAAGTGATGTAGTACAGGGTAGTATCCTTGGTCCCACACAGTTTTTGATGTACCTTAACGATATGTTTGACGCTGTGCAAGTTGAAGCACCATATCAGTTTACCGATGCAAACAAAATTATCGACACTTTTCACCCCGCTACCATAAACGGAACTACCAATAGGATCTAACTCGACCTCCTCGCGCTCGGAACCTGGTGCTCAAAGGGGGGAACGTTATTCACGACAGATAAGTGTTACAGCATGTCTTACAAATGCGACATACCGTCTAGCAGTTTAATCATTCGGAATAAGCAAATTAAAATATGCCATACGTTTCGTGACCTGGAACTGTGGAACTCAAACTTGCTCAACTTTTCCGAACAAGTGGCCTACTGCCCTGCAAAGATCAAACAAAAGCATTGTAGTGTTGGTAAGAATTTTCAAAGTAAAAGAATTCATACTCTGCGCTTATTCATCACTTTCACTTCTTCTTTGGGAATACTGCTCGGTGATGTACAGTAGTGCAAACAAACGAGACTGTATTGTGCTAGAAAATGTACAACGAACATTTACAAAGCGCTTATTAAACATCGCATGGAAGTTAGAATACGTTGAACGATGTGAGAAACTCAAGCTACATCCCATCTAGTTGAGGTGAAGGAAGCATAACCTACTCATATTCTATAACATACTGCACGATAAACTACATGTTTCAAACCTTATCATGGCAATAATACAAGCACCACCACACAACACACAAAATAAGGAACATTCGATAGTGGAATGCAAGTCGAAGACCACCACATCGGCTAACTTCTTCCTTAACGTTTATGCACGAATCTGGAACAAACTGTCAACCGATATCCGTCTTAGCAATTCAGAGCGGGAATTTCAAAAATGGACCAACAAATACATGACCGTGCATAATGTGATCCATCTATGGGGATGTCACATAACGAACAGACAAACATAAGAACAAGGCCAAGGATTTATATGCTCCGGAAACCAGTCTAAAACCCAGAGCGAATATTGCAATATTAAGGCCCAGGTGCTCATCGTCTTTATCTTCCTTTCTCCTTCTTATCTGTGCCGATGACCTATTTGTCACCGACAACTGTGTTATAAGGGAGGAAGTATTCAAAGAGACCTTCACATTCCCAGTCTTCATTGTCGATGTTCCTATTAATTCGGTTGTAGTTTAATCTTACGTTTATCTTTTATAGGTGTTCCCCTTGCTCAGGTTTCAGGTGAGTGTCACTATCAGAACTCCCTACTACTAAACAGCCATGGATAAAGCAGCCATCAAAAAGGTGCTAAAATTGACACCTACTTTATACCTTTCGGTATTAAGGTGATGTGGCACGCCACGGAGTTGACCTCAGGGCAACCTGTGCACAGAGCGGTCGATTACTGAAGAACAATCTACCCTTGGCGGAATTGGGGCAACGGAGCGCTCTTACAACCGGTTGGTTCGTATCGAACGTCGCGTCTGAAACCGTGGCCTGTTGGTACCCGTGTGATTCTCGTGCCATTTAGATAGGTTGTATAAGCCCTATGGTGCGCTGTGGCTGGTAGTGGCTAGATCCTGATAGAAGGTCTACCCACTGCTGCTACTGTTGTGACATTTGCTCATGTCCTGGGCGCCTCCTCGTGGCGACCGCTGGGTGGGATTTGGGTTTCGCCGTTCTCACTGCCAAGATCCAGGACACCAATCCGCATGAGTCGGCTAACTAACCATGTGCTAAACTCGCTGCCGTACGGGTGTTCATTTATTCGAAGGCGTTGGCTGAGGACCCGAGTCGTTCTGCTCTCAGAAGGGGGCGCCCTGACAGTATCCTAGTCCATCCCCTTCGGAGGTTAGGAAGTGGTCAATGGTCCACTTCGCGTAAAACCTAGCCATGGGAGACAACAGGTCTACGGGTCATAAGCTCACAGCTCGATTGGCGTAGAGCACGAGCGCCGCGCATTGTCTCTGACGGTGGGACAACACCTCCGGGTGTTCAATGGTTTGCTACTGCCCGTCTCAAGCCAGGCAGCCCCTGGTCAAATTGGTGCAAACCCGCCAAAACCCACCTGCGTCTGGCCGTTGTCGCAGGTGCGTATCTTAGTACGGTCGCAAAACATATATACAACGTTCCAGAACTTCAAAAGCTGCGTGTGACGGCCGTCAAGCAGATCCCAACTTGTCTCTGCAATCACCTTCCCGAGCTGGATCTGCTCCCCACTGCCTTGTGGGTCAGGCTATTGATCCAAATGCTCCGGGTGGAGTCCCTCAAGCAAACCTCCGAAGCACAACGACCACCTCGCGTGCGATTGCCCACCAATGCAATCGTATGCCTGCGCGCAAAGCACTCAGCATCGGGTGCTCGAACGTGCGCACACTACTGGACCGGAACTCAAGTGCTCGCCCCGAGCGACGCACTGCACTCGTCGCGACGGAACTGGCGCACTACAATATTGCTATTGCGGCGCTCAATGAGATCCTGCTCGCTGAGCAAGGCAAGTTGCATAAAGCAGGTGCTGGCTACACATTCTACTGGGTGGGGAACGCTGCCTCAGCACCACGTGAACATGGGGTCGGATTTGCAATCTCCGATCGCCTCCATGGCCAGCTGGTGGGTGTACCAACGGGCATCAGCGCGCGACTGATGAGTGTTCGCCTACGACTAGGAAGAGGTAAGTTTGCTACTTTTATAAGCATGTACGGTCCGACCATGTGTTATCCTGATGACACGCGTGATCAGTTCTACACTGAGCTATCCTCCGTGATACGGTCTGTGCCGAGGAGCAACCGACTATTTCTGCTGGGTGATTTCAACGCGCGTGTTGGGCGTGATGCATCAGCGTGGACAGATGTCATCGGTGCGCATGGCATTGGCTCACCGAATGCGACCGGCGACAGGCTGCTCTCACTGTGGGCCACTCTTGGCCTGACGATCACGAACACTCGGTTTGCACTGAGTGCGAGTGATATAGCAACTTGGACGCACCCACGGAGTGGTCACGCTCACCTGCTCGACTATGTCATCGTACGTCAGCGTGATATGCGTGAAGTGCGCATGACACGTGTACTGCGTGTGGCACTGATCACAAGTTGGTGCGGACCAACCTGTACATATATTTTCGTAAATCTATGTATTGCACTCCCGCCGTGAATCGGCGTAAATTTAACATTCTATCCCTCGGTACTGTGGCGAAACGTACTGAGCTGGAGAAGGCGATTTCCGCACGCCTGTGCAATATGGACGGCGTAGCCACAGTGGGCGACCTGTAACACCACATTCTCGACCACGTGACAGCTGCTGCCAAGGAGACCATCGGGCGCGCAAACTGTAAACGGCCTGATTGGTTTGTGACAACAATGTGACGATTGACGCATTGGTGTCGGGGAAGAATGCAGCATTTGCTGCATATGTTGCAGACCCCAGTGACTTGGGAAATAGTAGTCAGTTTCGCAAACTTCGACGGCGGCTGACCCGAGAGCTCGTCGCATTAAAAATGCAGGGTGGATGGAGAAGGCGAAGCAGATGGAATGCTACGCCGAACGCCGTCAACACAAGGAATTCTTTGACTCCTTGAAGCGGTGTATGGACCGAGTTTGGAGCCGCTGAGGACACTGATCGATGGTAGTTCAGGCGCTACCTGCACACAGACTGCAGACATAATGCAGATCTGGCGGAAACACTTTGACTGTCTCTTGAACAACCGTTCAGAGATCGACTGGCTTACATTGAATGGCCTGAAGCAGCACGAGGTGAAGGCGGATCTGGCGGATACGCCGAGACTGGATGAGACGCAGAGAGCACTTGCTCAGCTGCGAAACCGCAAGTGTGCTGGGGCCGACGGGATCCCGCCTGAAGTATTGAAACACGGCGGACCCGCGTTGTTGACTGCGCTGCACCACTTGGTGCAACGTGTATGGATTGAGGAGGAAGTGCCTTCTGAGCTGAAGGATGCCCTTGTGCTACCACTGTACAAGGGTAAAGAGCGCAAGCAACGTTGCATGAATTATCGTGGCATCAACTTGCTGAGTAGTGGGGGAAAGGTGATTGCCCGAATCCTGCTCAACCGCCTCGTCAGTCAGGTTGTGGAACCTAACGTGGCGGAAGAGCAGTGTGGATTCCGTTCGGGTCGCAGCACTATAGAAATGGTGTTTGCGGCTTGTCAGTTGCAAGAGAAGTGCAGGGAACGACACCAGCCATTGTATTCGCTTTTTGTTGAGTTCACCAAGGCACCCGATACGAGGAACAGCGAGGCACTGTGGCTGGTGTTGGGTAAGTTTGGTTGCCCGCGTAAGTTTGTAAGTAATTGAATATCTGCACAGTGGTGTGCGAGCGAGGATGCAGCTGAGTGGAGAGACCTCGGATGAGTTTGCAGTTGTCTCTGGTGTGAAGTAATGCTGTGTCTTAGCGCCTGCCCTGTTTAATATATATCTTCATGCAATGTTGTCCTGTGCTTTTGATGCGGCTTGTGCTTACGGTGTTCGTGTGGAGCACCGTATTGATGGTGGGTTGCTGAACATCCGTCGTTTCGGTGCGAGAACTCTAGTCTGTGAGACAACTATCCGTATGTTGCTGTTTGCTGACGACTTGCGTTGTTTTCACACAGCGCGGATGAATTGCAGCACATGACTAGTGCTTTGGCTTCGACAGCGGCCAAATTCGGACTCACCATCAATACAAGCAAGACTGCCTGACTCTTTCAGCCTTCACCGGAGGTGCGATCTTCAATATTGCCTCGAATCAGCATTGGTGCTGAAGTATGGGAAGCCATCTCCCACTTCTGCTACCTTGGGAGTGTAATGTCGACTGATCAGCAGCTACACAGTGAGCTGCGTATCCGCGTGTCGAAGGCAGCAGCGGCATTCGGGAAGCTTGAGTACCGAGTGTGGAACAACCATCAGCTTAGCATTGGCACGAAACTGATGGTGTACAAATCCATGGTACTGTCCGTTCTTCTATACGGCAGTGAAACATGAACGATGTACCGTCGGGATGTGCGATATCTCGAGCGGTTCCATCAGTAGTGTCTGCGACTGATTTTGCGCATCGGCTGGGGCGACAGAGTTGCAGACACGGAAGTGTTGCGCCGAAGTGGGATGTATGCAGTGGACTGCATACTTTTGCTGAGATACCTGAGGTGAATCGGTCATGTGAGCCGTATGGATTCGACGAGGATACGGAAGCAGCTATTATATAGTCAGCTGAGTATAGGGAAGCGGCATGCTGGGAAACCAAAGTTACGTTACCAGGACATGATTAAAGTGAGCCTCACACGTTCTAATCTTGATTGCAGATCATGGGAATCGAAGGCGGTTGATCGGCATGCATGGCGCGATCTAATCACGAAGGCAGTTGCCGAAGTGCGGAAAAAAGACCTCAAATATACAGAGAAAAAGCGGCAATTGCGGAAGCAGCAAGCACCGATGGGTTGTTCTCTATCGACATCGAGCGCACGGTGCTGTAGCACATGCGATCGCACGTACCTGAGTCAGGCAGGCCTAGTGAGTCATGAGCGAGGCCACTCGGGATCACTACCGAAGCGAAGACGGGTCCTGCAGAGAACGTAAGCAGAACGGACGCAGCGTTTGTAGGCACGCTGCATGCGATTTACTAACCGCGTGCTTGCATGGTAAGTCTCTTTATTTCAGGTGGTGGGTTTACAGTTTTTACCTTACTGCTTTTCTTTCTCATATAAATATCTCCCTGTACTCTATTCCATTAACTTGCACACATCGCTTCAGCCAATTGTATTCGATTTCCGTAACATTTCTGTGTTCGTGGCATTCCGTGAACTATATTTCCTGACCTCGTGCACTTAGCTAGGATTTGTTTGTAAACAACTTATTACGTGTGCTATTCACTTAAGGTTTATATCACCGTTTCCTTATGCATTAATCGAATTTTTCTCTTTTTCTTTCTCTCTCTCTCAAGTGTTTGGCTGTTGTTTGATATCCTTGGTGTGGCTGCGCTTGATGTGCATGTTGACAAGGTGCCTACCTGTCTATTACCCACTACATCGTTCATACTGCCTCCAGGAGACAGTTGGTCGTTGCTGGAGGGGACGGGGTGCACGGTTCTTGCGGCCGTGTTAGGCTCGAAGAGTGGTCCCATTCACTCAGTGTGGAGCGGACTACGGTCCAGCCACCGCCTTGTGTGCACTTGATTCCCCAAATACAAAGTGCTTGTGTTTGCTGTGAAGGAGTGTGGGCCGGCTCCTTTGATGAAACGCGGCTCCCATCCGCATGCCTCCCGGTCTTATTCCTTCGGGTTTACACTGGATATGGGGTATGTGGTTGGAGATGTGCGTGGTGCAGCGCAAGCCACCCATGGTCCCTCTGTAGGCACAGGCGTCCTGTGGCTTGCCACAGTGACAGGCAAATCCGAAACCGGATGCCGCCAACCATAAGCCCTAAAATTCTAGTCTGTTTACTCGGGAGTTTGTCGATAACTGTTTGCTTCGTTTCGAGCACCGTAACAGAAACGGTGAACTTTGTCCTCTATTTTCTTATCCTTGTCCACATAAAGTAGCTTTTGCAAGCCCTAAAACTGAGTGACCAGTCAGTAAAATGCGCGTCACCTCAGTCAAAACAAAAAACGCAAAGAGACAGTAAGCCACTGAAATGCTGGCAAAACATCCTGCTTATAACCAGTCCATCAGCACGGAAAAAATGAACGTTTCATCATCTAAGATGAATATAAAGCCGAAATCGCGTGTAAGGGTAAAAAAGCAATCAAATGATAGTTCTCATAAGGTTTCTCTGATAGAGAACAGCGCAGTTACTGCAGAATCGCCCTCTAAAGCGATTCAAACGACTGCTGCGCTTGACCTACAGATGAAGGACTTGAAGGAAAGGTTTGATTGTCTGAACCTAGTTCTAGAGAAGTTTAACTCGCTTAAGTATCTTTTTAACACTCCAGATACACCAACAATGGAACACCTTTGATCCGTTGGGAATTTTATACGTGTTGTTTTTGAGGTTCATGAGCGCAATAAACGCTCCAAAAATGTTATAAGCATTGTATTTATCGGAAACGTTATCTCTTGAGACTATTTCTTTTGCATTGACAAATGATTGTCATATTAAAAGACTGAAGTTTTCTTGCGTGAGGCTGCGAAAGAAATCTCCGAGGCAGGTCTGTCCAGTACTTTTTAACTCTTCAAACGACACACTGGCTGAAAAATTCATTTGTAGTAGGAGCGCAGTATCCCTTAGGAAAGATTACGTATCCATGGTCCTGAAACCAGGTTTAACAGTAATACAAAAGGAGTGCAAAAAGCCTATTTCCGACAAACAGCCTTTGACCAGTGTGTTCCGCTACCCACGGAAACTCAGGAACTTCCCCACCTGGTTGAGCTAGATGACACTGTGATCATAAATGAATCAGCTCTAAGGTTGAAATCAAATAGCACCTGTCATAAAAATATAGCTTCTGACTCCATTTAGTGTCACCTTAATCCAGCATCATTGCACAACTCTTACCCGGACATACAAGAAAGTTCTATTGCGCAAACGACTATTTCTACTCACTCTTTGTCGTCCACCAACTAGGTTCATAGACGCTGTGGTAGGAAACGGAAAACCTTCTCTCCTAAAAGCTGTGGACTTTTAAAACTGCGGAACAGCCTTGATGTAAAGAACACTGGTAGCAAAACCTCACGTGGCATCTATACGAGTATTCCTAAGCACAATAAAAACACCGCAATTTTAAACGTTCCACCAAACGCTGTCACAATTGGTAACCTGCAGACAATCGGCATATCACCAACCATGCTGCATTTGTATATGCGATCTGTGCGCTCCATGACCTGTGAGCTACTTGCTAGTGTACTACAAGTAGCTGATAGAAATTGGCACAAGCAAACCACCTCAACATGTAAATAATCTTAACTGGCAGGTAGGTTATATGCAACAGCCACCAAACTGTAGTCTCATAGTGGGTCGACTTTAGCCAAGTATTTCACCCTTCCGACCTTTTTGTGGGGGTCCAGTGGCGTTTTACCTGCCACACCCCCAAATGACACTAATTCCGCAAATTATGTGTCCTCCATATCCATCACCTCCATTCCACTCTCTGCAAATACCACCTCGTTGGGGTCGTGTACCTGAATTCCTGTAGACAACCCAACGGATAACAAGACATTGCACTTACTTTTAATTAATTCCGGTTCACTGTTAAATAAAATCCACTTCCTGCGTAATATTCTTCACCTTTCTTCTACTGATATAGTACTAAGAACAGAGACATGGTGTTCAGCGGAGGTGTCTGACACATTGTTCGGGACACTGGGCAATGACCGCCTTTATGGTAGAGGTGGTAGCTGTATAATATACGTCAAAGACAAATATTCGGTTCTCCCTCTGAATGAACCACACCTTCGGAAAATTCCTGATTCGGTGTGGATTACCATTTCTATTAATCTAACAAATCTTTTAGTAGTTTGCATTTACACACCACCATCGTCTGCAGGCACCGTACCCGATGACTTGTTGGACACACTTTCTTTTATTGCTGACCTCTCATACACTAATAAAGTAATCCCCGCGGATTTTATTATGCCCGAAATCCCGTGGTCCCTTAACAATAAACCACGAAAACACAATACTTTTTTATCTAGGCTTGGTCGCCTGGGATGGGTACAACAGGACAAAAAACTTACACGGTTTGGTAACACACTTGATCTAATATTTACGAACTGATGTTCGCATGTGTTCACATACATCAGTGACAAGTTGCCGGGTAGTGATCATAACATTGTTGGTTGTTCTTTCCAAATTCTTTCTAAACCGATAGAATCAGTGAACAAGTGCAGCTCATTATGTTCTGTGAATTGGTCAATTTTCTCGGATCTTATAAGGTCTTCATATTTGGATTCATTCTTCTTAGCACAGAATGTACAAACCGCTTTTAATGTGTTCTACCACTGTATTCAGCTTTGCGTTGAAGTTGTAGCCCCAGAGCGCACTAAGAAGTTGTAAAGTACTGTTGCGCCCGCAAGCATCTCGAAAAAGCTAGCCACTAAACTTCATAGAATAAAGCAAAAATTTAGGAAAACCAACGATGTTACTCTGCTGATGCTTCACACCAGATTGCTTACAGCGTTACACCAAGCCTACCACAAAATGCTACGCTCTAAGGAAGTAATGGCACTGAAGGGCGCCAATGTGGTACGCTGCGTCTCAAAACGTTTGGACCGTAGGCGGAATAGAAAATCAAGGTGTATAAACACTATTGTAAACTCTGATGGAACTGCCATAACCGACCGTGCAATCATATGTTCGATCTTCAATGACTACTTCATGTCTACTTATAGCACTAATGCGAAAGAAGATCCTCAGCTCAAGCTGATACACAGAGGGAGTAATACACTCCAAACTGTTGAATTTACACTTAGTGACATATGTCGTCAACTCAGATTGGTTCGGCCATGATGCTCACCAGGCACTGACAACATGCCTCCAATACTGATAAAGCATGGAGGTCCAGACTTCTCCATGCTTTGGCTTAATGTATTTACACTTTCCATGCTCAATGGGGATTATCCTATACACTGGAAGTAATCAACTATAATACCAAGACACAAAAGCGGATCTATGCAAGATGTAAAAAATTACCGCCCAATCCACCACATATCTATTATATCCAGAATCATGGAGAGGTTAGTTAACGAAGGCATAATGGGATATTTGAATACTATGAGCCTTCTCAGTAAACATCAGCACGGTTTTTTGAAAGGTAGGTCGTGCATTACCTGTCAGCTTAACTGGACTATGTGATTAGAGCAAGAGACACCCGAATTGCCATCATCGTAATATCGTTTGACCTCCAAAAGGCTTTTGACCGTGTCACACACAATTTGTTGTTGCAGAAGCTTATGTCCTATGGTATCACAAATTCACTTTTAGATTAGTTGTCTTCCTATCTCGTGGGTAGAAAGCAAGCAATCAAAATCGGTAGCTATACATCTGAAATCACCACAATCTCTAGTGGAGTGATTCAAGTTCGCGTGCTAGTCTCGCTTTTATGCTTAATCTATTTCAAGGACCTCCTTGATGACATCTCGTACTGGAAGCCATTCCTTTTGGCTGATGATGTTAAAATTGTGTAATGTTCCGTCTCTGGGCAATGTAGTCCTAATTTAGCCTGTATTCAGTCCGACTTGTGCGCACTGGAGCACTGGAGTAACTCCTGGAAGTTGCACTTTGCCACTGACAAGAGTTATCTATTGTACCACGGCTGTAGCCCTTCTCTGAATATCCTTACATTAGATGATACCGCTATTCCTGTGTCTGGCGCAGTCCGAGACATTGGTCTAAGATATCCTGCCTCATTTAACTTCTTAGAGCATGTTATATTCTTGCAGGCTTCTGCCAGAAAATTGATCGCTTAAATCAGTCGTACTTTTATTTTGAGGGCTTCCAGGCTTCAAGCCTTTAAAATATGTGTAAGGCCGAAGTTTGAGTACTTTACGATAGTGCATAGTAATCTGAGAAAAGTGGACATCATAGCACTAGGAAACATTCAACGATTATTCACAAAGATGTTTTTGAATATGCTTATTGCTATGATATACCGTGAGCGTTGCGAGAGGCTAAATATGGAGCCGCTATGGCTACGCAGACTCAAACTTAATCTCAGCCTTCTATACCGCTTACTATTTGGATTAAGCTTCACTGTTCAGCCACAACTCGCGTTTAAGACTCGTATGCGCTATGAACTAAGAAACAGCGAGTGCACAGTACAAATACAAAAGTCTCGCACAAAGCTCCGCTCAAATTTTTTCTCCCTAAAGTATGCGTTAATATGGAACAAACTTCCATCGAGTATCAGAAACTACGCTACCTATCCGCAATTCAAATGTATGATTAATATCCATCTGACTGTTGCAAATATCTGGTCAACACTAAGGCAAACGGTGACTCTAGATGATTTGTATGAGAAAGGTCCTGGGTACATATGAAAGTCCCCATATGCTCTATTCCTTTCAATATTATAAGGTTACGTACGTATAGTTAAATTCTTGGGCACTTTGTTATAAACGATCTTACTTCTATCACACCATCTACCCATTCTGTTTTCTCATTTGACGCGCTGGTTCGTAGCTGCACTACGCCTTTCAAGCTGATGTCTCTGTACCATCGTCGTCACTCGCCCAGATTTTCCATCAAATTGTTATTGGCATATTGGCAAGCGTTTGTATTCATTATTATATTTTTTAATTCCTCATACTTTATCTTCTTATTTGTTTCATTGTTGGTCATGACTGGGCTGGTCTCTTGTGATGACGGATTACAGCTTCCAAAATAAAAAAGTATACCCATGCAAATCATATTACTACTGACTCGCTGGCTTAAAACAAAAAAGTGCCATACTTGATTGATCCGCATGACAGAACGGACTGATGCTTCATCGCCTATAATGTATGCATAAAACAGCCCTAAAAAA
Organism: Dicrocoelium dendriticum; assembly: GCA_944474145.2. Classification (NCBI taxonomy): domain Eukaryota; kingdom Metazoa; phylum Platyhelminthes; class Trematoda; order Plagiorchiida; family Dicrocoeliidae; genus Dicrocoelium; species Dicrocoelium dendriticum. The sequence continues at coordinate 10,610,995 of OX104061.1, forward strand.
TTGATACCTAGTTCTGATGGCCGATTTACTATCTTGCCACAGAGGCACAGAGCCAATTGGAGCATGGAAGTGCGGGTGAAACCCATCGTGGAGATACCCTGCATGGAAGCAAGTCCCCTGGGGACAGTTCCATGGATGACCGTATTACATTACTTGAATTTTCCTTGAAATCTACATTTATTATTGTTCCCAGTTTCTTTATCTCTCTACTTTTTCCAAACTGCTAATCAATTCAAAACCCATATGGGAACCATTGATGAAAAGACGAATAATTAACTATATTATGCGATCACGTTGTACATGTTGAAAAGACCACCCAAATGGTCTGTGCCTCGTACTGCTGAGGAATAAAATGTGTATTTATTTATTTATTTATAAATGCAATTGCATCCGAGAAGCAGGAACGTCTCCGTAGATCGTAAAATGTTATCACCTTTAACGTACCTGATACAATGAACATCGACAGAGTAACAAATGTCCCTTTAAAAGTATGCAATATTGATCTAGTCTCCTGTCAATTCCTGACTCAGGAACCATGAAAATATGACCATATCTCCAGTATTCATGCAGTTTCCAGACGATAGTAGTGCATCTGAATCCCAATACAGTAAAAATATAGTTGTCACAAATACCAATTTCAAAATCTTTAGAATGAAACACGATCAAACGCCTCTTCGAATGCACTGTCGAGGAATAAAACGTTTATTTATTTATTTATATTCTCAACAGACCTACCAAACCCGGTGTAGACATCCTGTAAAACATCAAGTAACAAGTTGATACAACAATCAACTTTGATACCCAATCGAAATTAAAAAGCGATTTTTATTGCTGTTATAATCTTTTCGATTATTTGTGATAGTTGCAATAGAAAACGCTTTATTTACCGGAACATACCGTTCCAGACGTGGCTCGTCATAAAGGAGAATATATTAATGAGTTATATATATAATACAGCTATCAAAGCAGCATACGGTTTGTACGAATTCCTGCTCATGTCATTTGACTTACCTAATGCAGCACAAGCAGTTCAACACTTTATTGATCAGGCACTTGTAGCGCTTCCATTTATAGTCCCCATGAGGATAATTTGATTGTAACTGCTAATGAAAGAATCCACTTAGTACACATAGAAATGTTATTTACAAGTCTCGCCAGGTACGGAATGGTTATCAGTAGCAAAGAGTGTGGCTTTGTTCGTCCACTTTAAAAGTTCATGGTCACACCATTAATAGCACTGACATTTCTCCAACCGCAGAGAAACTCGATGTCAAAACAAACATTTACACATCCACTATTGTGAAACTGTTGAAACGTTTCTCAGGTATGCTTAACGTTCACGGTCGTGTAAGTACACACACCGCAACCGCGTTATCTCTACTCAGGAACCAGTTGATTGGTGATCCGAAGCAGTTTTTATTTCACTGACGCCACTGCACGAGTTTCAGAAGAAGTCAAATGTTCTCTGGCTAATACCGCGATGTGTTTTTAGATGCAACCCGATGCTCCGCTGTAGTTAAACATTGATGCATTCCATACAGCTATCAGTGCTCTTTTGCAACAGAATGTCCATAAAGTCAAATAATCAGTTGAATTTTTCTCCTCTATGCTCACACCAGCCGAAGCTCAATACAGTACGCTTGGTCGTGAGTTACTCGCGATATACTCCAGCATCCGACACTTTAGACATCTTCTGGAAGGAAGACAGTTCGTTCTGTTTACCGATCTCAAACCTTTGACATACGATTTACATGGTTGGCGGCATCCGGTTTCGGATTTGCCTGTCACTGTAGCAAGCCACAGGACGCCTGCGCCTACAGAGGAACCATGGATGGCTTGCGCTGCACTACGCACATCTCCGACCACACACCCCATATCCAGTGTAAACCCGAAGGAATAAGACCGGGAGGCATGCGGTTGGGAACCACGTTTCATCAACGGAGCCGGCCCACACTCCTTCACAGGCAAACACAAGCACGCTGTATTTGGGGAATCAAGCGCACACAAGGCGGTGGCTGGACCGTAGTCCGCTCCACACTGAGTGCATGGAACCACTCTTCGAGCCTAACACGGCCGCAAGAACCGTGCACCCCGTCCCCTCCAGCAACGACCAACTGTCTCCTGGAGGCAGTATGAACGATGTAGTGGGTAATAGACAGGTAGGCACCTTGTCAACATGCACATCAAGCGCAGCCACACCAAGGATATCAAACAACAGCCAAACACTTGAGAGAGAGAGAGAGAAAGAAAAAGAGAAAAATTCGATTAATGCATAAGGAAACGGTGATATAAACCTTAAGTAAATAGCATACGTAATAAGTTGTTTACAAACAAATCCTAACTAAGTGCACGAGGTCAGGAAATATAGTTCACGGAATGCCACGAACACAGAAATGTTACGGAAATCGAATACAATTGGCTGAAGCGATGTGTGCAAGTTAATGGAATAGAGTACAGGGAGATATTTATATGAGGAAGAAAAGCAGTAAGGTAAAAACTGTAAACCCACCACCTGAAATAAAGAGACTTAGCATGCAAGCACGCGGTTAGTAAATCGAATTCAGCGTGGCTACAAACGCTGCGCCGGATTGACCGCACAACGAGAGACCACGGTCAAAGCCGCTCAATCGCCGCCGCGTCTGGAGAACCTGCCTTGCCGACGAACACGAAGAATCTGGAGGTAGCCGAAGTCCCTCCAGGTCAAACTTCGCCAGAAGCAGTACGCTATCTCTTCAAAGGGAGGTGTTGCGGGCACGTCAAATATTCCCGCAAAAACACGCCAGAAACCCCCGGCAGAATGACTGTGGAAACCGAGGTTCAATTCCTCCCCACAACGCAGCAGCGCTCAGCCACTCCGAGACGCGGCCCAACTGCACACCTTGTGACAATGGCCTTTTACAAACTACCACCTCGTCGTGGTAGAAATTTCCCTAACTTAATGATCCGTAGCACTGGCTGTGATCCGCCCTTTGTTGGTCGTAAAAGAGCCTACAGAGGACCGCCTGTCGTTTCTTTCCCCTTCGCCTTACTTGGGACTCGGTCACGTGATTGCGTGTGAGTCGTTAGCTGGCCAGCCTTCGCGTCTAAGTCATTAGCGCGCGTCTATCCTAACCCCCCTCGTGTGCGTCCGTTCCGAGGCCTCAGCTTCTTTCCGAACACGTGCGGCTAGGATCGTTCACACGCTCGCTCAATTTTCCGTCTTACGGCTAAACTAGCGTCATCAGGTCAGCGCAACACGGTTCGAGTGGCCAGCGTTTCAAGTCGTCGTCGTGGGCGTGCTCCAACCGTGCCAGCGGCAATCTTATCGGGCAATTACGCAATTAGAACAGAGGCGGCGTCCCCTCATTTATAACAATATTCCTTAGGTACCAATTGCGTAGTGCTTTTATGTCTTCTTACGGTATTCATAATAGGCCATTGAGGTTTCGGGTCTTACCGGATTGCCATACCTAGTGGTGGATTTCTATTGGTCGATGCTAGCAGCATTTTCATTGCTCCACCGTAAACTGGGCAAAATCCATTTTTAGCCGTCTCACGGTACAAGATCCTGTCCAGTTTAGCGTAATACTCTCATAGGAAGGTTTAGGAGGCTAATCGGGACAGGATCTAGACATAAGCTACCAGGTCATCTAGGATTCATTTCTATGCACACAAAAGTTTACGTCAACTGAAATGAACTAGGAAGAAGGGTTTTAATGAAATCATATCCGTTTTGAATGGATGCAAATTTCTGAGCTTTGGTTCAGCAGTATGGGACGTTTGCTCGATAGCTATGAGAGTCCGCCCTTCTCAGTTTTCCGTCCATTCGTAAATTGAACATGTTTGTAGGTTTACTTTTGGCACCTTTAAGATGGTTAACGTAAAACGCTGAAAAAGTGCTTATTTGAGTACATTAACCTTATACTGACTTGGCTCACTGGTCAGCTTCCTTGCACCGAGCATTCACACAGTAAGACATTGGCGTCAAATGCCATCCATCGTGCAGCCAAGCAGCGATGTTTCGCAGACAGCCGTACCTTGCTTACCAGACTGCGGAGCTTCCGCCTCCAACCATGTAGCAGACTCAGGTACTGTGCCAGACGTTCTGTGTTCAGGTGTCAGCCATTACCAAGTTCGATGTAAGCGCCTTTCACCCAACCTTAGAGGCGCATGACCGTTTTGAGGTTGGATGTAAATCAAATGAAACTGAGGTTTTCCCTTTCCCTCTTGCCTACATCGGTACAGGAGGTGAGTCCTGCGCAACCGATCCCCTCATCATGGCACTGGAAGAAGCAGTAATTTGGGTCTTACAGCTGACCAACTTCGCGAGAACCTTTAATCATGTGGCTTATGATGCGGCGTACCAGTCTCCTCTGCAAATGTTCTAATGTTAGAACTATGCCAGGCGTTATCTAGTCCTGCCCAGAAATTGTCCAACGCTAATGATAACACTCCGATTTGCGATAACGGAAACCATGCTTCCCGGGACTACGGTCACCTAGGTGTAGAGCTGGGTTTGTTAAGGACTATACAGGGGAACAAGTCATCACGGGATACAGTGGTGCGCAAACACTGGTACTTAGATGGTTTCTCGCCATGCTGCTATTCCCCAGTGCCGCTACTGCCCAGTTTGGTGTGTCTCGAAAATTTCGAGAATAACCCAGTTAGTTATTTATATGGCACAACTTCTGCTGCGCCATTTCGCCAACTGTAGGCGTCATGTTCCTTGTAAGCTTGTACTATGGGCCAAGTAGGCCTGATGATTTTGTCCGCTATATGGCAGCACGTTTGCTAGAATTAACGACCTTGTGTGAAAAACGTTGACCTTCCCATGCAACACGTTTTTAATACCGATTCCTTAGCATCAGCACTATGCGAGTACCCAGCCCGTGCATATGTAAAGAGGACGAAAGGCTATTCCGATTACGGCAGCCACCATAAGTGTCGCTAACTTGGCGCGTAAGTTGCTCGTAGGGTCACGCAACCACTGTCTACGTCTCTTGCGCAAATCAAAAGCAGCTTTAGGGCGAGAAGATGCAAAACTCTTTCACCATGTAAATGGTTGCAAACTGACGTGCTTAAACCGTTCCCACAGACTATAGGCATGCGGTCTGGCTGGGTGTAATGCGCAGGATGATATCCCCTTGACTCACCGTACTGTGGACAAAATTGTCGGCCAACTACGGAAGAACTTAATGACCTGAATCAATCTATGCTCTGCAATAGCTGCCGTTGGACGAAAGACATCACTAGGCGTTGTAGATGTGTTTTGCCATACCGTTATTGGAAAGTCGCTTAATTCCGTCAGCTTTTGTTATACCCGTTCCAGCAGTTTTAGAACACGTGCTTCAGTCTTTTGGTACAAGAATTTCATGGACGCACGTTGGGATATCCTTGGGTAGCGCCTACAATAATAGTCGGTAATCATTGACACTTAAAAGACTTGGAATATACGGGACAGTAAAGGATTTGGAGACGACTGAACCCGACCTATATTGTGTAGGCTGCAAACTTACGAGGCGAATAAGCCAAAGCCATAAACGGTGTACCTAGCTACTCACCAAAACAATTTG
>OX104061.1:10616715-10810150 GCA_944474145.2 Dicrocoelium dendriticum
GTACACCCTTCTTGATCACCCGAAAATTTACAAACTTGTAAGTCAGTCTCACCTTCCTCTGTACGGCGTTTGAGCTCCAATGACCGCAGTCTTCAAACGATCCCTGTCCTCGGGTTCCAAATCTCGACGGATGTGAACTTTTATGCCTTTCAGCCTTGACAGACGAGACAGTATGAGCTGCGGCATATTAGGATTTGCAAAAGTGATCCTCAGAGGTCGACATGACTGGTTAGTTTTCTGGCCAAGTCGGATTACTTGTTTAATCGTCACACTGTCCTCGCCCACATCCAAGAGTCTATCGATGAGCCCCTGGAGGAACTCAACATCGTGATCATAACGTATCTGAGGGTTTTCATCTTTTGACTCCGGTACGTGGAAGACCATGAGATTATGACGCCTCAGCGAAATCAGTGATGAACCTGTGGGAGCAGAACTAGAGGCGCTTAACTGATTGGGTAGTTGTTTATCAGCAGGTGACGTCTGAACTCGATTACGTGGGCCCTTGCGCTTTTGAGTGGTCCATGGATCCTCGGTGTTCAGAAGTTCACAGACAGGCTCTGAGAAATTCACGGACCGATCAGTGAAGCGGCATTTCGTAGCCTGTAAACTAATGAAAATTAACAACAGGAGTTGTGACAAGAGTTCACGCCAACTGCAAATTACGTTACTGACATGTTAAGCGTAGAATTCCCGAACAATTTAAGGTGAGTGGGTTGAAGCAAGCGACACAAGAGGTGAACAAACTGCTTGGACAATCGTTCACTCAGATTTTCCAAAATGCATTTTTATACACCAGTGGCAGGTGAATTTTAACCGTAGCAAATATGCCATGGACGTGATAAAAAGGCATTCAATAGCGACAGAACAACAGCAAAGTCAAAGCTAACAAAATAACATCAACTTACTGGTCACTTCTTGAATAATAAAGTGCTAGCTAAATAGAATCTGGTTAAAAGGAGAAGGACGGACGAAATGTGAGCTCTTGCGCGGGCATTTATTACTCTGTACTTTTCTTTGGTCGACGAGGGTGATGTAAAGAAGGTAGCCATAGTCAGCAAGTGCTATAGAAGCAAGTTCAATTCATGAGTTTACTTGTGTATGGTCGATTTGTTAGCTGAATTTAGTGTTAGGAATGCCACTGTACTGAGACAGTTGTTACAGTATACCGTCAAGCAACTAGGAATACGTATACAGTAGGACTGGAAAATCACACGAGAGCAATAATTCCTAACGAATCCAACCACTCAACCGTCAGTGCTGAGTGACAAATCATTTACCGCCACGAATTTGCCGATTTGCCTCATGTCCTTGTTCCAGTCACTCTCGCTTGGGGCGGGTGACATTCGCCTACGATGATGAAAGTAGTTGTCACGAGTCTAGCTAAACCATACGCCATCTTCTTACAACGATGTCATAAGATGATACAAATCCCCAATGTGTAAAAGCAAAGGACGGTTGCTTCAATCTACTAGATTAGCAGCCGAGCAGAATCACTGGCTTATGGACCTATAACAATAAATTTGGTCCTCTTAACTTTCATGAAGTTTATTGTTACTGAGGCAATCAAGACATAGCTGGTGAGTAGCAAAACTTACTCTAGTGAGCCGTGAATCTCTTCAGACTTGGCAATGCACTACGAACCTACTGATTGTCCGCCCATGTTGGACGGAGCATTCCGATGCTTGGGTACGACTAGATGCGGCGTAGTTAAATGTTACAAATGCAATCGTTAGCCTGAATCATTTCACATTATCTGATAACATTCCGAAGTCTGGAATCGGCTTTGGGCCTCTGGGTTAGGTAGGCAAGGTTGCATGCAAAGTCAAGAGGAAGGTAGGGTGGGTAATATTTTATCCGACTCAAGCCAATTACAATGTGGCGTTCCCAAAGGTCTGGCTGTTAGATAAATCTGTTTCTTGTCTTCATAACCGTTTCGGCACTGGAGCTACCATACATAAAATATTTAGAAACTTTGCTTGCCGTCATTCCCATGGAATATAAGATAGTTCTGTGAGGTTATCTGAGTTGGCTGGCTAGCCGCACAACCACCACGTGGTGTCAGTTGGGTGGTTCGGGTTAATCCCGTTCTCGTGAATAGTTCGGCAGCAGTGTTCCAGGATGGGGTGAATTTTGCCTCACGAGAACTCTCCATAGAAAAAGCCACAATATTCCGTTTAACGATGCTGCGACGTGGCGGATGTGACTTGCCACTACATAAAGTCACTACCTCTTTCAATTCCGGTGGATCCCCACTTCACAACCCTCACCGAATTCGAAGAGTTCCTTTGATCCCTTAATACGATGTCAAACATAGCAAATAAACCCACGAATTCAGTCAATCTTCACAAGTTCCCTCATCATGCACACTAATACATATGGTTGGCGGCATCCGGTTTCGGATTTGCCTGTCACAGTGACTAGCAAAAGGGAAACCCATAGGACGCCTGCGCCTACAGAGCGATCACGGGTGGCTTGCGCTGCACCAACCACAGCTCCAAACACACCCGTTATCCAGTGTAAAATCGAAGGAATAAGACTGGGAGGCATGTGAATGGGCACCAGGTTTCGTCAAAGGAGCCGGCCCACATTTCTTCACAGGAAATCACAAGCACATTGTATTAGGGGAAACAAGCGCGCAAGAGGCGGTACTTGGACCATGGTCCGCTCCACACTGAGTGCATGGGACCACAAGGACCGTGCATCCCGACCCGTGCAGCAACGAGCAACTGCCACTTGGAGCCAGTTTGTATAAGGTAGTGGATAATAGGCACATCAAGCGCAGCCACACCGAGGATATCAAGCAACAGCCAATCACTTGAAATGACAAGACGAAATAAAATAACTCGGATATTACAAACAGTTATGTGACATAACAGTTCATTAAATGGGCGTAGCATATACATTGGTTACGAAGGAATCAGCAATAAGTTCAAGTCGTCAGAAAATATATTTTAGGAAAATGTCACAAACGCGATATTTTTATCTAATTTAACTACAATTAGCTTCAGCGACGTTTGAATTTTTATGGTAGATAATTCATGTAGAAAGTAATATGAGAAAGAAAAGTATTAGGAGAAAACTGCTCACCCACTACCTGAAATAAAGGGACTCAACATGTCGGCACGCCGTTAGTAAATCGAATGCAGCGTACCTACAAGCGCTACGCAGGTTCTGTCCCCGTTCTCTGCAGGACCCGTCGTCCCTTCGGTGGTGGTCCCGGAAGGTCTGGCTTATGGCTCACTAGGCCTGCCTGACTCAGGCGCTCGCTACAGCACGTGATACAACACCATGCGCCCGATATCGACGAAGTACAACCCATCGGCGCTTGCCGCAGCCGCAGTTGTCATTTCTTCTCTGCTTGCATGAGGTATCTCTCCCGCACCTTAGCAACTGCTCTCGTGATCAGATAGCGCCATGCATACCGATCAACTGCCTTCAATCCCCATAACCTGCAATCAGGATTAGAACATGAGAGGCTCATTTTGATCATGTCTTGGTAACGTAACTTTGGTCGTCTCGCATGCCGCTTCCCGATACTCAGCTGACCAAATAATAGTTGTTCCGAGATCCGCGTCAAATCCATGTGGCTCACATGACTGAGCCACCTCAAGTGTCTCAATAGAAGTATGCAGTCCACTGCATACCTTCCACTTCGACGAAAAGCTTCCGTGTCTGAATCTGTCAGCACAACAGTGTGCAGAACCCGTCGATAACATTGCTGATGGAATCACTCTAGATGTTACCCATTCCTCGGGTACGTCGTCCACGTTTCCCTGCCGCACAGAAGAACGGACAGCACCATGGATTTGTACACCACCAGTTTCGTGCCAACGGTAAGCTGATGGTTGTTCTACACTCGAAACTCTAGCTTCCCGAATGCTGCTGCTGTCTTTGAGAGGCGGATATGCCGTTCACTGTATAGCTGTTGGTCAGTCGACATCATACTCTCAAGGTAGCAGAAGCGGGAGGTGTTTTCCCAATATTTCAGCACCAATACTGATACGCGGCAATATTCAAGATTGTACCTCCAATGAAGGCTGAAAGAGACAGACAGTTTTGCTTGGATTTATGTTGAGCTCGAATTTAGCCGCGGTCGAAGACAGAGCACTAGTCGTGGGCTTACACTCATCCGCGCTGTGTGCCAACAACGTACAGTCGTCAGTAAACAGCAACGTACGGATAGTTGTCTCACAGACTAGAGTACTCACACCGAAAAGACGGATGTTCAGCAACCCACCATAAATACGGTGCTCCACACGAACACCGTAAGCACAAGCCGCATCAAACGCACAAGACATCATTGTATGAAGATAAATAGTAAACAGGACGGTAGTTAAGACCCAGCCTGCTTCACACCAGTGACAACTGCAAAGTCATCCGATGTCTCGCCACTCATCTACACCCTCGCTCGCATACCACTGTGCAGACATTCAATTAAACTTACAAACTTACTCGGACAACCAAAGTTACCAACATCAGCCACAATGCCTCGCAGTTCACTGTAACAAATGGCTTGGTGCAATCAACACAAAGCGAGTACAACGGATGGTGTCATTCTCTGCACTTCTGCAACTGACAAGCCGCAAACACCATATGTCTAATGCTGCGATCCGAACGGAACCCAAGCTGCTCTTCCGTCACGTTAGGTTCCACAACCTGACTGACGAGGCGGTTGAGCAGGATTCGGACAATCACCTTTCCCATACAACTCAGCAAGTTGATGCCACGGTAATTCGTGCAAACTTGTTTGCTACCTTTGCCCTTGTACAGTGGTAGCACAAGGGTATCCTTCAGCTCAGCAGCCATCTCTTTCTCAATCCATACGCGCTGTACCAACTGGTGCAGCGCAGTCATCAAAGCGGGTCCGCCTTGTTTCAATACTTCAGACGAGATCTCGTCGGCCTCGGCACACTTGCCGTTTCGCAGCTGAGTACGTGCTCTCCGCGTCTCATCTGGTGTCGGCATGTCCGCCAGACTCGCCTTCACATCGTGGTGCTTGTGACCGTTCAAGGTAAGTCAGTCCATCTCTAAACGGTTGTTCAAGCGACAGTCAAACTGTTTTTGCCAGATCTGAATTACGTTTGCAGTCTGTGCGCAAGTAGTGACTGAACTACCATCGATCAGCGTCCTTAGCGGCTCTAATCTCGGTCCATACACCGCCTTCAAGAATTCCAAGAACTCCTTTCGTTGGCAAGGTGCAGTGTAGCATTCCATCTGCCTCAACTTCTCCGTCCACCATGCATTTTTAATGCGACGCAGCACTCGGGTTAGTCACCGTCGAAGTTTGCGAAACTATCTATTTTTCCCCAAGTCACTGGGATCTGCCATATGTGCAGCAAATGTGGCATTCTTCTTCGACAGCAATGGGCCAATCGTCACATTGTTCTCATCAACCCAATCAGGCAGCTTACGGTTTGCGTGTCCGATGGTCTCCTCGGTAACATTTGTCACCTGGTCGCGAATGTGGTTCCACAGAGTGTCCACTGTGGCTATGCAGTCCACATCACACCAGCGTGCGGAAATCGCCTTCTCCAGCTCAATACGTTTCGCCACAGTACCGAGGGAGAGAATGTTAAATTTACGCCGATTCACGGCGGGAGTGCAATACATCGATTTACGGAAATATATGCAAAGTTTGCTCCGCACCAACTTGTGATCAGTGCCACACTCAGCTCCACGCAGTACACGTGTCATGCGCACTTCACGCATATCACGCTGACGTACGATTACATAGTCGAGTATGTGAGCGTGACCACTCCGTGGGGTGCTTCCAAGGTGCTATATCACTCGCACTCAGTGCAAACCGAGTGTTCCTGATCGTCAGGCCGTGAGTGGCACACAGTGAGAGCAGCCTGTCACCGTTCGCATTTGCTGAACCGATGCCATGCGAACCGATAACATCTGTCCACAAAGATACATCATGCGCAACGCACGCGTTGAAATCACCCAGTTGCGATAGTCGGTCGCTCCTCGGCACGGCGTATCACGGAGAATGACTGATTGAAGAATTGATCACGCATGTCATCAGGATAACACGTGCTCGGACCGTATGTGCTGATAAAGGTGGCAAGGTTACCACTTCCGAGTCGTAGGCGAACAGTCATCAGTCACTCGCTGATGCCTGTTGGTTCACCCACCAACTGGCCATGGAGGCGATCGGATATTGCAAATCCGACACTATGTTCACGTGGTGCTGAGCCAGTGTTACCCACCCAGTTGAATGTGTAGCCAGCATCTGCTTCATGCAACTTACGTTACTCAGCAACCCGGGTCTTGCTGAGCGCCGCAATAAGGATGTTGTAGCGCACCAGTTCCATCGCGAAGGGTGCAGTGTGTCGCTCGGGGCGCTCACTCGAGTTCCAGGCCAGTAGTGTGCCTACGTTCCAGTACACTATGCTGAATGCTTTGCGCGCAGGCATACAACTGCATTAGTAGGCAATCGCACAGGAGGTGGCGGAAGTGCTTCGGAGGTTGTTGGGGATTCTACCCGGAGCCTTTGGCACGATAGCCTGACCCACAAGACAGTGGGTGGTTTGGAGGTTTGCTTGAGGGACTCCGCCCAGAGCATTTGGCTCAATAGTCCAACTAACAAGACAGTGAGCAGCAGATCCACCGCAAGAATGTGATTGCAGAGACAGATTGGGAGCTGCTTGATGGCCGTCACACACAGCCTTTGAGGTACTGGAATGATTTATATATGTTTTGCTACCGTAGTAGGATCCACACCCGCGACCACGGCCAGACGCAGGTGGGTTTTGGCGGGTTTGCACCAATTTGACCAGGGGCTGCCTGTCTTGGGGCGGGCTGTAGCAAGCCATTAAACACCCCGAGGTGCCCTCTCACTGGCAGAGACCAAGCGTGACGCTCGTGCTCTACGCCAATCGAGCTATGAGCTTATAACCCCTTGCCCTGTTTTCCGCCATGGTCAGGTTTTACGGGAAGAGGGTCGTCGACCAATTCCTTACCAACGAAAAGGATGGAGTGGGATACTGGCAAGGTGCCCACACCTGATAGGAGAACTTCTCGGGTCCTCTGCCAAAGTCTTCGATTAAATATACACCTGAAAGGCAGCGGGTCTACACATGCTCAGTTCACTGACTCATGCGGATTGGTGTCCTTGTTCTTAGCAGGGAGATGGGCGTAACCCAACTCCCACCCAGCGGTCGCCACGACGAGGTGTCCAGGACATCAGACAATGGCACAAAAGTAGCAACAGTGGGTAGACCATCTGTCAGGAACTAGCCACCACCAGCCTCAGCGCACCCCTGGCTCTCCCGCCAGTAACACATGGTTGGCGGCATCCGGTTTCGGATTTGCCTGTCACTGTGACCAGCCACAGGGAGAGCCATAGAACGCCTGCGCCTACAGAGGGATCATGGGTGGCTTGTGCTGCACCAACCACAGCTCCAAACACACCCGTTATCCAGTGTAAAATCGAAGGAATAAGACTGGGAGGCATGTGAATGGGCACCAGGTTTCGTCAAAGGAGCCGGCCCACATTTCTTCACAGGAAATCACAAGCACATTGTATTAGGGGAAACAAGCGCGCAAGAGGCGGTACTTGGACAGTGGTCCGCTCCACACTGAATGAATGGAACCGCTCTTCGTGCTGAGCATGACTTCAAGGACCGTGCACTCCGCCCCTCCGGCAAGGACCAACTGTCTCTTGAAGCCAGTTTGTATGAGGTAGTAGATACTAAACAGGTAGGCACCTTGTCAACATGCACATCAAGCGCAGCCAGAGCAGGGATATCATACTACAGCCAATCACTTGAAATAAAACTATGAAAAAATTGTATCTCTTAAAGTATGCGGCCATACAGGCGTGACCCTTTTTTAAGTTATCAATTGAAGTAAGTTGCTTATCAACGAATAAGCGAAAATACAAATGTCCACACTTTTCTCGAAATATGATACCAACGCAAGAAACTTATCGGTTAAGCGCAATTAGCGTAAGCAACATGTGTAAGTTAATAGAAGATTACTCATGTAAACAGTACGAACCAATTAAAGTGGAGTGCAATGGATGCAGCCTATAACGATGTAGTTTAAGTGTACGTGGGTTTAGTCCAACAGCGGTGAAGAAGCATCATGAATGTAAGCTTATCCTCAGCATGGGGCAAAGAACATGTATACAGTCACGTACAGTCATGTATACAGTCACACAAATCCACTACGTTACCAGTTAACCTGCTATAGTTTTATACAGATACGGACCATACTTGTTTGTATTATCATGCGGATGTCTTCTCAGACGTGCCTCGCACTGTCTGAATCAAAACATATATTTATTTAAAGCAGTTAGTTCCCTTCAACAATTTGAAAAGCACGGAAAGAAGACGAAGGCTGGTAGATGCATGCATTTCGTATTGTCTCCTCAGTACCATTAACAATAACCGATAAGCATAGATATAGCTAACAGTGGGTGCAACCAGACAAGCTTTAGGTGCAAAACGAATGATGGAAGTTCACACCTACGTCCAAGGCAGCTTTAGGCTGACAAATAATTGTTTCTGAACACACAAGGCTGGCTTAATCCGGCTAATTGCGACAGCCTCAGCAAACCGAAGGAAGCGGGGATTAGTGTGACGTAACACAACTTTAAACGCTGAGCCCAGCTCTAATTGGTGACCCGAGTCTAATAGGTGTTTGCCTATCGATCAAGCCGGCGGTCTGCGCGAACATGGAATCTGACGAGGGTAGGCAATCTGAGCAACTTCACGTTGAACCCATCTTGGCACATGTTCCTTTATTCGGGAAGTCAGCGTTCTATTGGTTCTGCCTATGTAACTTTTTCCGCAGTCACATACAAATTGGTATACACAGTGTTATTTTGTGTATTATTTACACAGTTCTTCGCAGCCAAATGCATGGTTTTGGTCGTACGTATTCAAAACCCTCAAAACTGCCGGCTAGAACCACAAATAATGCAGTGTGCTGCTCTTAGTATTGTAGTGCACAGGAAAACAAGCTTTTTCAGTATTTTGTAACATTGGATTTCACGGTTGTTTTAACCTTCGAAACGTCCACTTGTTTTACTGACTGCACTTCCGTTGTCACAAACCGTTTTGGTGAGTACCTCGCTGCACGTTTCTCGCTCTGTCTGATTCGCTTCCTATTCTTGTAGCCTGCACAATACACGTTAGATCCAGTCGACTCCAACTTCTATACTGTCGTATTTGACACGCCTTACGTGTCATTACTTACCGACTAGTATCCCAGACTCCGCCCGACGATTGGTGACCCCCTGTCAGGAACACGCCGCCCGCCATTTCGCATTTTCATTCTGGTGAGCTCGTTCTAGTGATTTTGTGATTCATTACTTGTGATCATATTGCTTTCTCACCTACCACATATTTACCTGTTTTTTGCAATGGATTATCTAGAGGATAAGACGTCTCCATGCGCGGTTAACGCCGTTCAGCCTGCCATGGTCAATTCGGTTGCATTGGCCCCTCCTGGTTTTTGGGAGAATGATCCTTTATTATGGTTTGTGCACCTGGAATCCGTATTTTATATTCGTAGGATTTCTTCTGATTTCGCTATGTATAATCAGCTAATATCTTGCCTTCCTCAGAGTATATCCTCGCAAGTCAGAGACATCGTAATTTGCCTCCCTCTAGTAATGAAATACGAGACTCTTAAACAGGCTATAATTCAGCGACTCACGCCTTCTGACAAGGTCCATCTGCAGCAAATATTTGGCCATCTGCAGCTAGGAGATAGGATGCCCTCAGACTTTTTGCGCTAAATGCAACAGTTCATCGGCACGTCCAACATGGACGCCGGGGTTCTCCGCGAGCTGTGGATGCAACGCCTTCCTGCAAGCACTCAGGCTATCCTTGCAGTAGCAAATGACTTGCCCATCACAGCAATTGCAGATCTAGCAGACCGCGTCATCGAACGGTACCAGCCAGAGACTGAAACCAAAGCACCTAAGCAGCGTTGTGCTGGCGCAACCACACCGACAAACGCGACTAGCCAGCCGTCGGCAATAGACGCATTATCGTTGCAGATAGCGTCGCTTCAGCGCCAGATCGAGGAACGCACTTTAAAACGTAAGCACCGCAACCACTCTGGATTATCGCCCCGTCGCACAAAACCTGATGCCCCAGGTTACTGCTTTTACCACCCGCGTTTCGGTAATAAAGCTCGTACGTGCGTACAGCCGTGTAGCTATTCCGCCACAGATGATCCGCCACGCCGGGCTGTAATGGCCACGAACGTCGGCAAAGCTCAAAGTCGTCTCATCTACATTAGGAATTATGACTCCCATACCCAGTTCTTAGTTGATACCGAGGGCGGAAGTCAGCGTCATTCCCCCTATGCCGGGTGAGCCTACCACTTCTCTGTCGACAAGTCTCAGTGCCGCCAATGGCACGCCAATAACCACCTACAGTCATCGGTCGCTTACCCTGGACCTAGGTCTTCGACGCAGGTTCCGCTGGGTATCCACCGTCGCTGCAGTCCCCTTTGCCATCATCGGCATTGACTTTCTCAGGCATTTCGACCTCTTGGTCGATGCGAAACGCCAGATGATAGTCGACACTGCAGCAAAACTCAGTGTGCGTGGCATCACCGCCGATGTCACATCTATATCCCCGGTCTATGCATTTCCCCATACCTCGCCAGACTACGCTAAGCTCCTTTCTCATTATCCCAAGCTCGTTCAGCCAATGAACGCAGCTTTGCCCGTGGCAGCTCAGGTCACGCACCACATACGGACGAATGGCCCACCTGTGTCATGCCGTCCACGCCGACTATCACCCGAGAAACTAAAGATAGCTAGGGCGGAGTTTGAGCACATGCTTGAAGTTGGAATAATCCGCCCTTCTGACAGCCGTTGGTCCTCGCCCCTGCAGATGGTCCCCAAGAAATCTGGTGACTGGCGCCCTTGCGGTGATTACCGCGCACTCAATCTCCTAACCGTCCCAGATAGGTATCCCATCCCACAGATGCAGAACCTTACCGCATGCCTCACAGGTAAAACGATCTTTAGCAAGATCGATCTGGTTCGCGCTTATCACCAGATACCTGTGGAAGGCAATGACATTCCTAAAACAGCCGTCATTACTCCTTTCGGTTTGTTTGAATTTTTAAGAATGCCATTTGGACTGTGCAACGCCGCACAAACCTTCCAGCGCTTCATCCACGATGTCGCTCGTGGCTTAGACTTCGCCTATTCCTACCTCGATGATATTTTAGTAGCCAGTTCATCGGAACAAGCACATCTCGAGCATCTTCGAACGCTCTTCCAGAGCTTGACCCAACACGATGTCACAGTTAACCCGACTAAGTGCGAACTCGGCAAATCAACGGTAGAACTCCTAGGCGACATCGTTTCATTGTCTGGTATCGAAGTCCTTCCTGATAAGATCCAGGCAATCAAGGACTTCCCAGCTCCGACTTCGTTCAAGCACCTCCGTCGATTGTGTGGTTTGGTCAGCTACTATCGACGCTTCATTCCGCGCTGCGCTCAGCTCATGCAGCCACTGACTGACTTACTCAGCGGAACTGAACGTAAGTTTGCTTTCCCTGACAAAGCAAACGTAGCCTTCGCCGAGCTCAAGGATGCTATATCCAACTTAGCCCCGCTCGCTCATTCCAAATCGACTGCACCCCTTTCTATAACGATTGATGCCTCAGACCTAAAAAGCGTATTTACTTTTATCATGCATGCCATGTTCCCTCTCCGGCGTCAAGCCACTTCCCCGACCCTTGACCACCCCCTCTGAGTTCTACTTTCCAGAAACTTAACCACCGGAACTGCCCAGGCAATCCTTGAGTGACTCGCCAACCGGCTCAACGCAACCCCCGAGTGACTCGCCAGCCGTCCCAAAGCCCCCTTCCCCACCCAAGGAACAGACAGTCGCCCTCGACCGCAGACACCCACGAACGGACTTGTCTGCAAACACCGCCTAGGCATTGCCGACGAGGACGCCCGCATTTCTTCGTGGGACGAAAACGCCCGCATTTCTTCGTAGGACGAGGACGCCCGCATTTCTTCTTGGGACGAGGACGCTTGGAGATCTTCGTGGGACGAGGACCGTGGACTACAGTGCGGTGGGGGGGAGTGACACCTCCCAAACGCACCGTCGGGTCTGCAGCAAAGGGAAGGTCCTGTCGGCCATTTTACTGAACTATCCAGTTTATTTTGCAGTCCGACCAGCCCGTCCCGACGGCTCACCGATGATGCACTCTGGTTCACACGATCGTCATAAATAATAACTAACAAAAGCCTGGACCCAGCGAACTCTGCCACACACCCCACTTTGGAAGCACTTACTCAAGCCCCTGCAAATAGTCGCATCAACCCTCACCTTTAATTTTCCCCCAATAACAGCTCTATCGAAGGCTTCCATCCTTCAGCCTTCTGGGGGGAGGCCCTAGTAGTGCACGGGAAAACAAGCTCTTTCAGTATTTTGTAACATTGGATTTTATGGTTGTTTTAATCATCGAAACGCCCACTTGTTTTACTGACTGCACTTCCGTTGTCACAAACCGTTTTGGTGAGTACCTCGCTGCACGTTTCTCGCTCTGTCTGATTCGCTTCCTATTCTTGTAGCCTGCACAATACACGTTAGATCCAGTCGACTCCAACTTCTATACTGTCGTATTTGACACGCCTTACGTGTCATTGCTTACCGACTAGTATCCCAGACTCCGCCGAACAATATCAATCTGTGAGTGTTAGTGCAACATACTAAACAACGGGTGCCGCTGCTCTGGAACGGCCTTCTATCACAAGTGATGCCTCATTAATACCACGATATCGAAGACGACCTGAAAACACGAAGAGAAATTAGCATTGCGTAATATAGCTCACGACCGATGTAAAGCAATCCTAACGCAAGACAACGGCGTACTCGACAGGCCCAATTAACCTTGGTGCAATACTACTTAAATCTGTACCACCTAGAACTCCCTTAAAATATTAGACATGCATGCGTCTTCCTATCTTGACCTTTCATTTTTATTTGTAATTTCCACCATTCGTATCATACTGGCCTTTTCAAGTGCTTGATATTCCACTTATTCTAACCATTCATCCAGTTCCCTTTTATTTCACTTCTGACAAACTTGGCGATACTATCAACAAAATTCTGAGATGCGCTTCCGATTATATCGTTTCTGCTAGCTGGGTAACCTTCCAAGTGGTAACCATCATCCCGACGGCCATACGTCTATAATTTTCCTGTTGTAGCATTCGACCTCTTAACTATCTTTTAGAATAATCGCAGTAGACATTTTGAAATCCTAAAAATGTACCCACAAGGGTAACTTAAGCCTAGAAAGACTTGTTTTTCTACATGGGCATCGAAGGTATCCTTCGGTTACAGCAGGCTGAACGATGCACGCATATCTCCACATCGGTTACACTGCGTTATGATAAACAAAGCTCAGAAGCGATTCGCGATGGCCACATTAGCTAAGAGAACGTTTTCGAGGAGCAAAGAATCCAACCTATTCTCAGTACTGCTCATTTTCCCACATAGACGATAATGAGCGCTATCGATCAGTTACAATACCTTCGGATCCATGACTGCCTAAATTGAGTAATACTCACTCCATACTGAACCACGTAGACCACGAGATCAAATTTCACGGATGCACGAATATGAATGCGAAGCATTTGGAGCACCACTCAATGCATAACCGTGGGCAAACTTAGATGTTTCAACCTGGCGGAGTGCAAATAAGGTGCAACCCACTAGCAGCGCGAGAAGTGGAGCAACAATTATGGGGCAGTAAAACCATTTGGAAGAAGCTGCTTTTGTTTTGGTGACAATAAACGTATTCGCATCCGAAACATCTAACTTTGACAGTAAACCAAAGGAAACCGATGCAGTGTAGGCTGTTAGCCCCAGTTACATTTTACTGCATCCCCTGTGTGATGGTATGCGTTTCAGCCGAGAGTGAGACTGTCAACTCAGCAATTTGGCCACCGGGAGAGTATATCGATGATGCTGGGTCCAAATAAATTGGGTGAGTATTGGTGTCAAACATGCTGTTTTCAATTTCATTCATTAACTCAGGCCGAAAGGGCCGCAGGTTCGGCTAATCTACACTTTTCATGTAAATATAAATATATATATAAGCTTACATAAATGTATTTATAAACAGATATACATGAAATTGGATTACTTGCCATTAATAGATGGAACAAATCAAAGGGATGGAAAACGTAAGTTAAAATTACGGTCGTAACCAAAGGGATTTGGAAAGGAAACAATGAAAGACATTTATATATTTCACCCTCGGTTTTCTTGCATTATTCAGCGGGTTAATGTTTGTGGAATCAAACGGCTAAACAGAAGCACTATTTTGCTCCACTAAAACCGATTTCCTACCATGTCCTCGGGAGCTATACAAATCGGTGTTATCCGTTTTTGCTTCTCCAATCCTGGAGAAGCACTTAACGCAGGATCGCCATGCAAGTGTCCCGCACTTTAATATTTTTCCACCGTATGGTATTCTGGACACTGCGCGAGTTCTTCCGGTGTGATTCTGTAAGGAAGAAGGGGATGTGACTTTTAGCCCCAGACACAGTGTGTGTAGGACGCCATTAATACCCCTTATTTGCTAGAGGAAACATTGTCAGAGATTCTTGGAGAACACCAGTTGCGGAACACCATTGTTTTCAGTGATTCACCTTTAAATCAAATAAGGTAAAACGCTTATTCTAACATAAATAGGCAATCGGAACGATGGTATTGAGCTGGGGGTCTGCATATTCTAGGATCTTATTAATAATGTGACACTGCGCATGAGCCATCATCTGAAAATGCTGGTTTTCAACTCTGACGCACATAATGCGCACCATTTGTTCAGGACTCATTGAACAATGAACAATGATTTATCACGGGTAAAAAGCAAATGCTTGACAAGTCCCGTAGGATGGTTAGAGTAAAAATTAAAATTTAACTGATCATCCAGCAAATAAATCGTTATTTTAATCAACTACCGAGTTAAATGCACTACTGCATAACGATAGTTTGAAGTGGGAATGGGATGTAAACACAAAAAATAATCTAAAGTGTCGTTTTAGTTCATTATCTGAGTGAGAAAGTAAAAAGGAAACAACCACGCTCACTCGTATGTTGCTTCATTTAACAGATGTGGTATGTTAATCCAGTTTAGATATATCCAGCCTGCTCACATGGATACTTCTGAAAGTATCCTTACCGACGCTTTGCGGAGAGGGTCATTAAACACATGGTTAGGTTTGCGTTATTTCGTCCTCCAAGTGGAACTGGCTGTATCAAGTAATGAAAGTTGAAAAGCGATTCGTCAAGGCGCTTTTTGGATAGCGATAATGTAGGGGCAACGATACCGTGAATCGGAAAGGCATTCCAGGCATGGGACACAAGGAGGTAGAAAGCGTTTCATCGATAATCAAGCCGACTGTAGTGCGTAGTCAATTTTAACTGTGGCCTTTCAGATTGGTATTTTGGTTCAGCTGCAACAGATTACGACATGGGTAAGTTGGACTGGTCATCATTAAGTAGACCATGATAAGGTCTCCTCGCTGACCTCGACATTCACCACTGTAGAATCTCAGAGACCGCAGTCTGTGTTTATAGAAGAGTTGAAACAATTCTCTAACGAGTTTTATCGCTCTGAGTTGTTGAGCTTTAAGTGCATCTACGTCGCGCTTGCGCTAGGGACTCCAGACCTGGATTGCATATTCCATATGAGGCCTCACCTAGGCGTTCAACATTTGCGAAAGATTGATGGCTCAAAATTCCCGGAACCCCTCCGTAGGATTCCAAGATGCTGACTGACTATTTTTGATACCTTTTCAGCCTGTCTCGAGCTGTCAAGATCATCCTGCATGATCACCTAGAGCTCACTTTCCTGGGAAGCACATTGCAACTGCTGGTCCCCAAGTCGATATTCATTGATAAGCTGATGACGCATGGTTAAGACTTTGCACTCGGTCACGTTGAACTGGAGCAGGTTATTGGTTGACCGCGTAAAAGCCCTGTTGTGTTCGCCCCGCAATGCCAAGTGATAATCCGCTGTCCTGATGTTATGCCAAATTTCTACATTCTCTGAAAATAGTAAGAAATTCGACTGCAGTACACTGGCAGCATCGTTAATGATTGTTTCGAATAAACGCGGCTCCAGTACCTATCCTTGGAGCAAGCCACACTGGACGTTAATTGTGTCGTAAATGGAGCTGCGTACTCCCATATTCAGCTGACGTTGAGCAAGGAAGTTGCCGTTTCAACCGAGTATAGGGTCACCGATTCCATAGCTTCGAAGCTTGTGAAGGAGGTGGTCCAAACGATCGAACACCTGGGAGAAGTGCACGTAGAAAACGTCGACTCTCACTCTGGCATCGGCTGACCTTGACCACCTTGCACGGGCTAGCAGCAAGTTTAAGGGTTAGACCCGATTTCGGCGGAATCCATGTTGGTGTTACACTAGGATGTTGTTACTCTCAACATATCCCATGAGCGACTATGCAATTATGGGTTAAATCACTTTGGGGAAAACTGGGAGGAGATACTTGGACGGTAGTTCGAGGGCTTTGAACGATTACCACTTTTCTAACTAGGAGTGACTACTCCATATTTCCCCATTGTGGGAACTTGCATTTTGTCGAGACAACGTTGAAACAAACGAGCTAATGGTTCGGCAAGCTACATGGCCGCTGTCTTAATGCCTTCGGTTTGATGTCGTCCACGCCAGGTGAGCTGTGCACGTGTGATGACATTAGCGTTTTCCTCACATTGGCTGCTATGTACGATAGGTGGTTTAACCCTGGTGGCGATGGGAGCCATATCAAAAGCGGATGAAATGATTATTCACTCCGGAAAGTATAAATGAAGTATTGGCGAAGCACATTAGCTGCATCTTGTGCGGTTTGCGCAAGACCATCTGTTGCACGTAAAACCGGGATCCCGCGATGCACTCTGAGGAGCTTGCTGAGGTGTTTACACAGCACCTTTGGATTTGTACTGAATTTCGTCGCCAAGTTCTGTTGATGCTAGAGTATGTTTTCGTGGATCAACTTGACGCAGTGGTTTCGTTGAGTTGTGTAAGCACGCGAACTCAGGTTACTTGGACAGACTTTGTAAGCGCGTCAGGCAGAATCCCTGAAGGCCACGTATTTGCTAGTATGGTTCCTCAGGAACAAATTCACTTGCTTCAGGTGAAGGATCTTGCTTTCTGTCTCATTTGCCACTAGCTCAGTGAATTGGGTGACAAAAACGTACAGGCGACATCGGCCAGGAAAGCATAATCGGTTTCTCGAACGAGATTGAACAGGAAATGGTAATGCCGCAGCAACCCGTAACAGAGGTGTTAAAGGCACTGCGTTTTAACAAACAATACTCATCCTGCTACCGATAGAGATGTCTCGTGTTTGTGGAATCGAACGGGGCTTAGTGAGTTTAAGGGGTATTCTTCCTCAAAATTGGCGCCATGCTTCAATCGCCGAGCAGTTTATAGTTGTGCGCACATAACTGCATCCATGATTTTATTAGGGAGTGTGATATTATCCGGCCACACGGGCCGAACTACCAAATTCGCTTACGTGTCGGCAACACGAATAAGAGTCCATCAGGAAGGCAAAGGAGCGAAGTCAGGGGAGCTCGTGATATGGACAGGACAAGATCCACGGACGAAATAAGCTTTCGGTTAACCAGCGTCCTGTTTCGTGTGCCAGTGGAGTAGTGCCACTAACTAGTGTGTCAGAATTAGTGACGCTACCCGCTAACTTGGCGAACGTCCCAGGTCTTTCAACATGAAAGGCCAGTGAGGCAACAGCCAAGCATCTAGGCGTTGTTTGAAGACCTCTGTATTATGTGCTGAGACAACAGTTTCAGGCAGGGCGTTCCAGACGAAGGCGATACGCACACTAAAACTGGTTCTTCGGCACTGAAGCCGACTACTGCGAGTCATGAGTTTGAGCGAGTGTCCTCTTAGGTGGTCTGTGCGGGCGTAAACGAATAAGTCGGTATTAAGATGCCTGTGGTTATTATTATTATTATTATTAATATTCCACACTTGACCACGGTACAGTTAGCAGGGCCACAACACATAGTTAACAACGAACATGGGGAGAACGGGTAGTCAGTGAAAGGCTTTGGGAAGCTTAGAGCTTTAGTGTATTGTGTGGACCGAGATCTTCCCGGTTGCCTGTCGTTAGTCAGGATCGGGTGGGCCAAGATGAGATCACCAAGAAACTACGATTTTACAGTTGGAAAAGTTTAAGGGCAGCAAGGCGCTCTTTGTACCAAAGTTTAGATTGTACCTCCACTCCCTTATTGGACCTGCACTAGAAGTTTTCTAGCAGAGCCTCGTCCTCCTTCAGGTACGGCGGTTGGATCAGTATATTGTACTGTGCTCTAGAGAAGGATAAATGTTTCTCTAGGGAATGACCCTAATACAAGGCCAAGGAGGGCCAGGTGCAAGCTGGTCTTACCCGTCAATGCGTCCAGGTTAACGCTAGGGCTAAGGTCGGCGGACATATTAATGCATAAATCATGTATTTGGGATGTGGCGTTAACAAGTATGTCGCCGATGGTGTACAGAGTGCTCACAAATTGTCCGGTGTGCATGACCTCGCACTTGACGATAGTGAACGGTAACGCTTTCCGACGCCCAGGACTAGGCAGCATCGATGTCTCTCAGAAGACACGTTCAATCGCTTGGCTAGCGGATGGGTCGCCATATCTTGTCATCGTCCGCATAAAGCAGCATACGACTGCTAATAGAAGATGGTAGGTCATTAATAAAAAAATTGAATGTCAGGGACCCGGGGATAGATCCCTGGGACACTCAAGTCTCCGCAGCCAGAGCGCTGAAGTATGCGTTATTTACACGAACTTGCTATGTGCTAGGTAGTTAGCCAGGATTTCGTTTGCTGGTCAATCCCCAAAGTTGGTAGTTTTTTTAATAGGACTGCGTGATTAACCCGGTCAAATGATTTTGAAAAATCTAAGTAAGTTACATCAGCCGTAGTATGATTTTCTGTTTTTGCTGTCCAGAAATCAAGGGCTGCGAGAATATTCGTGGTGCACGAGTGAGCCCTACAGAACCCGTGCTGTAGCGGGGCTATTAGGGATTTGTTTTCTAGCTGGTAGCGCAGATCATCGTCTATGATTCTCTCCATTACTTTGGAAGCAGTGCTATGGAGCGGTAACTAGAATTGTTCGCTCTGTCACCAGCCTTGTATATCGGTGTTAGGATCCCTTGCTTCCAGGTGTTCGGATATTCTGCGCTGGTGTGGGCGCGGCTGTACAGTGAGGCATATGGTTCGGCAAGTACAGCAGCACACGCACGCAGAAAGATGGGAGGGATCCCATCCAAGCCCGGCGATTTGCCTGTCCTTGATTTGGCTACATTTTCATGGATTTTCTCTAGTGAAATCTGTGTCTGATGTCCGATAACGTCGGGAGGGAAATTAGTGTCCACTGTTGTACTGTGTGCCGAGGTACTGAAAATGGACTCCTACTGAACCCCCAGCTTCTTTGTCCGACGATGTAGTTTTGCCGTCGAGTCTGAGCAGGCTGCTGATGGCAGCCCGCGATTTAGTGAGGGAGGCAACGTATCGCAAGCAGACTTTACGTTAACGAGGAAGCATGTAGCGAGAGCAAGCTGCTAGGCTTCTTTGTGTTTTGACAGATAGGTGGTACACAGGAAGTTCACACTCTGCGGTATGGTGCTCGCAATGCAGAGTCACCAAGTAGTAAGCATTTGTCCCAGCGGGCCCTCTTCTCTCTGATCAGTTTATGTGTGGCAGGCTGAAGCTGCATGTGGCGTTTCGGCGCAAAAGCACGCATTGTAGGAACGTATGGCCTTACAGCGCCGTTGACGTGAGCGTCAATGTAGTTCCCATGGTCATCGACTGTTCAAGTTTGTGATGCGAAGGAACAGTCAATTCGGGCGTGATGAACTTTGATCGCATCACAGTCCGCTCGGTGAAAGTTCAGCCTAGTCGGTTATGCTTTAGCGTTGAGTGTGACATGTGTCACCACCCGAAAAATGTTAACTACGTGATTACTTTCACCGATTGGGGTAAGGTAGTTTGGGTTAGGGTTACGTCGACCCTGGAGGGGTCGGCGATTGCTCGTTTTTGGTAAATCCTCAAATCGCCTATTCGCAAGTTATAGTGTGGTTTGACTAGATGCCGTGGAAGTATGTCTCTGAATTTGCTTGCGCTGCTCACGCGGTTTGTCCTGATATATCCTGACTACTTTGAAAAGTTGCCAAGAAACTAGTACTACTTTCGTGTCACAGTGTGGCACATTTCAGGAATGAAAAGAATGACCCTGAGCAGTTTGGGATCCGGTGCGTGAAAGAGATGAGCCCACTCAACACAGTTGTCCACTGATAGGTTTAGCTGCGTCCGAATGTTGTTACACTGCTGAAAATCATAGTGGGAGGCTTCGACCGGGTTAGTTGGTTGAATTTCTGGGACACCTTGTATGATCATACTGCACGATCTGTCAGGGTTTGGGTAGGTACAGTTGATATACGCCTCCATTTTCGCCTCTCTCACTACGCAGAGAAAGTTTGGCTGAGCGCGGATTTTCGAGTTCAAGTTTTGCAACCAAGCCGATGGCAGGAGCATTTCCTTGACTTCCACAGCACCATCCAGAGTGACTGGTAATTGTCTCGGACCTGTGTCATATGGTGAGTGGGTTTCGCGTAGACGGCAGATAGAGGGCGAGTGGATGGACGGTAGTCTAAGGAGTTGCCGCAAGGATTGCCGTTAAGAGAGATCGGTTGTGGCGCAGTGGGCTAGTGTTTGGTGGTTGCTCTTGTCCACATTGAACAGTATTAGTCACTTCCCGTTGCCGGCAGGACATCGTTCCAAGGCGTGTTAGTGCCTTGGCTGGATTGTAAGGGCCTCGACTATGCAACCTGTCTGAATTGGTAATCTGAGCTCCCCCGCAAGTGCAAGACGTACACTCAGTACTCGTCGCAGATTTTAGTACGGTGCATGTTCTTCGTTCATTTGGGGAAGCCGCGGTGGTTGCGTTGTGGGTTTTGACGCTGGTTACTTGGATTTGCCTTCTTGTTGATGAGTCATCCTTTAGTTCTGGGAAGTTTTCGCACCAGGTCTCAGTGACAGCGACAGGTCGCGCGGAGGGGATTAATCAAGAACCATGGGTAGGGTATCGTCCAGCGCCAGACAGGTGGAGACCATTTCTGTAGCGATAGGTATATGTGGGCAGTCACAACCTAGGTCTTGAGGATGTGCTGAAGATGTAACTGGAATGTTGCATGGTGCCAAGTCAGGATTGTCAACGTCTATTCTTGCTAAGTATACGCCGGGAGACAAGTCGCATCTGTCAACACATGTACAGGTGGACTTCGCAGAAACTCGCAAGTCACTGCAAGTTTTTCTGAAGGCTGTTTTCGCTGAAGTGTTAATGGGTCTATCTTTGATACCTCTATGGAATAACTCCATGCATGCACTGCATACCCCTTCTCCTTGCTATGCGTAGTGTTGAAAACCAGCTCTGGCTGCGTGAGTTTAGAACAACGCCCATGGTACTGCCGCTTGCAACTAAAACAGCGAAGACGTGGTGGCGACCCAGAACGACAAACGCAGCATCTACTGTTACTTGCAGCTATTGGCAATCTAAAAGGCGTGCGAGTGTTAGGAGAGTAGGCGGCACGTAAAGAAGAGTGTTCAGTCTGTGATTAAGGTGTATCGTGAACACATGAATTGGTGAAAGCAAGCAACAAAATAGTTTGATTAACAACCAAGTGGGTAGTGACAAGGCTAGAGGTAAGAACGGCTAGGGTAATTCTGGAGGAACACAGGCACCAAAAAGTTAGTGGGTTGAATAGTCGTGCTTTTAAACGCCGATATAGATAAGACCCGTGATGAAACCAAAACTTCGTGACACTAACAGAAGGGTACAAGATGCGAAAACCGGCTAATAGATATAGTTTAAAAAACACACTAAGAAAAATATCCAGGAACATCAAGATAAAAGAGAGTGACTTGAAGTAATCAGAATTGCAACTACAGAGGTCAGAAGACAAATTCCGAATATCTTTGAGAAACCAGAACGAATTAATACAACACAACGTACGACCATAGTAAATACAAAAGTAAACACGGTGAAGTAATAGAATAAAGCGAATAACTAAACCTAGTGCATACTGGATGCAATTCACGCGATGTTAACGAAGTACTTAGGCCCGAAGCCAGTTTATTGATTACGGTATTGATCATTGGAATATATGCATTGTTTCATCCAAAACATACGCTCTCTGACTCTCTGAAAAAGGTAGACTCCTTGGTTTGAAACATTTCGGCTTGGTTTTCGGTCTGATATTTAAAGAGATTTGAACGCTACGTGGTTTATCGGACGATGTTTCATCAAACATATAGAGCTACGTTTTCAAAAGTGAAGGAATATCTGGAATATGATCCATCATTTTGACGGTATTAAGTAGTTCCGGCATATGTTCGAGTCAGTTTCTGCCACGTAATTTGGGGACATCTCCGTTAACAACAATTAAGAGGAGGGTAAAATGCACACAGCGGATTCCTTTCAACCAATTCGTTAGTGCTGTGAGAAGATATAAGTCGTGAAATATAAATGTTTCGATTGTCCTCCTCTGTCGTAAACGCAATACAAGAGGAATACATTGACGGTTATAAACATGGAATAATAGGCACACTAATCAAAATGCCAAAATCAAGACTACGGTAAGATAATTGATTGTCGCAATAGTTTTCGTGCACACGACATAAGTTGATAAGCTCTAATTAGCCAAGTCGCACTAATTACCAAAAGTATGGGATGGTTGTTGTGCAATAACACCTTGAACACAGTCTCAAAGTTTACCAGATTTCCAGTGGCCAAGAGATGCTTGGGGAGAGATGATGCTGGGTTCCGGTTCATCCTCGGATCCACTCCGTTTTGTTACGTCATCAATTGTTCCAAACATCTCGGCATATGTTCAGCTACCCTCTGAGCTAACAGACTGTCACTCTTGCCTAGATAAATGTCACCGCAACCGCAGGTGAACCTGGTAAACGACGTGAGAAGGCGAAATGACTGTTGAGTTGCTCTGACGGTCACGAACGTACCACAGTGTATGGAGGTATGTCGTGCACATGTGACGTTGTAGTATGTGAAATCAAGTAAGATATGGACTAGTCGTGATTCTCTACGGTCCGTACCGTACTTGGTGGAGGGACGAACACGCGCAAGATCTCCGGGCTTGCCGCACTTGTGGCAAGTAGATTGTTTGTGTTTACAACCAGTTACCCTTTCATGACTTTCACCGCACCTGTAGCACGTAAAGGGGCGTTCGTTGTTCGGTGACATTCGAGGTTTGACCGCGTGGATTACATCTGTTGGGTGATCTTGTTGGCAGTGAATTAATTGATGAAGCACATTTTCTCTTTGCCTCAATATTGTGCTTGCGGCTTCCCAAATATGCTGGCCTTCGTCGTCCGACAGTAGACATTCTAGGTTCTGATTGTCGCGAACGCCAACTATAAGATATTGGATAGCCATAACCTCTGAAAATTTTGTGGACGGAATCTCATTATAACGGGCATTCAGGCAGGGATTGTTGTATTTGGATTATAAATTCATTAACATTTTGTCTCTTTGCCATAGTTTGAAAAATTGAGTAAACACGTGTTGTTGTAAACCCCAAAAACCACCCAAAGATTTCAGAACATATGACAAGGAAGTGCTTTCATATGATGTAAGCCCATCGAAAGGTCTCTGACCTTCCGTACCCAAGTGTTGTCTCAGTATTTTAAAAGATTATAGCTCGGAAATAATGACACCTGGATTCGTAACTCTGGATAGTTCGAGGTCTTCACAGAATCTGTTCTGCAACCTTACCCAAACAGCAAGTGAGAGCTTGGTAACTGCTTTTTTCCAAAACGGATTCGGTGGAATATTTTGACTCATAACGAAGAATTCTAGATTTCGAATTCGTAGCCAACATTATAGTCTGCACTTGCGGGAGTCATGGCAGCAATAATGGCTCGTAGCCGAACGACACAAAGACAACAGAAGATGACTAGCTAGCGATACGCAAATGGGTATTCCCGCCAGAACGAGTGAAGAACATCGGTCAACTAGCTGGAGCCAAGCCACTAAAGAGTAATCGATAGAAAGATAGACACACACGGTCGCTCTTACTGTGACTCGGATGGGGGATGACGATGCATACGCCACAAGGCGCTTCTCGGAGATTTGGCGGAGCGTAAAATATGTGGTCCGCACACCCCGGCCGGAGCGCAAACCAACTTCTTCCACATGAGAATTTAGTTCTTATATCTGCGTTAGCCTGCTCTAAGTATGGAAGTTAGCAACATGTGGCAACGAACAAACGACTGATCTTTCTGTGGTTGACGCATGAGGTACGGGCTTCCATTTTGGAAATGGGTGCAATATCTGACTCGCCCCAAGATGATGGAACCTTTTCTTCACACCAGACCTTAGAGAACAGAGCTGTTAACTGGTTTACGCTTGCCTCGCCACCGTACTTGCACAGCTCCAAAGGAAGTCGGTTTGAGCCAACAGCTGTGAATAGCTTAAATTGAGGTGGGTGGTTCAAATAAAATGTCCCAAGTTAACCTGCTTGTTAGACAGGCGGAAAGAGGAAGTCAGAGTAGAAGTGCTCAGTCCAGCGGTCCATGCGCCTACGCAAATAAGTGATTAGTAATATATTAACCTGGCAAATAACTTCACTGACACCAGGCGTTCCGTGTCCAGTGGTTCAAATGATATGAAAAAGCATGCGAAATTTCTCAGAAGTTGCTGCTGTTTCATCGCCAAAGCGCGCTGAGACCACTAAACTTCATGATCGTTAAGCAAGCTTTACGACATCGCAGCATCAATCATATGAAGTAGCTCGTAGATGATAAAACTATTACAAAGAATGAGCAAGGATCTGGCCACTCAGAGGACACCCAGCCATTCCTTATTATCAATAAGCAGAAGAAAGCAATTGCGGCGCAGTAGCTGAGGCGTTTTACACGTCTAGTTAACGTGTATACTGAATGAATGAGAAGTGCAAAGCTATCCGAAGGCATTTTTCGTGGTATTGGACCCCTGTAGGTGGTGAGTTAGCGAACGCAGCGGATACGGAAGATTTATAGGCCAGTTGACTGGAGCGATTAGCTGACATATTGGTATTTAGCTTACGGTGTTTTGGTAATGAGGAACCACCAAAGCACATGCAGATGTCCGCGTGGGTCAGAATGGGATCTGAATCAAGATACTTGGACCACATAGAGCTGCAATCCCTTTCACTGCATCCCTATCTGAAATTGATTGCAAGGTCATCATTTTGTCACAAAGCTTGCGTTGGCGAATGGGGATGCCAAGTGGCTGCTCGTCTCCTCGAATGTTTGATGATCGTACTCGAGAGAAAGAGCCAGATCTCCTCACATAACGTCAAAAGTCTGTCTTTCTTATATTTGCGACTCTCATACAGATCACAACGGCCACCAAAGTGACGTGTGCATAGCAGCAGGCGACCGACCTGTAAATTGAAATTTCCAGCAAAGACGACGACATCGGATATTTTGGTTTTACTCAAATTCTGCACTGTGTGCAATGTTGCGGAATTGCTACGTCCCGAGGTTCCAACATTCCGCTAATGTGGTTTGAGAGGTCGTGAATCTTCTCAGTAGCTGATACGAAGATGAATAGCTGTCGTTTTCCACTCTCACTCTGTGTAGCTGATTAACGTAATGGCTTAGTTGTATGGGTTTATGTTGCTAGAAAGTGTAATGGGTGATATCAAGTTATCTTGGCTTTGATAAAAGTTCTGCACTAACGATTTTCAACCGCTTTCCCCACCTTTTCCTCTTCTTGCTTCCTCCCCCATGAATTAAGTGCATCTTCATTCCACAAGCCTTGATTGTGGATATGTGTTGCACGCTTATGAGGAAACGTGGTTTAACAGCTGTACACTTTCCGAATGCCATGCCAAAACTGAATGAATTACAGCACGCAAAGAGTATAAATAACACTTACTCACCTAATCACCTCTTGTTTGCTAGTATTTTATGAATCCAATTAAAGTACAAGCATTCATTGATGTATTGGACATTTGATTTCCAGTTGCTGACTACCACATTGTCCTCACGAGAATCTAGTACTGTGAGCAGTGGTCAAAAGATTGTGTTGTACCTAACTTCTCATTATTGGCCAAAATATGGAGATGATTGATACTGGAAACGCATTGGATTCTCGACTATCTCGTTTTCTCCCTTTTACAGGTCACGGATGCGGTTCACGTGATATTTCGTGTGGTCAAGACTACAGCATACACTCACGTATGTGCACTCTTCTGGTCACCAGTTATCCATCGATCCTGCCAATTTACAAACCAATGGGATGATTGAACAGTCGTGCTACATGAGTCCATGCAAAGAATCGTCGGTAATATTCGGATGAGAATCCCACTTTCGTGCTTCGGTTCTATTCCAACTTTGCTCATCAGACCAAGTATCACCTTAGAAGGATGTACCATCACTCTTGCGGGCATTACATGGTGAAGTGAGCAGCAAGCTCGTCAGGAAGTTCCGGCGGCGAATTTACTGGATAAGTTGGCTCACTTTTCTTTTACTTACTAGCGTTTAAGTAAATGGTGCTTGTCACCTAATTTTATTAAACATTGCTATTTGTGTAAGACTGGATCGAGGAGCTGCGCGTAGCTAGGATTGTCCCCGTAACGACGGAACAACGCTACATCGAATTATTTCGGATGTATTGTATTTTAATAAAGCTAGTTCCAGCTATGAACGGAGACAATACGCACTGCCTGGGCCGCACAAATTCGGCACAGCAGAAATTGTAATATTCAGTGAACAAAATTTTCCGATAATTCTTGGTCAGGCTAATATCATTAGATATCAATAAACTCAAACGGACAGACTATTGAGGTCAGTAAAAAGGGGGCAAAACCAATATCTCGGAGCATATTTGGAACCGGTCGAGAAGTTGGTATTTCAAAAAACGTGGTAGACTACCGGTTAACAACACAACGTTTCGCTTTTGACACAAAAGCTTTATCAGGCGAAGTTAATTAGCTTAACATTTGCATATTATAACGATCATGGCTAAGCAACATACAGAGGCTAATTAATTTACAAGAGTACAACGGTCAAAGGTCACTAGGCTCGTGCGTACACTGCGGTTATTTCCAGTCAGGGTCAAGTGGGTAAAAGAAATTGCTGGTGCGCGAATAGTTACATGTGTAGTCAGCAACCTTAAGTCATCCGTTGCAAGGAACCTGGTCACTGATAGAACTGTAGTAGGTGGCATAGTCTCTCCCTCACACGAAGCCGCAAGATTTCTGGCGAGCCTGCTACAACCCCTAACAGGCAGAACGAGCACATTTGTAAAAATCTCTTATGAGTTTGCACGAATGGTGCGAGGAGTGAGCATGGAATCAGACGAAGTGATGATTAGTTTCGATGTTACCTCCCTGTTCACGAATGTACCCAAGTAGGAAGCGTTACGATTAGGGAGACGCTGATTGATAGATGACAGTAGCTTAGGGAACAGGTCAAAGCTGACAGTGGATCAACTGGTCGATGGGATAGCTTTTTGTCTCGACATGACTTATTTCACATTCCAGTCTAGAATGTACACTCAAGAACAGGGTATGGTCATGGGATCTCCAATATCTCCCGTATTAGCCAATCTGTGCATGGAAGAGTTTGAAAATAAGGTATTACCAAATTTCCGTGGTGCCCTGAAAGTATGGTGGCGCTACGTGGATGACACCTTTGCGATTATAAATAGAGTTAGAAAAGTGGAATTGTTAAACTATTTGAACTCGATTGACGATGCAATAAATTTCACTATGGAACTTGAGTCGCAGGGCGGTACAACTCTGTTCCTTGATTGGCTGGTGCATAGGAACGAAGGAAGATTAAAAGCAACAACTTATCGCAAACCAAAGGACACAGATGGGGTACTTAGTTACAGTTCAAGACACCCGAAGCATGTGCGCACGTTATTCGCCTCATCACTGTTTCACAGAGCAAGTGCTCACTGCACAGAGAAAAAAGATAAAAAATCAGCGAAGAGGGAGGCGATGAAATACTTAATGGCTAGCAGATATCCGAAACGATTGGTGAAACGACAGCTACAGAAATGTTTCAATCAACCGGCAACACCAACCACATAGTGGAAAGCGACGGTGGGTATTCCGTAAAACGAAGGAACTTCGGAAGCGATTCCATGAGTATTGAAGATAAAGGTAGTTTTCCAAAAGAGTTAAGCGCTATGGTCCACGCTTGTGCATCTGAAGGACTCACTTCCTTTAGCTAGAACAAGTAAGTACATTTACAAACTTCCTTGTAAAGATTGTACGCAAGTGTATATAAGCCAAACAGGGAGGGAATTACGTACAAGGATTTCAGAACATAGGCGACACATATCACGACCTCCGCGAAATGAGCTAGCGTATGAAGCTCAGAGACTCGGCAATAGCAATGCATTCGCTAGACACTAGACACGAAATAGACTTCGAAAATGTTGAGGTTATCAGAAAGGGATTACGCTCATCCACACAAAGGCTGGTTGCTGAGGCTCTAGAAATAACGAAGGACGACAACTGCATGAATAGAATAGACGGAGTGAGGCTATCTAATGCCTGGCGTCCAGTCTTACTCCAGCCAGGTTGATAAGCATCGGTGGATGGATTCCAAATCGGAATGGACTATCGATTCTCCCTCCACCAAATTCCGAAGTACTAAAGCCAAGTTATATCAGTGACGAAGTTCCTTGCCACGGATCAGTTAAGATTGCTGACCACACCGCGCACCAGAAGTTTCTTTTACCCATTTGACACTGACTGAAAAAACCACAGTGTACACACGAGCTTACTGACCTATGCTCGTTGCAATCTTTCATCAATGAACAGTAAATTGATTAGTCTCTGTATGTCGCTTATCCATGCTCGTTGTAAACGACCAATGTTTAGCTAATTCACTTCGCCTGATGAAGCTTTTGTGTCAACAGCGAAACGTGGTGTACCACCAGTAATTTGTTAACCGGTCGTCCACCAAGTTTGCTGAAATGGGGTAAAACAAATGTTTAGAAAAGGTCCACCACCGCTATTGATTAGCTTAATATCTGAGGTTGTATGCGATCCAACTGAGTATTGGTCATCGGTCGATTGGGCCAGGGTGCCTGTAAAGTCCAAAAGGAACTTTGATGTATCCCCAAACTATATTGCTTACATGAGGACACGGTATCTCTTTTCCCTGATTATCTTGCACATTAACACTGCTTTACTGTGTTTTACAAGCGGTTAACATACCGTGTATCCATTTCTTTCACTCGATCACCGACACATCCTTGACGTTTCAAGGTCATTCTTATGTGACACTGCCCAAATACTCGATCTGCCCCACGCTGTACAGCTTTTGCCCACTTGCACTACGATTGAAAAACCTATTCGGAAGTCATGTACTGTATTTAATATGCCTTATAGAACCACGGTTACAAGATAATTCGTTTTCTTCTTCTGCCCAGGCCGTGCGTTAAGTCTAGGTTTATCAGTTCGTAGTTTCTAGTTTAGTTTTCGTACGACGTACTTAGTTTAGGCTTAGTATCGTTGGTACAGTGCCCATGAAGCATAAGTTGTAATCTAATCCCGTAAACATACTTCTAGCTAGCAGAATAAATTACGATAGATAAACGACGATTCCGGCTTTAAATGGAAACCGACAAACTGGGCTTGTCCACTCGGATGGATATGGGCTTGTTGACAGTGCATGAGTGATGTTCTGTGTTTGAGTTTGACTTGGACCTAGAAGATAAACTCATGTTAAAGGGAGGTTGTTGATGACTGGGAATTGAGGGTAGTAGCCTGGGGGTTAAACAAAATGTGAAGCTGGACCATATGATTGAAGGAGTACTATAGGTAATATGAAGATGAAAAGTTCCAAGCAGAAGCATCTTGACCCACACCAACCTAGCTCGATTCAGTAAAAACACTGTGTTGAAATATTCTCTGTGACGGCCAGCACAACAAGGAATTGTTTGTAGAGCTGTTCATGGTAGTTTATTTGCAGGATATTTTTATGGTGCTCAGGCCTAGAGGGGAGGACCATAAGAATTCGGAACAAATCTTTGCTACAAAAGCTGACAACAATGCATGGAACTTATCAGTACCCTAAAACGAGTCCGTTTTATGTAGTCAGAAAGCACCACCAATTCAAGTCACCATCTGGATGACCACGAGGATGAGTTTGTCTTGCATCTAACCACTGACAAACCTGATATGAATAACGCTGAAGATGTAAGAAGCTCCAACCAGCGCACAGCAATGAATCGGTAAAGCACGCAAACCATCGCTCACCATTAGGGGCCAGGTACTTTGCGATGGTCACTTGACGATGGCCTACATGAACCTGCGCGATACATCTCGTGTGTGTCGCTGAGTAGTAACACCAAGCAAAATGGATTTCTTGAAGCTAACAGAACACTACAGACACCTGAAATATCACAGCTGTCTTGCTTTTGTTCTTGTATGTTCGTAGAAAGTGGAAGTCACAATTAAACTGCACACAATATTCTGCCTCAAAGGGGAATCGAACCCGGTCCCAAGAATTACCGGTCCATTGCTCTACCACTGAGCTACCGAGGGCTGAATTAATTTGCGCACCTGATCGGCAGCCCTCGGTAGCTCAGTGGTAGAGCAGCGGACCGGTAATTCGTGGGACCGGGGTTCGATTCCCCGTCGAGGCAGATTATTGTGTGCAGTATACTCGTGTCTTCTACTTTCTACGAACATTACACTACTCACAAAATCCACAAGTAATTCTTGTATGTTATCTACAAAACTCTCTCCCACAATCAGTCGTTTCCGCACTGAGAATATTGACTTATGCATGTTGCCCAATTTAATAACGATCCGTTCCACTTATGCAACCACCTTGCATTTAGCGTCCGTTCTCTACTCGTGCTGTGAGACTAAAAGGGGAAGGACTACTGTCTCAAACACATAAATGTGTAAATCCTAGAATTAACAATGAATTAATTATCTATTTCCTCTTTCATTTGTTACTTTAACCAATAGACCAGTAGACTATTGCTTTTTAACAGGCATATGACCACTGTTTATTGCTAAACCATAGAAGGAAACACAAGGGGTGTTGCAAAATTTCGGCCTTGTTTCTGACGTGGCAGTGTGCGGCAGCGAAGCTATGCCTTCCGCGAGGAAGCTCTGAGCCGCTCCTAGAAGCGACAGCGTTGGGGTGGCGACGTTGTATAAGAGAATAAACCCGGTGCTTCAGCCTAAGCGTAGTACGGTTTCTCCAGCATCTGTCAGAAATGTGAAATGCGTATTAGAAATCGTAGCTTTGGAAATTATTAGAATTGCCGCGTGCGAAGAATGCGCTTGCAGCTAACAAGCTCTAAAGCGTGTCACGTGCATGGTTAAATGAAGGTATTTCAACAAACCAGACCCCTATACTGTACTGTGATAATACCATGGGCGCGAAGACACAATCAGTCCAAAAATGTCAACGTTGGGTAGGCGGAGTCAGAGACGGCGGTAGTCCAGGTGGTCAGTCTGCGATTCAACAGTCGCTGATATCTGCGTCACAAAAATTGCAAGTAATGTGACAAGGGATCCAATCATGTGTAGCGGAGGAGGAACTATAGCTCTGTAGTGAAGAAGAATTGGTGCAGGCGAATTGTAGATATTGAGGCACCAGTAAGTGGATGGGAGATTTAAGAAAATCCATGCTGTGAAGATTATCTCAGCAGTTGCTCCGGTGCAGCACCGGATGCATGCTGTCAAAGATCAAACTGTGCATAAACTTATCACTCATTCGGAGTTCGTGTCTAAATTGAGTGATGTTCTCCTAGCACCTCTGTTGTGTCTACATTCGTGTATTAGGGCTAGATGGAACAGAACATTGAGCAACGAATCACTGACCGCTAAATTAACGGCATTACTTCCTTACGAATGGTCAGAGCCTCATTGATGCACACAACTGACCATCTGCTAAATCAACATCTGGGATATGGAAGCCGATCAGTCGCACGGACAGCTGCCTCAACGCTGGCGAATACCTATATCCTATCGAATAAGTGTTCACCCAGAATGTATGGAATGAATAAAAAAGAGATTCTGACACACTCCGTGTGAGTTGAACAAAGTCTTTGAAAGTTTGTACACTGATACGTGTTACTCAATAATGATGCAAGTGTGGTACAGTTTGACGTTGAACTTCTCATATGTGCCCTGCAAACATAATCATCCACTTACATAGCTGAGAACTACAGCGACAATGGAAGCTATCGGTTTAATGTACAACAGCTGATGTTGAACCAAACAATTCGATTGGCAATTGCCTACTTGTCAATGCGACTGTCCGAGGGCGATAGAGTATCGGCCGCGACTAGTCAAACACCCTCGCAGTAAGTTCACTGATCTCAGTTTTTACTCTTAGTAAATTGATATAACTCTTCAATCATGAACTGATATCTACCTGATTTCAAGACCGACAACTATCTGTGTCTAACCAATCGCTAGGTGCTGCACTCAGTGAAGGATGGCTCTACGTCAATCAAATTCAGCAAAGCGGTTATCGCTTCATAGGCGCTCTTCTATCTAAAATATAACTAGAAGAGCCAACAACTCAGCGCAAATCTCCGGAGAGACACGATGCAAGTCTCACTTATATTCATACATAGGATATCGTTAACTGCACGGATAATAGAAAGGTACAAACAATCATTAAGTGGCACGAATGTAATTGCTCGACGCTTAGCAAGAATAAACAACAGTAGAACAGAATTTACTGCATTCTGCAACAGCGTATTCTCTTCGGCTGTTTACATACAATTAGTGGATTAAAACGGTTACATAGCAAAGACAAGCAGAGTGCGATGTTAACGAGAAAAGTTCAAAGCGGTCGAAGGCATTTAGGCTCACTTGACCCGTTCCGAGGAAAACGTATTCACTAGCCTCACCAAAGGGAGGGCTAGCGTGGTCACGAAATCCGTTTGCTTGCTTACGTTTGGTTTCAACCGCCGAATCACCGAAGCCTCAGCAAACCAAAGTAGACGAGGAGCACTCTGAGTGCTAAATATCCTGAAGTTGCCACGTGGGTTTTGTTAGTCAACGTAGTCTAATATTTGACGACAATAGAGCTAGTTGCTAAATTCAGACCAAGAGCCGCTGTGTTTCGCGGGACATGCTGTGCACTTCTGGCCGAGTTTTCGCTCAGCTTAGCTTAGTACTTGCTACCGCAAGTACGATTTGCTTCACGTGAACTATCCATACAGAATGGACACATCACATCTATCATTGAAACAAGTAATGTAAAGCATGAGAAAGGAAAAGAGTGAAAAGTAGTGACCAGTTAGTCGTCTGCAATATTGCGAAGTGCGCAACTGATCTCGTTTAGTAAGAAACGCGGAGACTTGCAGTACATCGCGCTGAAGGGTGCTAATTTACCCAATAAAAATAACCAATCAATAAAGCAAATAAATAAATAAATTTGTATATTTACCGACAGACGGTACACGGCCCCATAAGTGGGAGCGATCATTTGTATAGTACATACGTTCCATAATATTAAAGAACAGTTTGTTAATAGAATTTCGGATCATGATTTTTTTTCATTGGGTGCTAGACCCGTGCTCATCATATGTAAAATTTACGGATGTTTGTATCATCAGGAGTAGATAATAAAGGGAGGAACTACTAGGCTGCAAAGACACGGGATTTGGTATCGTAGGTAATGATATGTAGTGGGTAAGCTAGTTGTAAGCGAATATCTACTCATTTATACCAGCTTCTGTCAATGTTTCTAGAGTTTGCTGTGAGTCAAATATCTTCAAGGCATTTGGTATAGTGAGGAAGGTCTGTAGGAGATTTCGAAACGTGACATGACTTGTACACATGCGTATCTGTAGGGGTAGTTTGTTCCACAGATCAGTGTATCTCACTAAGAAGAAATTCGACCGAGTTTTATGACTTGAAAGGTTTGTACGTATCAAGTAGCCGCCATTACGTGTGGGGTAGACTGTAGTCTTCCGTAGTTCAAGTGCGGTGCTGTCTGCGTAAATTTGTTGTTTTATAATATTGTAGAAGAGAACGAGGTTGTTCTTTAAGCGTCTCAGCCAAAGAGGATCCAGTTGGAGTTTTCGACAGCGATCATAATAAGTCAGGTTTGAGCAGCGCCTCATGACCAGCTTGGTAAATGATCGTTGAACATTTTCCAGAGCCGTTCTGTCTTTCTCAATTGGCTGTGAATGATAGTACAATATTCCAGAGTCGGTCGTACTATTGTCTTGAATGACTCAAGTCGTGCTTCAGGTAGGGAAAAAATTGTGGTGATATATCCGCATAATTGCCTTGCTTTCGCAACCTGATAAAGAACATGTTCGGAGAAATTGAAAGAGTTGGTATCTAATTCCTAAGTCCCGAATTGAATCAGATGTTGGGATCACGTTTCCGGCAAGTATGATGGAGCCTTCTGGGATGCGGCATCTGTACCTAAGTACTTGGGATTTCACTGCGGAGAACTTCATTAATAAACGCTCACTAGCTATATTTAGTGAGGATAGGTCTTCACGGATGTTCCCCAAACATATATGTAGTTGGTCTGGATGAAGTGAGTAAACCAGTTTGACATCATCTACAAACAGATATGGGTGTCCATGTTTGATCGGGTCACATATATTGTTTACGTAGATTAATAAGAGTAGTGGTCCGAGCACACTTCCCTGGAAGACACCGCTGGTTATTGGTTTGGGTGTAGAATGTTGCTGACCGATTTTAACGACCTGAGTTCAACCGATTAGGTATGAGTCGAACCAGTTAAGCAGCGGATTTCCAATTCCATATGACTCTAGAGCAGACAGCAGTGGCTTGTGCGGCACGCGGTCGAACGCCTTTTGCATGTCTAACAGAATTATAATAATTGCCATTCCTCTGTCAATCATAGTCGTGATGTGATCGAGAAATTGTAGCTGGCATGTAACGCAGGAGCGTTTTGAGAGAAAACCATGCTGTGAGGGGTTGATCAGATCCAGTCTTGTAAGATATTGGACAGTGTTCTTCTTGACTATTCGCTCTAGGGCTTTGGAAGCAGCAGAGGTGTGATTTATTAGGCGGTAGCTTGACACTTGATTTCTCGGGCCCCCTTGTGCTTAGGCCTTATAATGGATTGCTTTCATTGAGTTGGAAAGCAGCCGGTAGTGAGTGAGAGTGTGAAGGTGTTTAATAACAATAGAGCGAGATTTTTTCCGCCGAGTTTTATAACAGTTGGGGAGATGCCATCTGGACCTGGACGAGTTGATGGTTTTGTGGCTGCGATGGCACTTTGCACCTCTCTTAACGTTACAGGGATATTGCAGTATAGTTCGGTCGTTCTTTTTGCTGCAGTAACATTGAGTTAAAATCTGCTCCAATGCTATATGGGCGGACTGCTAAAGCATATTCGGCCACATGTTCCCGTGGTGCTGTTGTGGTTTCTCCTACACAGTGGAATGCGTAGCCATCTCCAGCACCATGCCGTTTAATTTGGTCAACCAGCCGAGTAAATGAGTTCGATATTCTAAGTATCCAAGCTACCAATTGCCACGACGACAAGTGCAGAGTGTTCCTCTGGGCACTCATTGGAATTTCGGACAGGGAGTGTGCGCACGTTTCAGCATCCACACTTGAGCGCCTTCCGCAGTGACTTGTGATCGGTGAGTTCGCCTAGTGTACGTCGGGTGGAACAGGTTAAAAAGAAGTTGGGAAGTGGAGTGTGGGGACAGTGGAAATACAAAGATGGGGCGCATGAGGTTGCAATATTCACTCACTCGCCACGCTGTATGCAACAAACTTGGCTACTCTTCTGTTCTCACTGCGCGACGGCCAATACAGTATTATGGGTAGAATGTTATGGGTATTTGTTTAGCTGTGTTTGTTGAAGTGACTTACAGTGACCTTTTAGCATAGATGTGCAACGGAAAGATTACGGTAATTGCACAATGAGTCTGTTGACTTACGTGAATATATCCCGGCTCTTAGTATGGTAAGTATAATCCGACTGTCAACTCACAGTCGGCAAGAGGTAGCGCCAGAATATGAGACCAATCAGCAGTAGAAAAGCCGCAGACAACTATTCTGTCAGGATTTCCCAACCACAAGTCTCAGTGAGACATTGACTCTCCCAAGATATCTTTATTTGTGCGCATAACGTGTACACCGAGTTGTCTAGTTCCTACTTTCTATAATCCCTGAGATTGAGAAATAAAATGCCAAGCTCTGTTTACCAAAAGAAGTGGTATTATCAGAGTGCTGCAATTATGAGGAGCGGATCTGGTGTGAAGCGATAGTGAACGTGCGACGGGTACTCAGGTGCAAGCAGAGTTTCACGATTGATAAGAATTATGCCAAAAGCCAAGGGGCAGCTCCGCATCCAAGGAATGGGGACAACCATTGGACAATATACGTTTGTGTCATGTACCGGATATTCCGATGAATGATAGACGGATCGTGCATATCACCTTTAGGATAGAGAACAGATGGGCTGCGACCAAGTGGAGACTCAGCGTCGTCAATATCCATTTTTCGTCAAGATATGCGAAGGGTTGTGTGCAATCGCAGCATTAAGACAAGACGTAGTATTCGTCGAACCCAGTGTGAGAACTACATTGTTAATCAAATGCGGACTGGAAAACGGCAGAAATTGCTGTCTAGCACTCAAAGGCACGAACGATCTGGACTGTGAGAACAAGGGCAGTGAACCGAACATCATGTGCTGAAGTAACCGTTGTTCCGCATGTTTGATGATGGAGCGAAACGAGAAAGATTATTCTAAGGGGATTGGCGCAAACAGGCTCTACAGATAAGCTTCTCGGTGAAACCCGAAAATCATGTGTTGTAACGCTCTAGTATCACACTCAGCTCGTCACAGCTTAGTGTTATCCTTAGTCTCCAAATTTTGTATTCCTTGTAGAAAAACGTATCAGGCGGCTTTAGAAGTACAGTCTAAGAGCCTAATGGCTCAAACGCGAGACCTGTTTCCAACTTCTTCTAGTAATATTGAGAATTGATGTCTAATGTTGTGTATATTTGTCAAGGATAAGCTAGGGATAAACATGCCAACAATGTTATCATCTCCAGGGAACAGAAACTATCAATTAAATAGTTGTGGCTCAACAGTGAAACATTCATTTCTTATCCAGACCAAGTTTCCGGTGTAGTTCTAATTGATAGGGCTGATTACATTCGTAAAATGCAGCCGATAATTAATATCAACTTAAGCTTCAAAAGCTAACATCGAGAGGAGAAAACCCGAGAGAATTGGAAACACAGACAAGTGGATGTGCCAGCCAAATGACGCAAGCAAATCTAATCACAAAGAATGTATTTGAAATTTTTAAGGAGTGCGCCTTGATGCCTGCAATCTTAGCCATGATCCATTCTGCACAACATTTTCTGGCCCAATGAATGTTGCAAAATATGCAGCCGTTGCTGAAAATTGTCTGTACTTACTGCGTGTGAGATTCCTTTGAATTTGTTGAGCAGATAATCAATCCCAACCTTACAGACAGATGGATGATAACTTTGATGTCCAGTTACTGTTTCTAACGTTCCATTACTCGAAACCGTGGCACATGTGTGAGAATT
The DNA here is from genome assembly GCA_944474145.2 of Dicrocoelium dendriticum. NCBI lineage: Eukaryota > Metazoa > Platyhelminthes > Trematoda > Plagiorchiida > Dicrocoeliidae > Dicrocoelium > Dicrocoelium dendriticum. The sequence goes on from OX104061.1 coordinate 10,654,336, forward strand.
GGCTCAACAACCGTACATATCGGTGGCTTTTTCTAAACATTTGCTCAAAGGTTGGTAACCTCGATGCAGCTTAAATGTTCGGTTCATATTCATTGCTGAAACGTACCTCCAGATGGATGGAGTGGCCTTAGGATCCCATTGAGGACCTCTTTTGAGTTACCTATATTTGACAAAACTAGACAATGGCTCACTACGGACCTATATCATCGAAGTCGAAATATATGCAAGTTATATCGATGACATGTTCGAATGTAGAAAATTGGAAAAGCATGGTGTACCGTCGCGAGTCTTCGTTTCTGCTACAGACTAGAGTCTAGAGAACAACTTTCGTTGTTGCATGTGAACATTATCCGAAACGCCACTGGAATTCGCAGCAGAAAAATACACAGGAAAAGCACATGGAATGGACGGTCTGCTATCTTCCAAAACGCAATACCATCGCAGTAAAAATAGGTGATGTCGCATTTCTGTTCCATCATTACTCCCAACATCTGTACAACAGATACCGTGAATGAGGAATTGCAGAATATCAGTGACGCCATTTGAACAAATAAATACCCGGACAAATTATGCAGGAGTATCTGCGCGTACCTGAATGCAAGCAACCTAGGTGCATTGCTCCGAAGAATGAACTTCTCATGCACTTACGAATTACGGACGATGAACTAAGTGATGTGTTATCTCGTAGCCTAAACTACGTTGTTGCGCAAGCACATTCAACAGGTCGTTAGAAGATAGTTTATTGCAATACGCCACTGCTTTCCCCGCCCTCAGAAGGAAAACTAACTTCGTTAGCACGATCAATTCTTGTTCCACGAGCACTGCTACTTAACACTTTTATTGGTAATCTAAACATGATAGGGTTTAATTGGGAGGGCAGTTGTAGAGGAAAGATGACAAAGGGAATGCTTACAAACCACATTCGAATCCTCAGTGGACACGTTCACCTTTGAGTCACATGCAACATCATCGCATCAAGTCGAATGCGAACTCATCACTGAATCGGCTGGTAAAGTAGAACGAAGAATGCAGGTGAATACTGGATTAGTTTACGAGGCGATGTGTGTTTAGAATGCACCTGATGTTGAATGACAAAGTTTTGCTTCACAGGAAATATCAAAGCGTAGATATAGAATATTGTGAAGCAGCGACAACTTGTCACTGCTGATGCCTCCCTTGTTACTTCCCCCGACATAGAGTCCTGTACCAGTACCTATTTCAAATAACTTACTAATTCCTGCAATCTAGGTTGCCACACGAACCACTGAACGATGTAACCAATTACCTCCGCAAAGAGCGCTCAACATCGGGTGTTGGAAAGTGCGCACACCGCTTGGTCAGGTCAGCAATGAGTGTCGCATGGCATTGGTAGCAATGAAACCTGCACACTGCGGTATGGATACTGCTGCGCGGAGAGAGAGACACGGCTTGCTGACGAACGCAAGCTGCATCAGGATGATTCTGGGTATACTTTCGATTGAATGGCAATCGTTACAACAATGTAAAGTGAATATGGGGCAGAATTTGCACAATCCGACCGAATCAATTGCCACTTGCTGACTGAGCCCATTGGGATCATCCTACGATAGAGGACGCTAGGTCCACGCATTGAAAGTGATGAATTTGTAGATTATTTTAGCACCATGGGCTATACCGTGTTAACCTGCTGATTCAAAGAATCCATAAAACGCTCAGTTATCTGCAGTGTTCTGTCTGTGCTGAGAAGTGACCAACTATTGCTAATGGGTGAAACTAACGCGCGCATTGGAAGCGTTGCCGCAGTGTGGACAGACGTTATTGGGAAGCATGGTATTGGCGCAGCCAATAGAAGGCGTCACCTGCTGCTCCCACTTCGCGCAACTTGCAGCTTGACCATCACGAACACACAGTTGGCAGAACAAACTTGTCAGTTGCATTTCGCGCATCTTTAATGCAAGCAAATAAACTCCATTTTCTGAATAGCAATTTACAATTCAAATCACCATGAGACGCAATGAATGAAAGGTTTTATTTCCCTTTAGTGCATACATCCGGGTATCTTTCGCATTGAAGCCGAGTGAAGTGGCTCAGACGCAAACCGAATGTTCACCTGCAGTTGTAACTCATTGAGAGTAACTATTTCTGGTGCTCACGTAAACTTAAAGAAATGAGATCCCATTCTACACACAACTAATAAAAATCAATATAAGTAAGCGAGGACTTAGAAGTTGCGAAGTCAACAGTCGTTGCACCTGCGGATTGGTTCACTACATTAGTCTCTGAAAATTCATCTAGTAGAGTGTAATGGCGTATCTCGAGCGCATTATGACTAGCCTCATGAAGTTATGATGCTTGTGAAGCACTCTATCGTCATTTCATGGCTTCCGTAACCGTCAGCGGTGCGTATCACATGTGTCGGGTGTGAATTGAGCGTCATTGACTTCAAAGGATATTGTGCTACGAATCTTGCCCAGCCTGATAAGTTGACAGTGGCAACTTAAGCCCACAACGCACAGAAAATCGCAGAAGCCCACCTGATTCCGTGCGTTAACTGTACGGGCAACACGACCACGACAACTGTCATTCTCGACATATGCATATCACTTATCAGTTTACGGTAAATGAATTGATAACCCAATCTCAACAGCAAATTTCCACGCAAAAGCCCTCGAGTATAATGTGGTATTAAATATTTCTGTATAGAATACGTTCTTTTGTTGATTACATTGTTATAGGGGGATTTAAGCTGAAGTCCTCTATTGTACTTTCCATAGCTTTTTATATTTGCAGGTTTGATACGGTTACCGAAAGAAGGAAATGTCAAACCTATAATATTTCGGAGCCGTTACGGTCGAGTAAGAAGTAATTCTGTCATATAACCAACATAAATCGCATTACTACAAAATTTAACACCAATCGCAAATATGGATTGGATGATGATGGATGAGGGATTGGATGATATCAACCAACAAACAATTCACTAAATTGCTTTTGTGACAGTACAGAACTTGCGTCCGTTTCTCCCAATACCACGCAATAGTCGTGTGAATTCCGAGAAGCTCGAAAGGACAGTAGCATTTAAAACGGGATTTCGAGTGCTCCGACTGGCTCCAAAATATTTTTGGTGAGCTATGATATGTCTGTTTCTGGGACATCTAAAAGTGTTTGGAGGTGGAAATGATAATTTAGAGCGGTTCACTAAGGTGAGAACGCAGACAAGTAATTGGACCTACAGAGATCAAGGTTTCCATGCATCCAGTCGACTCCAAGTTTATCAAACTGATCTGAAAAGCGGGCGGATTCATATGGTAAAGATCCATATTATTGTGAACAGAGCAAGCGGCAATGAAATGAACGCCACTTTGTACCCGAGAAAATAACTGCCCCATTTAATGGATTTCGAGCACATGGATCAAGCACAGGTATGACAAATTGGTGATCCAAGCTTTACGAAATGTTCGGCCGATGAGCCCAAGTAGAGCCGTCAGCAATTCACCGAGTTGCAGTAAATCACTAATTAATAATTAGCAAACGTAGTAGCCCGTGTAGATGGCTGAGTTTAAACGTGTGTGGGCATGTGCAGAAAACACAGCTACACCCGACATGTCAGGAACAAGTAAACCTGGCAATAGAATTGAAGACTGGTAGCTCAGGTTGTTCTGCTGGAAGTGTAAATGTTCGCTGAGCTTCGCAATTTGGTTGCAAACATTTCGTCACCAATCGAGGTGACATCATCAGTGCGTAGTTGAGTGGCGTGCGGTAGCGTAGAATAGCGCAGATGAGCCTCGGTGAGAGTGCGCTGAGCGTGGTGTGCGTGAGATTTTATACCGCCTTGGCTGCCCGTGGAGGCGAGCAATCTTATTGGTTGGGATTTCGATCCACTTTCAGCCTGGTTGATAGGCAGATGACCCTTGACCTTGACTCCTTGTGTTCCGTGGCCTTTGTCTGTTTGCGCTTGTGAGCGAGTCTGTCGTCAGTTCTGGTTGGCTAGCCACACGTTTCACCGGATTCAATCGATGGATTTTGCGGTCTTTTGACAGTAGTGTTGCGTTTACTGCGTCCAGTTCGATATGTCGCTTGGTTGAAGTCGTTGTAGAGTACCAGGCTTCCAAAAACTCCCTGGCGTGTTTTGTACTTCCATGTGCTAGGATATTAACATTATCCATATCGAAATGGTGGCCTTCTTGATCTTCGTGCGCAGAAACCAATGAGTGCGGATCATGTCTTCTGACGGCCGCCTTGTGTTCGGTGATTCGTGTACAAAGCTTCCTTCCAGTTTGTCCGACGTAGATTTTACCGCAGTCGTTGCACTTTAGCTGATAGTCGACATTGCATTTGTCGGCTTGATTGACTTTTCTTTGGGTCTTGAGATCAATTTCCTTATGGTGGCACTTGATTTGTGAGCCACAGAGATCAAATGTGCCTGCAGCATTCTTCCTGTCAGTTCGGAGACATGCTTGATTAAGGGGAGCACTATTCGTTTGTTTGCTTGCTCAAGTGACTACTGCTGCTGTTGATGAGATGTTCGTTCCTTTAGGCTTCTTTTGATGAATTTTCTCGAATAACCGTTGTTTCTAAACACTTTATATAGGTGCTTTCCTTCCTGCTTCCGTAATTCGGCTGTGCTGCAGTGAGTTTCCGCTCTTTTGTATAGGGTTTGAATGCAGATCTTCTTGTGATGTATCGGGTGTTTGCTGTGGTAGTTTAATATCTGTTCCGGATGCGTTTTCTTTCCATATACGCACGTCAGTCTGGATTCATAGTGACAAGTACATCCAAAAAAGCAACTTGTTATTCTTCTCTAGTTCAATCGTGAATTTGATATCCCCGAACGTGTTGTTGAGCAACTCGTGCGTGGCTTGTACTTGGTTCCGTTTTACGAAGACAAATGTGTCGTCCACGTATCGTATCCAGAGTTTTGGGCTGATAGATGGCAGGGCGATGCGCTCCAATTTCTGCATTACGTCTTCTGCACTGTGTCCCGAAATTGGGGATCCCATGGGAGTTCCTCTCAGTTGCTGGTATACTTGTGCATCAAAGCGGAAAATGGCGGTCATGCAGAGGTACAGGAGTTCCCAAAACATTCGGGTCGTATGGTTTGGGTTGCGCTTAGTTGATACTCAAGTACTTCCAACATGGTATCATTGGCGAATTCGTGACCGATTGAAGTGAAGAGTGCGGTGACATCGAATGAAACCATTATTTCGTCATCTTCTATGCTGACACTCCGCCGATTTGTTCAGCATTGTTGATGCTATGTTCGGGTCCAGTAATCAAATGTTTCAACCTCCACCACAAGTCCTTCGCTAGTTTTTATGATGAGGTTCCGGGGATCGAGACGATTGTTCGTAGTGGGACTCTATCCTTATGTACTTTCGGTAGCCAACCATGACTATCTGGATGCGATTGCGTTCAACATGGGGACTAGCATGCGCATTCATCGTCTATCTGGAAGTAGGGTGTCTAGTTGTCCGAACAACCGTTGCAACAAGCTGATTTGCTGGTCACCAGTTTTTGATGCTTTTACGGGTTGCTTGGAACAACCCAAGTTATCCAGAAGAAGCACGCCAAGGTCGCGTTCGACTGATGGTCCCTGAAATACTTGTGTTCCTAGCCTGTAGGAATAAGTACTCTGGTGTCGTATGGAGAATACCTTACATTTGTTCACGTTCGACTGTAGCAGATTTCGGGTGGATCAATCATGTATCCTATCTAGGTCACGCTGCTGTGGATTATGATGGACATTTGCCTGAATCCGACGCCATATCATGATATCGTCAGCAAACAGCAGGAAATTTTAAGTGCTTTTACCTGCGTGCTCATTGATGAATAACGAAAAGAACCATGGACCTAGAACTGAGCCCTGGGGCGCAGCAGACTCGACTGGTATGGGTTCAGATAGGGAACTCCGGACACTCACCACTAATTGTCGTTGCGCGAGAAAGTTGGCGATCCAGCTCAAGAGGGGGTCACCGATCCGTAAGACTAGAGCTTGGAAAGGAGAATCCGATGACCTAAAGGATGAAATACCTTTAATAAGTGCAAGTAGATCACATCAGCCTCTCCAACGTCAGCTGACTCGGTCCAACTACTTCGCGCGACCAATAAATTTGTAGTGCATGATTGCTGTCGACGAAAGCAGTGTTGCTCAGGAGCAACAATGTTACAATATTCTAGATAACGCACCAACGCATCGGCAATAATGGACTCCATGACAATATAATATAGGGAGAAGAGACACTGGGCGGTATTTTGAGGGCTCAGTGCTGCTTCCGTCATTGTGTATAGGTGTTATTAGTCCAAGTTATCACATCACAGGAATCTGGTTCTGATCTAAGCAGCAGTGGAAGAACTGGGCGATAAATTCGCATTCATCATGTTCTGGTAACGTCCTTTCGGTGTCCCACACTTTGCTTCTCCCTACCAAGTGCATCATGTAGCTTTTTTGTTCTGACATGGTTGCTTGTGGCATTTTGCGCACTTATATTTGCGTACAACGCAGATTGTCCCGTGTTCCTGTGCTCACTTGATATTAAGTAACGTGTGATTGTAGTTTTTCTGCACAGTTTCAAGGATCAGCTGCATTCACGGCTGCCTAGTTGATTTCGCTCTTTAAATACCGATTTTTCTTCAGATTAGACTCACCTAAAGCTTTTCAAATGCGATTTCATTAAAGTTCTTCAGGAATTTAACACAATTTAGCGACATGGCTGACACGGGAAAAGTCGTTACATCCTTCCTTATGCCATGAAGAAACAACGAGTTAAGGTGAATTGGTCATTTTGTTTTAGTTCCTTGATTTGTGACCCATAACTACTTTGTCTGGGAAACTTAGTTCTTAGCTTTATCCTGATTTATTAAGGTTAGTTCAAACCCTTCCGCAGATTTTCGGCTGACCGCAGTGGGGATACATTTGAAAAGCTTACCTACCAGCCCAGTATTATGACATTGGGAGCAAGTAACCATTGTTTCCGGATATATAACCTGGTAGATGCGGGTGCGTTATGATGTTATCTGTATGCTTGCGGCATATGCATTACACAGATTGCTGATATGATGGTGCAGAATACAAAATAGTGCCTTCGGTATAACGTTCACGGTAAAAAGCAAGGGCGTTGATACGCTTGCCTATGATGAACTCTCGACAGAAAAACGCTCGGGCCTAGATTCATCACAGAGTGCGGCTTGAACGCCAGTTGTAGAAAAATAAACAAAAGATAATAATGACGGAGTAATCATGGAGTAAAAACGGAATAATGCCTCAGGATTAGCTGATACTTTAGCTCTTGTATCACAGGAGCAGGTTACTCGGGATTTTCTCAAACCCAGCTGCCGAGTTTCTAGACTAGCTGCAGGTGGATGGAGCTGGTAAAACTCGGTCACAAAACTGAATTACAGCGAGGATAACTTCGGAATGGTCACACGCAACATCGTTACTTTCGGGATCATCATCTAATTTTTGCAAGTCTTGGACTATGCGTTTGTGAGTGCATGTCTATCCCGTTGTCACTGATCAGTCTAGTAGGAGTGGCCGCATTGGTACAGGGATATTGCAAAGAAGGGTTTTCAGAGGCACGCATGTTTCGTCGCACAGCTCCTCTATCTAAAGACTGCACACAGAGAACTTTATAAATGGTAGACTTGGCGTAAGCACCAGTTTCTGAAACGTTTTCGAGCCAGTGCAGTTAATTCGTCGTCGGAACAACTTGGCAAACTGGCTACTCACCTCATGCAGTAATGGCCGCGTGAGAGATAGCAGTGCGTCAAAACGAAAGGTGATAAGTTGACAGACTGGTTTGTGCACGAAATGTTCCGGAAAACAGGAGGTATCTCCCCAATCGAGTAGCCCAGCTAATTTATTGTGCTGGGTTAATATTCGGCCATCAATCCACTATTGCGTTGATTCTCGGAATGAATGCATCCGATGGAGTACCAATGACCACCATTTGATAACGCATTTACGCATGAACATTTATCACATTTAACAGCAGTCGATCCACTACTGTTAGCTATAGGAAGGAGAAATAGCTGGGAACTTTGGCTATACTGAAGTCGAAACGACTTCAGGAACAACAAGTTGAACAGCAATGAGTTGGTTTACGTAAGCTTGCAGCGCCAAGCCCGGAACGTAAATTAGTTGCTTTCAGTGAATAACTTGGTGGGATGAATCAGTACGTAAAAGGTATTCTACAACACCGACAGCCAGAATGCTGTGATCGCCTCAGATTCAGGCTCAAAATAATTGGCCTAACAATCCTTGGATGCTTATGGATGGGGAGCATCCTTCGTCTCGAACCACAGACTGGAATTATGCCATTTTGAATAATGAATTCCGAAGAGCTGGTAACATTCCTAGCATATTTACTTTGAGGGGCATAACAGATGATTGCAAACACGATTGTGGAAACGATGAGCATGGCAACGAGGAAGAAGCGAATTATTAGGAAGGAAATCTATTTGAGAATCTGGACGAAGTTGCCCATAATCTTCGACGAATACCGGCACGTTTGATTACTCATCGTGATCTTCAGCCTCTGAAGCTTCACACGGTAAGCGAGCGTGCTTCAACGCAGTGGAATGTAAATTAGTACAAGCCAAAACTAAATGCAATACGCTGACCCAACTAACGTACTGGCCAATGAACATGGATAATCCGACCAGAGCCTTTTTAACATTGGAGGCTAGAGCGAACGGGCATTTCAATGTGAGTTGATATACGGAGGAGTTGAGGAGCAAATTGCACGATGGAGTCTGCCGGATTACGATGACACACCATGCTTTAGTTCAAACAGTCCGAAACGGGCGTATGCTGTTCATTGACTCTGGTTCAAATGCGCCACACGGATTTGTGAAGGTAAGTTAAGATTTTCCGAATTGTTTCCATATTATGTGATGCAATTGCCTTCAATAACAGTGCTATCCAAATTGTTGCCTTGTTGCAAACGAATCTGTCTGGTTGTTTTGGCAGAAGGAATTAATAGTATCTGCATGGTAGCAGTTGACTATTGCCGTTCAAATTAGTGAGGCATAATGCGCAATCATTTAGATTATGTTATATCATACAGCAACGAGATTACCCAAATTTGAAATATCCTTAATGAAGGTTGTGGTTATCAATGGTGAAGAAAAATGTCAGCAGATGTTGAATACAATATTATGGGATAAATACTTCACACACATGTGCTCCATTAGAACTGTGATAGTTTAGAGTAATAGCCCCTAGAAAAATTTTGCGCCTTCAAAGTCGACTTGCCATTTACGAGAGGCGCAATTTGCTGTGTGGCATGATGTTAATCCTCTGTAAACGGACGCGGCAAGTCAACAGTTCGCACAACGTGCTCACCAGCACAGTAGTAGTAGTAGTAGCCATGTGACGTAATAAGGTTTAAGATTAATTTGAACCGCCTTGCAAATCCCATGATATGTGAATACAGTCAAGAGTTCAGTCCACAGAAATTATAGCGATGTAAGTGATGCAACCTTAGTGAAGCGTACGTAGCGTGCTAAAGTTACAAGAAGCTACCATTACAGAGCAATGGTATTGTGACTGTATAATAACAACTGCTTGAAAAGTTCGGTAGAATATATAGGGTTGAACTAACAAGATTAAACACGGTGTCAGTAAAAGAAATGTAAGATACATGAATCGACAAGAGGTTCGGATTAGCACATCTATGAGTATTCCTGCCTGGAATTTAGAAGGATTATGACACCGCCCACCGTTTGTTCTGCACCAATCGCACCTGATTTTCACGGATTATTTCATGTAGTGTAAATGTGTCAAGATCTCGTCAAGGCGGTTTTTGAATAGGGCTAAGTTTAGTGAATTAGTTACATGTGCGGGGAGGAGGGAGGGAGAAATATTTCCATCGACAATACAGTCGGCCGTTCTGCTTGATCAGGTGTTGACCATCAAAGATGTGTTTTGGCAGGTGTGCTTGGGGTTTTTCTATCCGATGCACTGTTATGAAGTCTACCCATAGACTCCGATAATGTCCGCTTTATATTACTGAATATTTTATCCTGAGTTGGTAAAGTGGGTGTAACAAACAATTGCTGTTCTTCGTCACCCCACGTTGTGCAGCGTCGCGCGCAGTTCGGTGGCGTTTCTGTCAAAGTTGCCACGTCTAGATAGTGTATTCTCTATGCGGCCTCACGTACGCGCCATGTCTTTTCGGAAAACTGAACAGTGAAATTTCCGAACGATCTATGGATGAGGCCCAACTAGTGCTTGATTTCCTTAGTACCTTTTCGGTTTGTGCCAAACATTCAAGTTCATCTTGAACGAGCACGCTCAGATCGCACTCTCAGAAAGGCCACTGTAGAAACTGTGCACCTAACAGGTAGTTGTAAATTCTCCGATGGCATTTGTTCAGTAGGTTGGAACTCGTGTCGTTGAAATGCAGTATGTTCTCCATACTGCATGTGTATGCTTTATGCAGATCATCTTGTAGAGCACTGTGATCCTTCAAGGTAGCAATAGCACGCATAGGTGAATATTATCGGCAAATAGTAAGCAGCTTGAAGATAACACCCACGCAAGATAAGTTGTGAAGAGTAGGAATAGTCTGTGCCCGAGTACCTAGCGATGAGGTGCGTCGCACTGTACTTTTAGTGGTTTAGATACGGTGCTACGACCTCCCACATTCAGGTGAGGTGTAAGGAGAAAGTCACATATCCAACCCAGAAAGCGATAGCCAAATTAATAATTATCGTGTGTACCAAGGAATACGATGGTTCAGACGGTCAAATGACTTTGAGAAATTCAGATAGGCGACATCTACTCCTGCACCAGGGTCAGCAGATTTCGTTTAGCATGAACAGATTAGTTAACAGGACCGATTTTAACGAAATCTGTGCTGCTCCGGAGTGATAATTTGGTCACTCATCAAGTACCACATGAGTGTTTCAACAACAGTGCGCCTCATGGTCTTGAACATAAGCGGAAGCAGTGCGATCAGGCGATAAATCGCTGATTCTTCAGGGCTACCACCTGTGTAGATCGGAATGCTGATTCCGTGCGTCCACATAGTGGGGATGTGCAGCTCATTAAGATATCGCTGATGGAGTATTGGTAACCGTCGTCTGAGCTCATGGCAGCAAATTTCACTACCTTCGGGCGGATGACGTCTGCACTCCGGGAGCTGTACTCGCACAAGGACATCAGCAGTCTAAGCACAGCTGTGGTTGTAGAAAACAGGTAGTTCAGGTCTGATATCAGCATGAGGTGCGTAGGTGGGATGTAAGCTGATTGTACTCTTTGAAAGGTGAGGCCAAATTGTGGTACAAGAAATTTGGACCTCACTTGTACCGTTTTCGCTAGCCCGTATGCTGCGTGCAGAGTAAGAAGTTGCCGGTTATAGCTGCTTGAGCTCAGATCCATTCTTATCAAAGGGTCTTGTTGGAACTTCACTCTATCATCTGGACGAGTCTGATGCAGTGCTTTCTTTGTGTTGTATAGATATCCCAGATGTCCAAGCCAGAAGAGGCTATGTAGTCAAGTCATGATGTGTACCCCATTTACTAGCCTGGCTCCTTAGAATCGACTTCATTTCTTTCGGATGGTATATTTTGGTGTGTGATGTGCTTACCACTAGAATGTTTAACTGTTCGGCACATTCCTTTCAGGAATCTCAAAGATCATTTAGGAAGTTCCGGCTTTTCACACCAATGAGGTCTTTTAGTCTATATTTGATTATGACGTGGGATTCGTCGGCATTTTAGTTAAGGTACTGTGCATAGCACATATAGCGAAACAGCAGTCGCATGATCTCTGCGGTTATGATATGTGCACCCTTTTACTACGTCTATTATGAGTTTCACGTTGATAAAAACTAGATGCAACGCAGTTGTTTATTTCTTGTCTGGATTCGCGTTGGAGAAGTGACATGGTTATACAGCGATGAACTAGCCTACCGTTCCCGCAGTTCCGCTTCGAATTGCTCACCGAGAGTTGCCGGGGTTCCTATGGTGTGCAGATTGTAGTCCTATACGAAGAGAACATGCATGTAAGTTCATGCCGGTAGGTTTTTCATAGACTTACTCATTACTATAATGCAAAAGGGTGAGCAATATCCAATTGTTACTAAATGTACGTCGACCTGCTTTAGGTGTAGACCGTACCATAACGAGTGTACTGTTTGAACTCCTGTGTTTTTACACGGTCCATGTGCAGTGCGGAACGGTAGTAAAGAATTCCACAGCCTCCGTTATTCGGTTGATCGAGAGGTTGTGTGATCACTGCTTCAGTGATGACGTCTCGGTTGATATGATGAAGACCAAACCCACTATGGATTTGCGAGCTCAAGGCTCAGCCAATTTGAAGGTTAGGATTTTGATATGTGTGTACAACACTTGAGAGCTATGAATGCTGGAAGTGTATCTGAACACAAAGATTTCCCACGAATTAAAGCCGGGCATTGTGGGGACGGCCGACAATCGTTTTGGATCTCTTTCTGACATAGTGCCCAGAGCCTTTTTAGGCTGTTACACACACTAGCCAATCTTTCAGAAGCGAATTACGGCGGATTGCTTGTTACTTCCTCTTCGGGCGGCTGGGGTGTTGAACGAAGCTCTGGTTCAGCAGTGCAGACAGACTGGCTTCTGATTGGAATCAACGTATCAGACGGTGTCCATGGTGATAAAACACTTGCCTCAGTCCTCATTCACGCCTCATGGAGGAACTAGAATCCCGGGTTAATTACAATCAAGCAGGTAGCTGCCAAGAACGGGGCTGTGTAGACAATATATTCATTTTGCGACAGTTGCTAGAGCAGCGCCACACATATCATAGACAGACACTAGCACCGACTTTTAACTTCAAGTTTGTATTCAATCCAGTCTATCGGCGGGTCCTTTCCGAAGTGGCGCGGAAGTGGTTACCAAGAATTTTGTGATTATTTTATTTGCTCTATACTCAGTTACTACAGATAACGTCAGCGTTCACAATGACTTATCAGATATCTTACTGACAACAGGTGGCTCTTGTCAAGTTCGTCAAATTTCCCCATTTTCGTTCAAGTTCCTCGTGAACTCCATAATAGTGTTTCCCCTTGCAGAATCTTACGATCCAGGCTTTGATGTTTTTCCTGGTGAAAACCTAGTTGATCTTGATTATGCGGACGCTATTTTCTTGCTTTCGAACCTTGTTCGGGCAGTTCAGTCAAACCTGAATAGTCTTTCCTGAGTGGTCCCCTTATTTGGTGTGCGTTCATCATATCCCACATGAAAAGTGTTGCTGAAAGACTGCCACTTACAAGATGACGCCTTGATACTTGATAGCTGTGAACTCAAGGAAGTTGAGCAACTCACACATCTTGGCAGCTGCATCAGCAACGATGAGCGAATATCAACTGAAGTTAGTTCACGTATGCCAAAGCCAAAACGGCCTTTTTGATTCTGCGACATTTTGGCGACAGACATGGCTTTCTCTCCGTTTGAAGGGCCATGTTTACTAGGTCAAAGTGAGGACGGTCCCACTCTATGGGAGTGAGACTCAGCTCCTTGAGTCTGAATATCTAAGGCGCCTTTAATTCAGTGATCATCGCTGGCTGCAGTTCAGTGTTGATGTTGGTTGGCACCAGCTGGTCCTCTTAAATTATGTGCGTACGTGTGTACTAGTCAACGGTAACCAAGCTAGTTCCCTAGCGCAACTGATAGCACTGAATAAGTTGCGTTGGCTTGTGCACGTACTTCGTAGGCCCGGTCGCCGCTTATGGAGAATGTGCTCGTTTGATTACTAAATGTAAATTGGCGCAAGCCTCGAGTTAGTCAAACGTAACGTTTGCCGACAAAATGCAGTTACTTATGACCAAAGTGGATGCCATCGGTCAGCCATGTCTTCCAGAGTGGAATCCATGTGATTCGCTTGTACTTGACTCGAGACGTCACAGGGCAACTTTTGTCATCGACCCCATCAACATCATCATCATACACGTTAGCTAGAGGTGGGAAACACCCCAGCTACTGTGCCGCAATACACAGAAAAAAGGAGAAAAAATGAAGCTGGTGCAAGTCGGCTTAGCTACCGGAAACGGATGGGCATCGTTTCGGTAAGCTACTAGCCGGCTACTGTGCATCAAAAAAATGACTATGCAAAATTATATAAGGTTGAATAATGAGATCGTGGTTGGAAGGGAAGGCTAAGAGGGATGGATTGGGACAAAGGAACTCACAGCATGAAAGCCACTGAGGTCGGCTCCTTGCCATATCAGCAAGTATGTACAACCAAACGTGTTCATCGTCTGTGGGACCCCAACCAGGGAGCCGAGACGTTCCAACCGAGGCCAGCTCAGAAGTGAAGGCCTTCATTCATCTGGACCAAGTCATCACTTGGCCACCTCTCCTCGTTTTCCATCCACACCCCCGGCGTGCAAACAACACACGTCGCGGAAGTCGGTGGGCTGGCATGCGTAACACGTGGCTGAGTCATCGGAGCCTGGTGCGTGAAATAACGGTGCTAAGCGGTTCATTTCCTTTTCCTGTGCCATAAACAAGGCGTCGAACACGCTCGTTACTCATGCGGTGTTCCCACCAAATGTGAGCTAAATTGGGAAGGCACCGGTGGTCGAACGTAACTAGCCTCTTCAGGTCCGCTGCTTTAATCGGTCAGGTTTCACAACCGTCGACACCAGTGGCGTGTCTGCTGCGGTCTCTTAGTCGGACTGTCTGTTTACTCTGTGTGCTGCTGAGTTATTTGCTAGGCAATGGCTGATCAGAACGCGATGGAGTGAAAGCCACGAGGAAGCTATCTAGCTGATCCTGCTTTATTTTTACATAGTAGCCATGTATCTCTGACGGTGTGTTGTTGACGCCGAAGTTTTGCCAACGGCATTAATGTTTTCCGTCCCCTTCTGTCCTTATCATCATTCTTCGTTCCGTAGGTTGTTGTAGTTCTAAAGCAGCGAAGCATCAATTTAAACGGCTGATATAGTGCTGTTGTTAATGGTGAAGACGAATTTTATACTTAGAATACAACTAGTAAAATCGCACTATTACGTTGTAAACTCCTCCACAGATGCCGTCTGTTAGCTTGGACTTCTCGAGTATTTGCTATACGGTCAGAGACCTCATATTTTGTTCCACGTGAGCTAGTAAATCTGGATAGAAACTTAAATTTTGGAGCTATTTCCAAATGATCACCGCCACGGTTCAGCGCATGGAAGTGTCCCAGCGAACCTTGCAGTACTTGGCATTACGGGAGCAAAAGCATGTCCCGCAAACTTTGACAGTCAGAGCTAATTTGTCCAGTGCTGCTTGACAGTGTTGGGAACTGTCACGGATAAGGGAAATGGCGTCGGCATTATTCAAGTTAAGGATGTGCTCATCCGGAATAAGATCCACACCTAAAGTTTCATTACAATTCAACGCTGTGTCCATGAATTCGTCACAGGACAGGTCCGAAAATAGGTCACAGTGGGCAACCATCTCAATGCGCGGTCAAGCTTAGTTTAAGTAGTGTGCGTAAGCGCTGAATTGGAACATGGAAGCAAAATAGATCATTAAATGCAACGACCTGTTGTTTAACTTAACCAGTCCTTCAAGTTTTGCCATCTTTACCGAAGATCCTTAGCATGCAGCAATGTGAGGGAGGGAAGGGTAAACGGTACAAGAAGTATGCAAACTGATGGAATAGGATCACACGGCATGGCACTGGATTTCCCCTGATTATTCGACGGAAGGTAAATTCGGACACACTGTATTCAAAAAATGTACTGGACCGAGGTTACACCTGTGCGTCAGGTAGCCTAAAGCCACCTTAAGTGAAATGGACGTTTTGAGTTCTAAGCTTCCTGGTATACCAGTGGCTGCTTTGCAGCACGCAGGCGCTCACTCTCGTTTGTTTATTCAGCAGTTATCCACATCTTACATACCTTCAGGAACTTGCATGATGCATATTTACTATAGTACAACAGTGGAAAACTTCAAATGCCTGTCCAAATTATGTGTGGATACAAATGTGGTCTCATACTAACAATACCTTTCTTTCATCCCACTACACGGACTGGCATAATATGCCACACTAACGCTGCCACTGTTGCCCAGTATACGGATAAATCGACCAGCTGTCCGGTGTTGAGATTTACGGTAGTGAACCAACTGGCGTTAGACCATCAGCTCGTGTAGTTCTGTTCAGCGCCGATTGATGTTTACCACCGGATTGCGTTGCAACTGATTGGCAGCAAATCTAAAAACGATATGTCACCAAACTCACTTCGCAATCTGAGTCCGCACACATACCAGCTGTTGTTTGCCACCCTTTTTGCTATACTATCCGACAAAAAGAAGGAAAACACAACAATTCACTTTTACTCATACTCGCTCAACGTTCCGCATCCACCTTCAATCTGAAACAACAAACGGCTCTTATGCGTCGCCTCTTCACATACCCGTTCACCTCTTCTACGCTGCTCACTTCATTGTAGACTGCGATTGCCCCTAGATCGGTACTTCCCTTGGTGGGAGTCACCTCATTTGGACATGGGTTATCTTCACCTACACTTGTTCCTGCAATATCGGGTGCAGATGAGATTTGTGCATTTGCCTATACACATTTCAACTCAGCCACGTACACGAGCGTCCACTTTTGCTAATTATTGGTTAGTGCTTAACTGTGATGATATTGCCCTGATCTGTGACAGCTCACAAACGTGCCAAGCGGCACTGGACAGATTAGTACTAGCTGTCCGTCACTTCGGGCTTTGTTTCGCACCCTCGAAGTGCAAAGCTTTTCTCCAAGATTGGTCTGGACCTCCTCCTTCGCTGATCCTTGGTGGGGATCAGCTAGAAGTCGTTCAAAAATTCAACTACCTGGGAACTTGTATCAGCACCCGTGGGATTAAAGATGAAAGCACGAATCGTATAGCAAAAGCTCGTGGCACTTTTGCTAACCTTCGCCACTTATGGCGCCGGCGCGACATCACTCTCACCCTGAAGGGTAGAGTGTACAATGCAGCAGTACGTTCGACCCTACTGTACGGTTGTGAAACCTGGCCACTTAAAGCAGCGGACCTGAAGAGGCTAATTACGTTCGACCACAGGTGCCTTCGTAATTTAGCTCACATCTGGTGGGAACACCGCGTGAGCAACGAGCGTGTTTGACGCCTTGTTTATGGCACAGGAAAAGAACAGAACCGCTCAGCACCGTTATTTCACGCACCAGGCTCCGATGACTCGGCCATGTCTTACGCATGCTAGCCCACCGACTCCCGCGAGTATGTTGTTTGCGCGCCGGGGGTGTGGATGGAAGAAGATGAGGGGTGGCCAAGTGATGATTTGGTCTAGAGGAATGAAGGCCCTCACTTCTGAGCTGGCCTCGGTTGGAACGTCTCGGCTCCCTGGTTGCGGTCGCACTGAAGATGAACACGTTTGGTTGGACACACTTGCTGATATGGCAAGGAGCCGGCCTCAGTGGCGTTCGTGCTGTGAGTTTCTTTGTTCCACCCCATCGCTCTTAGCCTCCCCCTCCAACCACGATCTCACTATTTAGCCTTATATAATTTTGCATAGTCTTTTTTTTGATGCACAGTAGCCGGCTAGTAGCTTACCGGAACGATGCCTATCCGTTTCCGGTAGCTCAGCCAGCTTGCACCAGTTGCTTTTTTTCCCTCCATTTTCTATGTATTGCGGCACAGTAGCTGAGGTGTTTCCCACCTCTATCTAACGTGTATGCTGAGGATGATGATGCTGCTTAACTGTGACATGGTGTATTGTTGATGGCCCTAATTGGGCTCATCGGCTGAATACCTTATAAAGCTGTTAACAAATAATGTCAAACTCACGAATTCTTGATCAGTGTGATCAAAATCCATTAAACGGGGCAGTCGGTTTCTCGGTTACAAAGTGGGGTTCATTTCATTACCGTCCCGGTGATCTTTTCCCTGTGACCCTGGTTGTTTTCACTAGAAGATGCATGTCCCCTGTATGAAGCCGCCTACTTTTCAGATCAGTTTATAAACTTGAGGTCAATTGGATGTATGTAAAATTTGTTCTCAGTAGGTCCAATGCTTTGTCTGCGTTCCCACGTTCGTGTGGCGCTTTAAATATCATTTTTACTCCCAAACACTTTTTGATGCCCCTAGCAATGGTAACGTCACAGATCACCAAAAAATATCTCGGCATCAGCGAGAGCACTCCGAATCCCGAATTAAATGCTACTGTCATGTGAAGCTGCTCGGTATCCATACGACTCTGCCGAGGAATTATGAGAAACAGAAGCAAGTTCTGTGCTGTCACACTAGCAACTTAGTGAATTGTTTGTTGATGGACATCATTCAATCCAAATTGGTATGTTTGCTTATGGTTTTGGGTTTTGTGGCAATGCGATTTACCATGGTTCTATAACAGAATTACTCCTTAGTCGACTGCAAGCGCTTCGAAATTTCATAGGTTTGACATTTCATTCCTTCGGCAACCGTATTAAACCTACCAATATACAAAGCTGCCGAAACTAAACTAGAGGAATTCAGCTTATATTACCCTATAACTTGCATATAATCGAGAAAACTGTATTATACTCATAAATTTTCAGTACCACAATACAATCGGGGTATTTTGTGTGGAACGTTACCTTTGAGAGTGGCTTATCAAGTCATTTACCGTGAACTGATGTGTTGGATACTTGTGTCGATCACTACGGCTGCCGTGGTCGTTTTGCTCTTACGGCTAACGTGTTGAAGCAGATGCGTTGCTGTTGTTCTTTGCGTTGTGCGAGTAAGTTGCTGTTACCAAGTTATCCAGCTGTGCAAGATTCGAAGCGCCGCGTCCTGTAATGTGAATGACACTTAATTCACATAGGCGCATGTGTTGCGTACCGCTGAAGTTTCTTAAATCATAAAGAGAAGGTGGAGTACTTCACAGGAACCATGAGCTCATGAGGCTAGTCATTGTCTTGTTGTCCTCTGAAAAGCAAGAAGACCGGACCGCGATCACGAAGTCGTTTATTAAGATTACACTCAAACATTTATAGATTATATACACTATTTACAACAGTCCGTCTCAATGGCTCATCCCTGTTATTTGCATTGTGTCGCTTGCTGCATTATGTTTGCTCGTCACGTTCACTCTTTTTTTAAAATCACCTTGCCTTTCTTAGTCGATGTACGATTGCGGGACTGGGCCCGCGAGCTGTTTCCCTCGCTCCAGTGACACAAGCCTTGGCTCAATGGTGCACGAGTATACGCTCCTTCACGTACAGGTGCCTGATTGATCACTTGCACGTTCAGTGGATGGTTGCAGGCTGGAGGCGATCACGGGCCAACTATTTTTTGATTGGCTGACAAATCTGCTTCCAGCAACATGCTCACGCCTTATCACTCTGGCCTTTGACGTCCGATCGGTATGACAGCTTTTCCAATCATCAGCATTTCCAGTCCTCCTCACAGTCATACTGAGCTCAATGTATGTGATTATACCCTACTAGATTATTTTTCAGAGGCTATTATAATAAACCAATCCTTTACCACTGTTTACTTCTTAGCTTTAAGTCCTCGCTTCTTACTTTGATTTTTATGGGCCTTGGGTAGGATAGGATCCCATTTATTTAGGTTTACGTGGGCAACAGAAATATTTACTATCAATGAGTTACAACCTCAACCTTACTCCATCTCCCGCCTAAAGCTAGCACGTATCTCCATGCCTGATTCTTCGTTGCGCAAGTTTACTTAACTGTGCTTTATTGTGTAGTGGGGTATTTTGTTCACGGTTTTGTTGACACAGAAAGCTACTGGTAGCAAGAATCACCATTTCGTTTTTGTATGCAGATAGATATATTAAAATGAATCCAGTATGGCATCTTCACAAAAGTAGCATATGCACCCGCTATAATCGTATGTATAAACCCACCTCATTCGCTGTCTACACTGTGGTGCAAAATCTACTATGCGAAACTTTCCATTTCCACATCAGGTGCATTCCCAACCTACAAACGGCAAACGAGCCCACGTCGCCATGTAAACTGAACTCGTATTCACCTGCATTCTTTGTTCTAATTGACCAGCCGATTCAGTGATCAGTTATCATTCGACTTGGTGCGATGATGGTGTATGTGACTCAAGTGTGACCGTGTCCGCTGAGGATTCGGATGTGATCAGTAAGCATCCTCTTTGTCCTCTTTCCTCTTCCAATTCCCTCCCTCTTAAACGCTTTCATATTTCAACTGATAAGCAAAATATTAAGTAGCAGTGCTCGTTGGCCAAATTAACAAAATTGCTAGCACGTAATTCATTTGAACACATAATTCAAACTCAAGTGGTAAATGTATAAGTCCTCGGAACTTGATAACAGTTGTTTGCGGCAAACAATCGAGTAAGGTTAAGGGAATGAGTAAAGCAATTTGCAGCAGTTATCTCATGCTGCATGTCCGTGTTCAAAGAGATGGGGCAAAACAGGGCTGTTTGTCGACCTCATTTCTAGTCTGTAGAACGGCATTTTGAAATGTGCACGGATCCACTAGAGTAAATTCCTCGAAGTGCGTCCTACGTATGGTGCACCGCGGCAGCGCATATAATGTTACACAAGCATTGATCGAGCCAAGGAAGGTAGTTTTTTCATAAGAGCTTGGCAGACAGTGGCATATCGCAATAAAAAATTTTCAAACGAGCTGTAGAATATGTTTCCTCAACAGCGTCTCTTAGGCTACGGGATAACACATCAATGAGTGCAACACTCTTAATTGGTAAGTGCATGAAAAGTTCATCCCTCGGAGCAACGCTCCTAGGTGGCTTGTGTTCATGTACTCCCAGATACTTCCGAAAATTTTGTCAGAGTAACCATTTTCACTAATGGCAGCATTTAATGTTTGCAGTTCCTCATTTACGGTATCTGTTGCGCAGATACAGTGAGCCATGAAGGAATGAGAAGTCAACAAGCTTCTTTTGTACTGCAGACATTTCGCGTTGTAGAAGTTAGCATACCGTCCATTCCATGTGCTTTTCCTATTTATACTTCCGCTGTAAAATCCATTGGCGTTTTGGTTAATGTTTACATCCAACAAGGAAAGCTGTTCTCTAGGCTGGTTCGCCTTAGTAACGAAGATTCGAAACTACACACCTTGCTTTTCCGATTTGCTAAGTACGAAAGTGTCATCGATATATCGTACATATGTTACGACGAAGTTGATATATATCCTTAGTTTTCCATGTCCTAGCTTTGTCAAAAGGTTTTCAGCCAAAATATATCACAAAGGGGATCCTATGGCCACTCCATCCATCTGGAGGTGTATATGGCTATTGAATATGTATTGAATGTTTAAGCTGCATCGAAGTCACCCTGCTTTGAGTAAATGATTAGGAAAAGCCACCGATATGTGCAGTTGTTGAGCCAATTCTCACATATATGCCACCGGTTCAAGTAATGGAACCTTAGTGAGCAGCGACTAGACATCAAACAATATCATCCATTTGGCTGTAAGGTTGAGCTTATTTATCTTCCAAACCAATTCGAAGGAATCTCTCACGAATTAAGTGCAAACCATTTTTCACAACGGCTTAAATTTTGCACCATTCATTGGGCCCGAAAATGTTGTGCATAACGGATCATGGCCAAGACTGGACGCAACGGAGCACATTCATTATAAACTTTCGGACCACCTAAAGAATTGGAGGTTGATAGCCTGAACGGTTTAACCTTTAAAATTCACACATTTTTGTGCTTTGCTTGCCTCATTCGCCTGACACAGCCACTTGTCAACGTTTCTAATTCCCTTGTGTTGACTCTTCCAGATGTTAGCTTTTGATGCTTAAGTTGATATTATTTATCGGCTGCATTTTGCGAATGTAATCAGCCCTGTCCATTAGAAATACACTGGAAACTTGTTCTGTTCACTGCTGAGTCATAACTTTTATGTGACAGGTTCTGTTTCCTGGTGATGATATGGTTGTTGGCAGGTATTTCCCTAGCCTATACGTGGCAGCTATACACAAGATTAGACATCAAATTCTCAACATTACTAGACGAAGTTGGAAACAGGTCTCGCGGTTGGGACTTTAGGCACTCAGACTTTACTTATAAAGTCGCCTTATACGCTTTTCTACTTTGAACACAAAATTGGTGGCCTAACGAATACACTTTAAGCTGTGACAGGCTGAGTGTGACACT
The DNA here is from genome assembly GCA_944474145.2 of Dicrocoelium dendriticum. Taxonomy (NCBI): domain Eukaryota; kingdom Metazoa; phylum Platyhelminthes; class Trematoda; order Plagiorchiida; family Dicrocoeliidae; genus Dicrocoelium; species Dicrocoelium dendriticum. Next base: position 10,676,410 of record OX104061.1, read on the forward strand.
AAAGATTTTCTACCTATATATTTCCTTGTTCACAGGGAAGATAATCTGTGGCACCTGATTTCACAAATGCTTTTAGTGTAAACTTCCTCATTTTACTCTATCATCACGCATGCGGAACAAATGTTACTTCAGTTTATAATGTTCGGTTCACTGTCCTTGTTCTTACAGCCCACATCATTTGTGTTGTTAGGTGCTCTCTGATCACATCTAGACAGCAGTTTCTACCGTTTTCCAGTCCGCATTTGATTGCATTGTAATTCTCACACCCTGTTTGACTAATACTACCTGCTGTCTTAGTGCTGCAATTGCACACAACCCTTCGCATTGCTTGACGAACTATGGTGTTTGACGACGCTGCGTATTCAGTTAGTTGCAGCCCATATGTTCCCACTATCCTAAAGGTATGTATGGTCCGCCTGTCATTCATCACAATATCCGGTACATGACAAAAATGTATGTTGCCCAATGGTTGTCTTGGGCTGCGGAGCTGCCCCTTGACTTTTGGCACAATTATTATCAATGAGGTAACTCTTCGTGCCTATGAGTGTCTGTCACATCTTCACTATCGCTTCACTCCAACTCGGCGTCGCATAATTACAGCAATTTCTCAACACTTCCACTTACTTTGGTATGGAAACCTGTCACTCCCAAAGATTAACGCAACAAGCAATTAGGCAACTCGGTGTAAACCTATTTTCGACCACATAAACATCTAGCCGGTGAGTCAGTTTCTCGCTGGTTGCGAAATCCTGGCAAAGTATTTACTCCTGTTATTCAACTGTTGCTTGGTCTCATTTTCTGGCGCTATCACTTGCCGGCTGCTGCTTGACAGTCGGCTTATACCTATATAATTAAGAGACAGGATATATTCACCTGAGTCAACAGACTCATTGTAAAATTTCCGCAATCTTTTCCTTGTACATTCATGCGAAAAAGTTCGTTGAGCACCCTAGTCACTCTTCTGTTTCGGTATGGATACCCTTACATCATGTCACTTCAACTAACACATGCAAACAAATACCCATAACATCTTACTGCATTGGCCGTCGCGCAGTATGAAGAAAGGTTCGCCTATTCTGCTGCATGTAACGTGGTGGGTGAGCAAAAGCTTGCTACCTCCTGCTCCACCATATTTGAGATTCTACTTCCCATCTACATTCGCCTTTTCCAGTCTTCATTTAACCTTATTCAATCTACATGTGCAAACCGAACTCACTGATCGTATGTTTCTGCAGGAAGAGCTAAAGCGTGGATGCTGGATCGCGCATGCCATCCACAAAGGAAAGTTTATTAAGCGCCCAGACGGAAGCACTATACTGGTAGCCGTAAATATATATATAATTATATATATATATATATGCAACTGTCTAAGAATAGACATAGAGCCATCTGAAACCCTTTGACTTAAAATAATGTACAGATATAGTAAAAGAAAAGACAAGGCGATACATTGAGGTCCATGGTTTCGTCAGAAGGCGAATTACTACCCGATTGCTCAAGCCGAAGTAGGGTGTTGACTTAAGGGACATCTCCCCGAACGTTTGGCTGAAAAGCCTGCCCGCAAGGCAGAGGAGCGAATTCAGGGAATCGCTCGCAGTGGGAGCCGGTGACTGAGTGCTCAGTTTATACGACTTTCGTTCGTTCCTTTGTCAAACAGGAGCCGGATGCTCTCTAGAATAACAGCATAAATATGCTAGAATACAACGGTTCACCAGGGTGAAGCAAGGTGGAGTGACTTTAGTTAGTAGAGAGTCACGTCCGCCAAATCACAGTGTTGTTAAACGGACATATGTAGCTTTTTTTGGGGAGAAGGCTTGCCAGGCGAAAACCCACCATGTCCTGGAACATTGCCGCCTGAACCCTTTGCTGGAACGGAAAAGTCCCGAACCACCCAGCTGGCACCACGAGGAGGTTGTTCGGCAAGCCGTGGTAATTTGTACCTAGGATACTGTGAATATGGAACTCAGTGTGGCTCGGTTGGCTGACTAAAGTAAACTCCCTGATGCTAGAGATGCTTACAAGTTCTACTGGATAGGGAAACCTCTACAGCAAAATGAGAACATGGGTAGCATTTCCTTTATCCGAAGGACAAATGAACATCATGTTAGGTGGTGGAAGCCGTTGACTACTCTTGCACCGGTGCGATAACACAAGCTGGCTTGTAGTGAATTAACCACTTGCACAGTGGTTGAGACAAGACACGGCTCTACAAGCGTTACGGATCGAGTCGACAGCGGATCACGGGCGGCAGCTTGTGACGAGCCTAGGACCAGAACAACGGAGGAAGTATTAGTCGAGAACCCAATGAATGAGACAAATACGCCGTTATGGAAGCCTTCAGGAGTGACCGCGGTTCGAATGAGGCAGCCACGGGAGAGCGCATCGGGATCTTTCGAAAGACTCATGGCCGGCCGGAATCGTATGTAGCGAAACCGAGCTACTGGATGGAAAGATGGATGAGTTGTCTCAAAAGCCCTACCTCTAGGTACCAGAATTTACTCATCACAAAATGCACAACTGCGTTGCCTCGTGGCAAGGAAAAACGGTCCAAACCTGTACAGGTTTTTGAGTTGTCAGTAGCAAGTTCGTGTGGCCATGCAGGCTCTTCCTCCCCCGGGGCGTTTTCGCTACCATATAAGGTACTAGCCTATTGGCGTATGTGCAACCTTTTCAGCAAGCATGGTAACATCATTTGTTGTCCTGATGATACAAATTATCCCTTTTACTTTCAATTTTCCTGCAGACAATCGATTAGCCATTTGGTCAGGGCAATTCTCTTGACTAACATTGATCTCAATTTTTCTGACGTAAAACGACGGACCATTTCTACCGGATGACTTCAAGTTGCGGTTTGAACATGATGCCGTGGTGTAGGCCACGTGGTTTTGGCTAAGTCATTAGAAATTTTGTATATCTACTCTCCCAGTCGCCACACACGGACTGAATATCGGTTCTCACTGGTTTGAGTGATGTTGCCATCTGGACACGCTTATCTGCTCCAGTATGCCACCGTAAACAAGCGTAACATGCGTGCATTGCGCAAGACACGTGTTCTGTACGGATTTAAATGCGGAACAGATCACTGGTTGGTGCACATCAAATTGAAGTATTGTATTCGTGAGCCCACATATTCTTCTATTAATATGAAGCGGAGAAGGTTTAACATTTATTCTCTTCGTTATGCTGAGAAGAGATGCTAACTGGAGTGTGTGATGAGCGATTGGTTGAGCGACGTCAAGTGAAACGCATCAATCGACCAGCCGGGGCAACATCCGAAGAAACAGATGAAAAATTTTCCGAGAAAACCATATCATTTGATGACAACAGTTCAATGTCAGACTTCAATTCATTCTACAAGAAAGATGCGGAGTCAAATAATCTCAGTAAATTTCGCAAAGTGCTTAGACATTTGATTCGGGAGCTACGTCGCATGAGTATGCATGGTGTGCGGCTAAGGTGAAGAGGCTGGAAAATCACACTGCATACAGCCAACATAACTTCGTCTATGATTCGTTGCAAGCAGTGTGTGGGCCTCCAGTACAATCGTTTTATGCGATAACGGACACAAGTTCCGATTTCACCTGCACAAGAAAAGCGGATGCATGCAGACAGGACGAAAGAGCTTCAACTGCTTTTTGAGCGACTTTCAGAAATGGGTATACATAATTTGCACGGGCTGTGACAATGAAATGTGGAGAACACTATTGCCAACAATACAACACTCCATGAAACGTAGAGTAGTTGTTCAGCTGCGAAATAACAAGCGCAGCGAAGCCGACGAGAAATCTCCAGATGTACCGAAAAATGATGGGCTCGCAATTCGACATGAGATGCAGCAGCTGATTGAATGCGTGCAAAGCAGAACGAAAGGTATCAGCCGTACGCTCGTGAGCGGCACCGACGCCTAGCTGCAGAGCAACCACCACTAGTTGCACGAAAGACGTCCGGCCCTTTACAGAGTCCCGAATTCACAACCTGGGATAATAAGGCACACTTGTAAACCTTAAGGCCACGGGTCAGCCTAGAATGCTTGTGTTTTGAAGAACTTGTGTCCGTTAAGCTGAACGATTTGTGTTGCTACCACTGTGAGGTGCTAAGTGAGCAAGTGATGTGTGTCATCAATCATCGCGACATTGAATTACTAAGTTTCTTCGAGGATGTGGTTATCACACCTCTGCTCAACCCTAATGTCACTCAAGTTCTTGAACCAATAGTTGTTGTATGGTACTGCGGACCCGTCCTTGATACAACTCGATAGATATGGGGTTGGCGGGTCGTAATCAAAGGCGGAAATGCCATGAACGAAAACCGTTCATCAGTTGCACAAAGGACTGTGGAAGAGAAGCGCGCGACACTGTGATTGGTGTTGGGCAAACTTAATTGCCTAGTTAATCGATATTTGAGTTTGTAATCTAATTACGACAAATCAACTAAGCCTTACTAAGTGTATCTTCTAATAGCTTCCTCCGATTGAGTCAGAATTCGATGGGCGCCATTCTCTGTAATATTTGATAAATTTGATCTATTTGTCCACAGAGTAATCGCGATTTGAGGGGTTGACGTTGAATCAGATCGACAGAACTGCCATGGGCATTCCCCTACGATCAGCTCTACATATATTTCCCTGGTACTTACGGAAAGAACATCTGCGCGCAGCATTTGTGCAACAAACCCATCCAAATGTTTTTTGGATGGCATTCTAGTCTTCACCAACAGCAAACATTATAAACGTCGATTACCGTCCTTAACGCGATTCAGCGTATCCAGCCTCTGCCACACGCTGTGAAACCACAGGATATCCTTCCATCTCGGAACGTGCATTTTACGAGCAGAGCGTGTGGCACACATCGGCTCAACGTCCATTGCAATGTTACCTAGGGTTAACAATTCTCCGATATTTGCAGCTTCAGTCCTCTTGCATGCAAATGCGGCTTCTTGATAGAACTCTTCTATAGAGCAAGACAAGTTTACCCTATTTGACACTTAGGACCGAGCAAAATGTTTTGGGAAAAATCATACACTCTAACAGATACCCAGAAGTACATCCAGTGCCAAAGTCCAAAGCGAAGGAAAATATGCCACTACAATTGGCAGAAAGTAAGGAAATTTAATTGCTCTTCTGTTCAAGACCGAGCATGTCGCAAATGATATTAGGCATAAGCTCGGGTCCATTTGAAGAGAAGAGAAGTGTGCGCTTCGTTGCTACTATTTTCAGATTCTTTGGTCATTTGGAGAATTCGAGCGTGAAGCTAGGGGGTCATAGATTCCTGTCTCTGTACATAGGATCTGCAAGTTGCTTGTGACTTCCAAATTCCTCCATATCTGTTTAAGACTATCTACTTGTGCGCAGCATATATCCCATCCACATTTGCGACATCTAGAATCAGCGAATTCACTGCTGAACTGCATACTCACCATTACCTTCGCAGTAATTTTATTGCTCGTATCACCGTTGATTTATGATCACCTGTGCGTGTGCTACAATGATCCAGAAGGTTTGATATTACGCACCTCATATTACACGAGTTTACATATTCAATTGTTTCCACTGAATCCGCAAAAGCATCGGTTCATCAACACTCTAGACTCTTCGCTTACTCCTAGTTATTAGGTTCCTATGTTACTTTATACGCATTTAAACAGAATCACAGGCAATTCAGTGGATTTGTTCCGCTCACTGCTCTTGATCTCACAATTCACACCGCACATTTGAGTAGGTGCTATTGAATCATGTTTTGACAGTATAACCTGAAGTAACAAGATTAGCGGCTGACTGCCAATGCATTTCTACATTAGGATTAATGAACACTACTTCCTGTCCTACGGCTTCTAGTGTATTTGACGGTGGTCGCTCATGGCAACATTATGGATATCAATGACACCGGGACTTCGATTAATCGCAACCCATCTCTTCGCTCATGCTTCAGCTTACCGGTTCGTTGCATCAAATGTAAACGGTTGTACCCTCTCCACCGCGCATATGTGTGGGCTCAATGATTGTCACCATTTCTCCGAGCAGGAGCCATCCCTTGGGCTTTGCCTCGATTCGTGGCTACCGGTGTACTGTAGCTCTCCGTGTCCACTACTGGATGAAGTCAGTAGCACCATCTCGGATTAAGTTTGGAACCGACTGGGATCTCATGATTTCAGGTTTTGAATACAAATCGGTTCGATGCTGTGCAACTTAAGCCAGCAGTGAGCACTAGATCGACAAGGAGAAGACGTTCTCACTCCGCCGACTCACGTTAACCCATCGAAGGCTGACATTAGAAGCAGGTAACAATCAACAGTCATACGGAACTGGCATTGGTTTGCGAAACTCCGCAAATCAAGTCTAAATAGACGCAATGCAGATGTTGCCATGTTTGGTAACGGAACGTCTGCATCAGAAGTACCCGGCTCGATGAACAAGACGAACCCGAGTTATAGGTATTCTCAATAATTTCCAAACAATTCGTGCACAACTACTAAACTCCGCCTGCCGATGTGAGACCTTTGCTAGCCGGCAATCCTATACTCACAGGCAACTCTACTTCCTGCGCGAGTGTTTGCCAAGATATGTCTTAGTACCAAGTACGCACTACCGTCCACCCATCAACAATCATTTGGCTTGGAAGATCACCGAAAAGCATATAGACAGCGAATGCTACGTCTGCTGATCAGGGATGCGCACAATCGATGGCAAAAGCATTCAGGAGTAATGGACCAACAAAGGGACATATGTTTGTCCAACCTCGGGGAATACTTAAGCAGGGAGCTTAAAAAAGCGATTGCCTAGTTTGGTACCGAAACATCTACCACAGAAATGCCCGGCTAGGAGAACAGAACAAATCTCTCAAAATATGCCAACACTGTGCATGCCCACCTGTAGTCAGTTGTACACTGGATTCTCAAAATGTGGCTTATTCACTTTTGTATCAGAGTAACACGTTTCGTACACAGTTCCGCGACATCGGCTGGCCCCGGTTTTCCAAAGATTGGCCTCAATCGTGTTAGGTTGGCTCTATCCATAATACCTAGTATTTAACTGCAGCCATGTTGTAGTCTTCCGAGCGCGATCTTTACAGTGCCATAGTCAAGGAATAGTTGGCGGAGTCTTCGGTGCTTCTGAATTTGCTATGGACCGTGGGAGGTTGAAAACCTCAATCAGCATGTCCAGAGATAGTTTACAGGTCCTCTGTTTTTCTGGCTTGCACCAGGTTAGTCGTAACTGATTCACATGACAAATCCACAATTGTGATCCTACTTGCACTTGGTAACTAATCTTTTCCCGCCTACCAGTAATCTTTCCTGTTACCCAGTTTGGTTGACCGTTACGGTAATTGCGTGCGAGGACTATCTGACAGTGGATGAACGTACGTCGTCTTGCTCCTTGATGTTTAGGTTACCGTTGTCCTAGAGCAAATTTTCGTTCTTCAGTCAGTACTTTCGTTGATGGTCGAAAGCATCTAAAGATTTTCGTACGTTACTATTCATCATGACTTCTTCCGGGGAAAGTCCATTCGGCGTTTGGGGTTCGTGTGACCCGATATAGAAACAAAAACCTTTGGAGGATTTCCTGGGTCGTTCCCACCCCCGTTGTTTACAAGTGATCACGCTTAAAAGTGCCCACGATGCGTTCAGCCAAGGCCGTTGCATTGTGGGTGAAAAAGTGGCGTGTGGACTTGACTGATTGCACAAGTTGGACAAAAGTTCGAGAAAAATGCTGAAGCGAATTGTGTACTATTATAACTCACCAGCGTTTCTGGATAGCCAAACCGGCTGAATAGCTGTTTCACTTTCGAAACGGTTGCTTCAGTTGTTTGGCATTTCATGAGAAACACGTTGGGCCATTTGCTGTATGAGTCGAAAACGACTAATACATTGTTACCATTGATGGGTCCTGCAAAATCTACATGCACATATGTCCACTGTTTGTCAGAGGTCGGCCAAGGATGGAGTCCTGCTTTCGGTGTTGCTTATGCTGTGCATGCTTATTTATTGCAGCTCTACGCTAATTCTTCTAGGTGTTTGTCCAAGAAAAGCAGTGGATATAACTGTGTGATAGTACTTTCATTCGGCTTATTCAACGGTGACGGGATAGGAATTGTCGCATTAACTTGGATAACAAAGCAGTGGGAATCACAACTCTAACTGCAAATAGATTGCAGTTATCCGCGATAGACAGCAAATGTCTTCTTCATAGTACTGTTGAAAGTCAATTGCTGTATATGTGGTTGCCCACGTCGTTCGGCGATAATGGATCACTTGTTTAAGTTCGCATGACGAATCGCATCTGAGGTGACCGGAAGATCGTGTAAAACCTCATTCATAATTTATTTAATGTCTGGTTCCCTTGTTACGGCTTCAATCCCTGTGTCTTTCTGACTCTGTTGGTCAAATCCCATGAGTCGAGATAATGCGTCTGCGTGACCGAAAGAAGTAGTTGACTGATAACGTACGCAGTGCCCAAAGCTGCAGACAGTTAATTGTGTATATTGGAATTCCATTTTTATAGCCCAAAATGCTAATTAAGGATTTTTGTTCAGTCAATGACGTGAAACGGCGGCCGTGCAGCATCTTGTGAAATTTCCCTATGGCCAATATGATAGCCAAAGCGTCATCTTCAATCGGATTGTAGTGCTTTGCAATGGTTGTGAGAGATCTAGTGGCATGTGAAATAGGCTTTTGAGAACCGTCTGCATAATCATGGGGTTTGACTGTACCAATTCCCTCACCGGATGCATTTGAGGGTTATAATAATGTCCCCAGGAAGATTATAATGCGTCAACAGGAGACTTGAAGTTAGCAAATACTTAGTTGTATTAAAAGCAACTTCACATTGAGGTGACTAATTCTACGTAGAACTTTTGGTCAGTAGTTGATTCAGTGATGCACGTAGGCGATGCATTTCCGGCAAAGATGAGCTATAATGACCGAAAAGTCTTAAGAGCGAACAGAGTGAGAACAGATCCGACGGTAAAGGCATGTCCTAGTTCACTTGTACATAATCCGGATCCGAGCGTCGACCATACTTATCTAGGATAAAGCCTAGAAATTTGTTTGCAGTACAAAAAGAAATGAAAATTTTCCTCGCGTAGTCGGAAGCCATATTTCTGTATTCGGGTAGGCACATTATCCAGTGTGTTAAATGCCTCTGTCCTAGTCTGCCCCATAACAATTAGGTCATCCAGACAAGCCGCTGTTCCGGAAATTTCCGCCATCATGGTGTCCATTTAATGCTGTAAAATGGGTGGGTCCAATTTTACGCCAAAATGTAGACGATTTTAATGGAGTAACCCAAGCTGAGTGTTTATCGTATCCCCCGTGAATCCCCCGCTACATCCACCTGGAGACAGGCGTTAGACAGATTTATCTTGGAGAAGAATGTGCCCGATTTAATTTGGCAAAAAATATTCGCTGGCAATGGAAGTGAATATTGAATGAAGTGTAGGTCGGTCGGTTAAGTAACAAGTTCCCGTCGTATGAATACTGTTGAAGGAGATTTCATAAGTAAACTGTGCGACAAGATTAAGGACACCTCCAGAAGCATTATGGGCTCCGTATTCAGTCCTGACCAAATTCGGTTCCTTTATATGGTACCAGGTAATCAGGGAGATGATGGTAATGTCCGAGGCAGTAGCAAGTTGCATACGAGTTGATGTGCCGTTCCTGAGCACAATAATGAACTTCCTACGAGACAGAAAGTTAGTCTGAAAATCAACCTGAACGGGTAGCAATATGGCGATGGGCATTTTACAGTTCATATGGATAGAAGTGTCGCTTGCTGGTTTGTAGTCAACGCCTGATACAAAATTCACCTTTGTGGCCCATCTTATGACATTGTTGGCAAACGTGTCGTTTGAAAGGGCAAAAACGTTCGAAGTGCCATTCCGCGCATGATCAGCATGGAGTAGGTGGCTTATTAGGCTTTTGTCTTGAGTGTTTATTCGCCGTTTTTCGTATTTCGTTTTTCACAGCATGATCTGCACTGGATAGTATTCTGAATTCTGCCCAATGAGTGCGGTGTCACTTTCTAAGGTTAATATGCGCCTGCAATCAGCTGCAAGGAATTTGAGGGTCATGTCCGGATGTTGATCGAGCTCCGATTGTAGACGTATGCGAATTTCCGCTTCTTCAGGCGACTGTGAAGCTCTTATATATCAAGGGGATTTAAACTGATCATCCGTCAGTGAGCGTAGCTTAAAACATTCACGTTTGACGATATCGGCTCATTTGTTATGGTAATCAGTATCGCGTTCGAAGGTGTTCTGGCAATGAAACCGAACACTAAGCAATGAAGCTGAATCGCCGCATATCTTATAAATTTTGGGCAATGTTTCCTCAAAGTTAGGACTTTGAGCTGTTTCGGCAAGCTGTGATCTAGAAATCTGGAGTGTTCGTTCCAAGTTTTTGGAGAAGGAGCCCTGCTTTCCAGGATTTCTCCTTACTACTAAATTTTATACGGTACAAATCTTCCCATCGTTTGAATCATGGACTAAACACGAGACCCAGGTCTGGGGCGTAATTAAATTCATTGGTAAAATTAATTTAAATGTTAATAGAATTCGTGTGGGCATTTGGACGAATTTGCTCGGGTTACACGTTTAATCGCTGTGTCCGTTTTTTGACCAGTTTCATATGCGCTTCGGTTTTTACCGGTTGTTTCGTATTAATCCATGAATTTGTCTCTCATAGAACCCCGGCTGATATGGAGATTTTTCCGCTCTTTCAATCAATCGGGTAAGATACGCAGTTGCCAGTTGTTTTGGTCGAGCAAGGAGAAATGAATTCGGATGAGCTCCCAGAGACTCTTAGCCGGTATACCGTGGTATTGTCAGAACACGCGATACTGCTTAATAGTGCGTATCGGAAAGGTGAACACAAAACCGGACTAGGCAATTACCAACAGCACAAAACTGACCGTATGTCGTAGTCGAAACATGTGTGATTTTATAGCTGGCGGGTTCTTCACAAGTGTTGTACGTTGTGCTGGTCGAGTAATAGGTACAAGGTTGTGTTACACAAAACAAACACAAGATCTGTGGGTTTCGGTAAAAGCATGCCAATGCTAAGTATGCCCACCAGTAGTTAGTTGTACACTCGATCCGGAACATGTGGCTTATTCACTTTTTGTAACACAGTAACAAGTTTCGAACACATTTTCGTGAAGCCGTCTAGTTTCGGTTTTGCAAAAGCTGTATTGGAACAGGGTTAGGTTGGTTCTGGCCCTAACATTACATCCGGATTCTGTTCCAAGATCACCCTGTGAAATGTCAGTTCGTGCGTACAATGGAGGTGTTGTGAACCAGACAAACTTTGTCATGTACTTCACAACTTCAACATTAATATACACATGAAGACACGACGGTTTGCGATAAGGGTATAGGTTTTCTCATATAGGCATTCCAAGTGCTGGAAATAAACCCATATAGGTGGATGAAGTTTACTTTGACTATACTTTACTTGTATATGTGTTATTGTAGTGAACGGATTGACGTTTGACAAGAAATATCTGGGACCGCATCTGGAGGGTTGTTGAACTTTGCTACCTCACATTCCTTGCCTAATCACCCGCTATTCATCCTAATTAGCGTTTGTGGAAGCTACTTACGTTGCCAAAAGATATTGGTAGTTCAGTTCCGTAGTGTAATGGAGAGGCGTTTTATGTCGAGTATACAAGCTAATTCTGGATAAGTCTAGTAGGTTATTTACGGTGAAAAATAAACAAGAGAAAATCCAGTGTCGATCGAAGAACGCGTGAGATGTGATGGATTCCCTAATGGATCTGCATTAACACATGCGTGTTTACTTTTATGCGTGGATTATGATCCCATCCAGTGTTTTTGCTCTGCAATAATGTCAGCATCTGATGGTCATGGGTTCTAGCACACAGTACATGTGTATCAGGGTATTGGCAAGGTGCATTCTGAGTAGGGGCAAACTTGCTGACCAATTTGGATCCTCTGGAATGGTTAAAGGAATATCCTTAACTTTGTGGAATTTGTGGGGCAACCTAGATATATGGATGCCTAAAAGCCCATTAAGCCCTTTGTACTTTACATACATTCGAAGTGAATTAAAGTGACCCAATGGTGATATGTCTACTTATTTTATACAGCAAATCTGTAGGGCACAGAAGGATTTCGATGCACAGCCCTTCTCCGGATAACAACGGATGAGGCGTGTTGTGCGGAGCGCATGAACCATTCGGAAATCGCAAGCCGAATGCATGAATCATGTACAAATAATCTATGCCACCACATCTATGCTACCACATGTGGTAAGCATGAGTCAGGAACGAAATGAAAGGTAAAGATGAAGCAAAGTCATTTGAATAAACGACGATTGCGCAGTTTACGAAGGTTCAGAAAATAAAATGGAACAGTGCAATAAATATGGAATGGAGCATGGTTTAATTGTATGCTTTATCCACACCAACTTGTTTGACTGTGTAGTCCTCAACTCTAGTGACAGCAAGACATATCCTTAGATCATGGACGAGTAGTTGAAACATTGAAGATGGTAATTTTAGGAGAGTCTCTAAGAAAACCAGGAACAGACTGGGCCCGTGTACCTAGCCTTGAGCTGCGGCCTAATGGACTTCCATCATGTCGCCTAGATTGATGCAACCCTCGCATTCATAAGACATTGACCAATAAAGTTGCCTACCCCGAGAAGAAGGAGACCGCCGATTTCAGAATTCGGGAGCTTATATAGTAGATTGCAGACTGTCCAGAAGGTCGAATGCTATTTATAAATCAAGCTACACGGCGTCTAGTCGTACGCAAACGCATACAGGTTTCGTCTGGCTTGCAGTAGCTATCAGAAGGTTAGTAGTCTAGACTGACTTCGACGAAATCCTTTCTGCGTCAGAGTGAAAATTTTGTCACTGTCCATGTCACCCCCTAAGTATCTCAGTGATAATGGACACCATGGCCTTGGAGCCAACCGGGTGATTATTCGCAGCTTCTGCACGGCAAACACTTTTGCAGATTCAAGTAACAAGCCAGTGCTTCCCCATCGCTGGAACGTGCCAATTCTTAAATCATGGTTAATAAAATACTGTTTTTGGTTTCGCTAAACGCATTGTAACCGATTTTCATGCATTGGTGCTTTTAAATAAGAGATTCGATGGTTGACGCCTTCAGCGTTCTAGATTATGGCTGCGAGATCAGCCAGTCGATGTTTAGAAACAGTATTAGAGCAGTTTCCATCCCTAAATCGACATGGCTTCGTGCAATTTAAAGCCTTAATTAATTATCAACATTCAAAACGTAGAGACCTTTTCTACGCTGCATTTTCATGCAGCTTTATCTCTTGTTTCTATCCACTCTTGCAGTTGTTTAATGTTATGTTGATGCGAAGCATGTTACGATTGAACAGCAGAACAATGGCATAATACGAAAAATATCTAGGCTTGGCAAGTCCCGTGGGATGTTTTGTGGGAAGAAAGTTATTTCAAAAAAGTTACATATAATGGAAAGACGCATTTGTGGACTCACCATATTATCCTGGCTAATGCAAAAGCCTATCCGTCTACCCCAATTTCTTTGGGTTGGTGATTACAATATTCGTCTGCGTCTTGTCTTCGCTCGATGGACATACATGAAATCAAATAATCCAAGCAGTGTAATGCATCTTCGAGTCGTTTTAAAAAGTGGGTAGCGCGGACGCAAAAATGACAAAACTTGAGAGAATTTCACCGTTGGCAAATTAGAAGGAAAAGTAATTCCGGTGGCACTCAAACCGACGGTATTGGTTGGCCACTTCCAGCTCATAACCCCTGAATTCTGTGTTGCTTCAAATATTCCGGGGTTTTTCAAGACTGAGTTCACTAGAATGACGTCAGCTGTTCGACGAAGATATTTTCCGTTGTACACTCCCACGGCTGTCAGTCGCATCTAGTATGACACATGGAACATTTCCTTCATATTTTTCGTTGCCTTTTCCTGGGTGGTCTCAAGTGCGTTCAGGTCGCGTTTTAGCCATGCTTGCTACTCCTGGATTGCGTACTCCACATGGGGCCACACATACGCAGTTGACATTTGGGGGAAGATGGATGGGTCAAACTTCTAGTTTGCTCATTCTAAGAGACTAAAAGGTGAGTTTGCGTTGTTGGGTGTCTCCATTGACTGCTGCGAACAGCCGAATTCCACTTGCATCACTACCCCAAGGTCACCTTCCTCTCTAGCGGCCTGTAACTTGTGGGCTCTAAGCTCAACTGCGTAAGTGAGCTTGTGGCGTACGTGTACAGATTTGCAATTGTCCGAGGTAAAGGGAATTAGATTTGCCTTTGACAATATGAACAACATACCGTACGTAGCGATCTCCGGACCATGGCTGTTTGCTAGCTTTTAACATTTTGCGCTCTATGTATCCTTCCTAAAATATAATAATCATAACTTGTATTTGGCTGGATGCTTTATTATTTTCAGAGTAAGCTGGGCACTTAAACAACGCCTGACGCCATTCTTCTCAGCTCCAAGGCTCCGCTGCATTTAACTTGTGCATAGTTTCGATTACTTTGCAGTCTTTGGGAGGACATATCCTTGTGGGTTTTGCTTTACAGCCGGTCCAACTGAAATACCACCGTCAAGACACGGGACAAATAATTTTAATCATAGGAGTCTCTTTAGCTCCAGTATCCCCCTCTAAATATGTCGCACCATTTTTAACGTGAGTACGGTACGCTTCAGAGCATGTGCAACACCAGTTAAGACTACACACGCATTACATTTGTTTCATATATGAAATTTATCTACGGGCGCATTGCATATGTTCACGTTTCTCGGGTTTTCTACAGGTAGTGGAGCAGACGCACTATGTCGAATCTGGAGCACCGTGTCCATCCTCGCATCTTACGTCACCACTGTCAACGTTATCGCTTCTAGGAGCGACTCACAGCTTCTTCGTTGAGAACACTGCTACCGCAGCAAAGGAGGCCGATATTTTCACCACATCAAGTGACTCATTTCATGGTTGAACAATAAACAACGAGTTTAGCCATTTTGGAGGCACTGGGTTACAATCCCCGTTGGATGGTCTGGATCAGTTAGCGAAAGTGTCAGAAGAAGAATAAAATTAATTATTTCACCAGGACGCATAGTGCTGTGTGTTTATGATACAATATTTCTTCATTCCTTCTACTAGCACATCACGAGTAAATGATGGATGGTGAATGAAAGGCATTTTATTCCACAAGTTGATAAAAGCTAAAACGCAACAAGATGCAGATGGGAAGAGTAGAGCATTTAAATGCCATTTGATTATGATTGATGTCAGCGCAGCAACGACCGATAAAGTGAGTGCGCTTTAGAACGAAAGTACACAACCAAAACAAGGATTTCTGCAACATCCCAGGAGGTTACACTGTCCTGTCAGCTTCAGAGAATCACCTTAAACTAGTTTTACTGCTGAGCTGCTGTAAGGAGCGTACACATGAATTGGATCTTGCGTGCTTACGTAGGTCACTGTCCACTTGCCTTGTAATCAACGATGCCATCCACTGAATGTTTTTAAGCATTTTAGCTTCTGTTTGCATAAAACGTTAGTAATCCTAATGGCGCACCTGGCGTCTTGATCTTAATGCTTCGCTAGAGCAGGGTGATCGCCTTTCAGCAATCGCTGCCAGGCGCAAACTGCGCATTCAACATGGGATGAACAGTATACTAAAATCTTCACATCGTAAGGGCAAGGAGAACTTTAAATGAGTAAAATTCCCGACGAATATACGAAAACCTCGTGACTGGTACCTGCCACTTGGTAATAATCCAGTCTTTCTTAATCTCCTTAGTTAACACTGAAAACGTCTGATCTCACATTTGTTCCAAGTTGTTTCCAATGTGCAGTCGTTCTCACAATGAAACTGTGGACAAACGTAAATCCATTGATATTTTTATGTGCTACACATATTTGGTCCCCCATTATTTGTTCTGTTACCCAGATGTCTGATGGTCAGACTAATGAAACCGAACCTTTGCAAACAGATGGACTTTGTGACCAGTCTTGCCTTGCCCTGGTAAGACGCAGGCAATGACCTTGAGTTGCTCAGTGTTTTATTGATTTTCCTATTGACCCCCTTTTTCAATTGCATTCCTTTACTCTTTCTACGATTTGTCTGTAAGCGGCTGAATGAGAAGACACGAAATAATCTGAATTCAGGTTATCCCGCAGAAATGCTGTTCGTGCTTGCTCTCTTGAAATATTTATACATTATTGTTATATACCGAACTTCCGAATTTTAAATTAACTTTTCAATATGCATAGTCTCATACCTCCTAAAACTATGGTATTTTTCTTCCTTTTCCCAAGCATCTGCTTAAACGTATATAAACTTTTTGAAATTGTCATGGAGTCCGACGAATATTGAAACGAACTCCATGGCGCAAGTATAAATGGAATTAGAAACAAAAGTGTTTTGTACAGCAACGTTGTAAAAACCGTACTGCATTTCCTTTGTACCTTATAATCGGAGCAGCTAAGCTGGCCCGTGCCAACCTAGTTGAGAATACACCAATTAAGAAGAGCTAGCGTTATCATTGACATGCCGATCACTGCTCTAGAAGTGACTCCACTCCTTGACACTACATGTTTATACAAGAGAGATTTGTGCCTCTAATGCAATCTTTTCCAATTACAATATTGCGGTATTCATGATGTATTAGAACTTTTATGGTACGGATGACAAGCTTCTGAAAATGCACGCACTTGGTACATAAAGCCGCTATTTTCAAATACAGGTAGTTGAGAAGTTCTCCCAAGTTTCCATATCTTCAAACTGAGTCAATGACAAGTACAACACCGTAGTACTTCGAGAAACTTACACCAGATGACGGTAATCATTTCGTAACGACGAGATTTAAGCTATCCACGGCATTGCGGAGTTTCCCTACATAAACGGTTATAAGCGCCACCGATCAGTTTCAACTGCTTCGTTCTTAGACGGCCTAATTCGCGTGATAATGGCTCCGCCCTGAACCCCGCAGATACAGAGAACTAATGAGCTTCGAGCTAAATGTCTACGGGAACACGGAGCTGAGTGAATAGCATTCGAAACATGGATCAATATCTAATAGTGAATAAAATGATGGTTCAACACTGGTGATTGTAAATGGGATGTAATAGACTAATTGGAAATTTGTACATTGAAGCAGTTGTTTGGTATAATAAAAAGCGAGAGTGAGGTACTGTCGCTTTGCTGACGAATGAGGCGGTCGCATACAAAACATATATGTTGAATACACAAGCGACAGAAACCGATGCAGCCTAAGCTCTCAGCCCCAGTTGGGAACGAGGACCCAAGATCCAACTTTAATGAGTAGGTGTCAATGCGCCAAAAATATGCTTTTGCTGGTTTCCTTTATTAACACTGGCCGACAATACATTAGTTTTGGCTTTTGTGCCAAGTAATATATATATATATATATATATATATCTGTATATCATCACTGCATTTTAACTCACTTTACTTCCCTAGTATGGTAAAATTTAGTAAAAGTAGAAAGCTGACAGGAAATGGCCTTTATCATGGTACATACATTTTGCTGCCTAGTGAGCCATGAGCTAGGCCACTCGGGACCATCACCGAAGCGACGACGGGTCCTGCAGTGAAGGTAGGCAGAACCGGCGCAGCGTTTGTAGGTACGCTGCATCTGGTTTACTATCCGCGTGCTCGCAAGCCAAGTCTCTTTATTTCAGGTGGTAAATTTGCAATTTTCTCCTAATTCTTTTCTTTCTCATATAACTGTCGACCTGTACTAACTTTCATAAACTTGCACACGTCGCTTAACTCAATTGTAGTTAAATTCGATACCATTTCGTGTTTGTGGCATTTCCGTAAATTAGACTTTCTGACTTCGTGAACTTATGTCGGATTCGTTTGTAGACAACTTATTTCATATGCTCATTAATTTAAGATTTTTGCCACGTTTCCTTATGCAGTACTCGATTTATTTTCTTTGTTAACTTTCAAGTGATTGGCTGTTGTTTGATATCCCCCGTATGGCTGCGCTTCATGTGCATGTTGACAAGGTGCGTACCTGTCTATTACCTACTACCTCGTCCATACTGCCTCAGGAGACAGTCGATCGTTTTTGGAGGGGAAAGGGTGCACGGTTCTTGTGGCCGTGGTAGGATCAAAGAGTGGTTCTATGCACTCAGTGTGGAGCGGACTACGGTCCAGCCACCGCCTTGTGTGCGCTTGATTCCCCAAATACATTGTGCTTGTGATTGCCTGTGAAGAAGTATGGGCCGGCTCCGTTGATGAAATGTGGCTCCCATCCACATGCTTCCCTGTCTTATTCCTTCGGGTTTACACTGGATATGGGGTGTGTGGATGGAGCTGTGGGTGGTGCAGCGCAAGCCACCCGTGGTCCCTCTGTAGGCGCAGGCGTCCGATGGCTTGCCACAGTGACAGACAAATCCGAAACCGCATGCCGCCAACCATATAGATATGCAACAAATCAGATACAGATGTAGCAATAAACAAGAAATATTACAGATATATGTCATCGATATATAACAGTGCAAATATCAAATGCAGCGGTACAGCCTAGACATAAGTACTACGGCAACAACAGTTAAACGGAAGGGGTTAAATGATGCCATTTCATGCTTCTGTGTGCGGTTTTCCTCCATCTCTCTGGTTAATGAGTACGGAATAATAAGGATAATTAGCTGTACAATTTAACCTCACTTAGCTCGATTTCGTGCTATGTGTTCCGGGAGTCGAACCTAATTGATATATTTGTTTGTAATACTACTATCCTGGAACACACTAAACCGGGAATCGCTAGACAAGAGTACAACGCTTTCACGTTTTGTCACCATGTGACATGCTAATCGGTGCGCGAGTTCTCCAGGGCATATATTGTGAGGATGAATAGAAGACGATATTTTAGCCGGTAGCACGATGTGCACGCAACGCAGACTTGCCAACCTGTTTGCAAAGTAATAACCTATGGAGTTGAGTGGATACACTGACTGTGACATGGCATCTGACCTCACGACTACGAATGTGAACGCCCACCGCAAATACTCGTTGTCAAATCTGACGCAGAACTAGGATCCACACTAAAGCATGCAGCAAGGAAGGGGTTAAAGCAACCGCATTTTCGCAAAGGTACTTATCTTGGTGACAACAGAGTTTCTTCGGTAATGGAATTTGACAGAGTATGAAGAGTTTAGAGTGTATTATTCCTTCCAGTGGTGCGAGCGACTAATGTAGCTACCCGGCTTTCGCAGACCCTTACCTATATTAGTAAGTGCTGCAAAAGCTGGATGTTGGTCCTGGTGCAGCACTATGTAATTTTAGGAGGCAAATGTTGTGCGGAGCATAGAACAGTTTACAGTTCTCTACTGATGACAGCACCCATGGCTTTATCAAATTGTGTGGTGCTAGTGGATCACACAAGCCGAAGTAAGAATTACTCAGACGGGTCACCACAAGCCTGATAAGCGAACTCAGGGAATCCCACGTAGTCCATGTTGATGGACGATACGTCGAGTTAAGTGCTTTCGTTTTAGTCTATTGACGTTTAAGGTCAAAATGCACGCCATAACTTTCGCGTGCGTTCGCTGGAACACAGGGCACCGCAAGCGTGCATGAAGAGTCTGATTTTGGTTGGTATATACACGCACATCGGCCATATCGCTGCGTCGTTTTTGGAGAACTTACTTACCACCTGTAGACCGAGCAGCTGATGATCAACGTACAACCAGAAAACGATTCTTGAAAGAAATGACAGAGGTAGCTTGATTTAGTCGACAAACACAGGGAAGACTCAACAAAGTTTAACGATGCTCGGCTGTACAAGGGCTGAGCTACTACATCGGTGAGACTGCCCGCAAACATGTGACTTTTTAAAATTAATGACACTTCTTAGAACAAAGTCTTACGCAGTCGCTTGGCTTTTGTTGGCATTAGTCAGTAAGTTCCCACTAATGGTGTCGTAAGACTGTTGAGGAACAACCAGCTCGAATGCAGGAAGCCGCTTTTGACTGCGGATGATAAAGACAGAAGTAACCGGAACTCAAAGTGGTACGAGCCAATTAAGTCTGAGGAAGTGGACGTTCGCGAAAAGACACTGAGCAGTGTAATGATCTAGGAAATTCCATCTGGCTACCACAAAAGCTGGGGGTTCCTCTGTTTATTGATTGTAACGAATGAAAACGAATGTGGTGCTAGAGTGGATTCGAGGTGTGTTTAAGGAGTTACAGATATCATCGGGCCCAAGTTGGACGGAATGCGCTTTGAGACTATTAATCCGGTTTCGTGCATCATTATTTTGACCAATGCAAACAGACCGGATAAGTTTTCAACATTTTATTTGAACAGACGTTTACTAGGCTTCAGAAATTAGACCCATCATTTTCATCCGGTTGCAATTGGCTTGATACCACAACAATAACGCTACCTTAACTAGCAGTAGTTGCGATCAAAAAGGAATCTGCTATGGCCATATTTCGTGAGGACCTCAGACAACTGATATGACGCACAGTGGCTGAGCAGTGATGCCTTCAACCTGAATTGCTTAGCACACACCATACAGATGTTCCACGAAGCAATGTTAGTTTGATGAACAAATGCGTAATCGCTACTTTATTGGAAAAGCCAATAAAACTCATCCGTCATTTGAACGACTAAATGAAATCTCGAAATCGTGCGAATTACCGTTACAGCGAAGACGCATTCAGCACATTTGTCCCAATGCGTTGATATGTAGCGGTGAGTGTGTCAGTAATGCTTTTGTTTCCACCCATTGTTACGTCTGTAGATAATGGCTTTGTTTGTGCCGAAAATAGTCTCACCTCATTGGCCACCACGTTGGAAAGGTGGATCTGTTTCCTGATCACTCTCGGTTCTTGTGATGATTCAAAATTATTCCGGGTGCTTTATCAACATTGATTTGCCTTAGAATTGGCACTCCAAGAGCTCACATATGCGAGCAACTCTAGTTGTTGTTTTCTGACTTTGTGGATTATGGGGCGTAAATATCATTCAGCAATCACATTTCTATTTGATCACATGGTTGTCGGTTTCAGTTTCTGGCATAGTAACTCGGAGATTTCCCCACGAAGCGAGAGGATTTAGAGTTGACTTGAAAGTTGCCTCAGCAACACTAGATTACTGTCCAATATCTTGTCAATCTGAACTTTGCGTCTGTCTCCGAGAATGGACTTTATGCACAACGATACATCCTACCTGTCTTTGAGTCCTCCAGAGTAAAGCTACCGGAATTTGCACCTACAGATTTACCATGGACGCCTTGCGCTGCATCCCACAAACAGTCCATCCAAAATACAAAGATCCAGTGTAAACCGGAAGGAATAAGGCTGAGAGACATGTAGATGGGAATCACACATTTTTGAAAGCGCCCCACATTTCTTCGCTTTGCATGTAATTCATTTGGGCACGGTGAAACATATATCCTAGACATCCACAAAGCAGTGGCTCGGTTGTACCCGTTCCCAACTAGATGGAACCACTATGTGAGCTTAACACTGTCACAAAGTAGAATCACCCCGTTCTTAACAACAATCAAGGTTCTCCTGGAGCCAGTTATCCATGTGGAAGATTTCGACTAGTTGGCATCTGCCGTCATTCCCTACAAGTGCATCAATTAGCACGCACCCAGGATGAAAGAAGATAAACATGTAGACACAAATACAGATCGGCTGCATCGATGATGCAGCACACGCGTTACATCTACAGTATTACTGGTTTGTTTAGCGAAATGCGTCAGAAGCTGTACAATTAATGGTGTTGCCACTTACCCATTGGAGCTTTCCCGCGTGGCTTTTAATCCTATCTCCGTCGTCAGGCACCTTGGTGCAGATCGTTGACACATTTCTTCTGACTTATTACAGAAAGTGAAATCAGCAACACCGAAGGCATTTCACCGGTTGAAACGCTGTTGCAGAAAAACATCCATGTGCTTTATGATGTCATCAGACCTCAGAAGGAACAATTACTATGTGCAATGATCCGGGATGCCCATAGCTCGGGTTGCTGGTTAAGGTTTTCATTGGTTCTCCGTGCTAAGTAATTTAATGGTAAACGTTTAGACACTTCGCTCAGTCGCATCTTCAGTGTACTGCTGCGTAGAGGAAAAGCTCAGTTTCAGTTTAATTTTCCTGTACGTTTGCCATTAAGTTACCCAGCTCGAAGAACCCAACTAAACCTAACAATTCACATACCGCAATCTCTAGACACGGTGCTCGCAGGCGCCTTTTATCTTGCTTAATATCTTCTGGTGCACCAGGCTCCGATGGCTCGGCCACGTGTTAGGCTTGTCAGCTTGCCGACTCCCGCGACTAGTGTTGTTTGTGCTTCGGGGTTGTGTATTGAATAACAGGAGGTGCGGCCAAGCGATGACTTGGTCAAGAGGAATGGAGGACCTCAATTCGAAGCTGGCCTCATTTGGAGCATCTCGGCTCCCTGGTTGGGTTCCGAATGACAGTGAACATGTTTGGCTGGATACAGTGGCTAATATGGCTGGGAGCCGACCTCAGTGACGTTCGTGCTGCGCGTTTCTTAATCCTACCCTATCCTTTTTAGCCTCCACCTCCAACCACGATCTCACTATATAGCTTTATATAATTTCGCATGGGCATTTTTCTGCTGCATAGTAGTTGGCTGGTAGCTTACCGGAACGGTGCTCATCCGTTACCGGGAGCTCAGATGGCTTGAGCTTGTTGTAGTTTTTCCCATTTTTCTTCTGTGTATTGCGGCACAGTAGCTGAGGTGTTTCCAAACTCTAGCTAACGTGTATAATGATGATGATGGACACATTCTGACTATAGATTATCGTACCCATTAGTTCAAAAGTGCCATGGACCCGGTGGGATACAAATGCGACAAATTGATCTAGGGTATCCAGGTGGGGACATTAATTTGCTTGAGACATGCCAAAGAGCTGTTAGTAGCAGAAACTGACGGACAAATGCAACACCAAATACCAATAATGGAGTAACATCTGGATATACTGGTCAAAGCATGTGCAACGGAAAATACCTAATATGCCGTAATATGTGTGAATATTCTGATTCACCCTGAACCCTGACGGCCAAAACCTCGAAGCAACGGCGTATGTTCGTGTCACCTACGCAGAGCAACCCAACTCAAAGAGGAAGTGTCGAGAAGGCAATCTTTAGGGGAGCATCCGAAGCGCCGATCATTTATACGAAGCGAAATCGTGGTCCGTGAGCCTCCACTCTCCCCCATGGATGGGACGAACCTATAGCCGAAAAAGTGAATCATCCAATTATCACGAGAGGTATATTGTTTGATTGCTCATAAGCTGACCATTTTAGTGGTTCCAACGTGAGTTCCGCATACCGTTCAACAGTGTTTGATTTTACTTTTATAACGTAGGATGTAAGTAGTAGATACAACCGCGTATACTGCATCATAAGTTGAACCGGTTTTTACTCTTTCCTATGGTGCCCAATGACCTCTTCAGATCGATAATCATCTCTCACCCATAAAACTTGCCCCTCATCTCTTCGATGTTAACCCTTTGTGCTTACGTTGATGGCTTATTAAACCGGCTTGATTGAGACCCGCAAGTCCTCTTACGCCACAGTAATAGGTGATTGATGTTGATGAAGTAAGCTCTACCAACTCCTGTCAATTCCCAAGCACCACTTTTCTTACTGCAGCAGCAGTATTTCCATTGCAGCTGGACCCAGTTCTAGGCCAACGTTTGTGTGCTATTCATTAATGATTTTTCGCGGACCATCAATTCTGAACTCCTGCATTTTGCTGACAATGTCAACCTTTGGGGCAGGTGCTAGGCGACCTATATACAACTCACCTGTAGACAAGCCGAAGACTACTGCTGTTCAACGGAAACAAATGAAGTAATTATTTGCAAGACATCAGAACACTTGCCGAAATAAGCAAAGACTGGAAACGCCGCAGCGATCGTCCGGCGAACGCGATGTAGGCGTACTGGTTCATGATGACGTGTGGTTATTTGTAATCACAAGTAAGCATTACAAGTGCTGGTGTGGAGGGGCGTGCGGACAAATTGACATTTCAGTTTTTCAGCAGATGATCGAATGTATAAGAGAGTTCGTAGAAAAGAGTGCAAACTGACTAAAACAGCCCAACAGATGGCGAGATTCATTGCTGTTACCAATATCAAACAAAACCGTTCTTGTTCTTCAGCAAACCCCTCAGAGATTTGTCCCTAAGACAGAGGGTAACGCTAGTCTTACAAAGCGCCCAACGGTATCCGCGCTACCTACTCAAAAACTTACTAACCCTTGAACTAGGCAAGCCACATCCCGGGTGACTGCCATTACCTCATCCCTAGACGTCATATCACGCGAGATGGTCAGAACACCGAAGTCGACAGTCCACAGCCGCGTAACGTACGCATCGCTCGCCTCGATAAAAGCGCCAAAAGAGACCCGTACATCCGTTTTATGGACCAAGCATAAACGATGAGACACCGTTTTTAAAATGTTCTTTAGTGCCTGCCCAAAAATCCAAGGTGCCAGCCACAACACTCAAACTGACATTTGCTAAACAGAGACACAGTGCGTTAACGGTTGTGTGCACTAACGTTCCTGAGTCAAGATCTGGCACAGTAAAGGGAAAGTTGAGAGATGATAGCAAGCAGTGATATTCTATCTGCGATGCGATTGGTATTCGGTTTTAGCCAGCTGGACTACAACGCGTAGCGCGGCAGCCAAATTTAGTGCACTACAGAGAAACCCGATGTCTTCGAGTAACCTCAAATTCAACTGAGGAGACAGACATAGTCCTTTTCTCAGCAGTTCATCTTCGCAACTCATCGAGCGGGGTACTCATACTACCAGATATTTCTTTGAAAGAAAGGTCGAAGGAAACAGCAAACCATGGCGACTCTTCTAGGAACGAAAGCAAAAATGTGTATTTGTTTGTCGTGTTATTGAACTGCTGAGAACTCCTGATCACGAAGTGCAAAATCATGACCGAGATCAGTGGTGCTACTTCTGCGAAGAACTCTCTCTGGACCACATTATCGCCAAATCACTAACGACCATTCCTTCATTTCCAGCGTAAAAGGGCTGCGGTCCAAACAGATTGAAAGTCGTGCTACACCCCGATGTAATGGCGGAAGTCCTGTTGGATAGGTGGTTGAAGCATCGCTCCAGGTTACTTACCAAGATTAGGCTAAAGATAGCATACGCACAGCCACCAGTTTTCAACACTTCATTGGAACATGCAACCTCAATGAAATATTTGCCTCCAGAATCTTACGGCGTTGTAGACAACATAGCATTAGAGACACCTGAAAGGACAGGAGACATACGAGGGAACATCTCGATCTGAAATGCTCCACACTACCACGCAGCTTGCCTGAAATTCAAAAACAAATGACCCAAGCAAACAACGATTGGCTCAACACTAAACGCGAATTTTATATTACTCATGAGTAGTAGGATTTTTAGATGTAATCTTTTGAGGTATCATCCCAGTAGTACGCAAGTTATATAACAGCCTGGTCCGGAAATGCACCAGACGCGTTTCGCCCTAATGGGACTCGTCAGTGGGGCGCATTCCCTCGGTCCCCTACTGGGGATCGAACCCACGACCGCTAGCCATTGTCAGTGCCAGTGGAAGATAGGTGGTGATATATCCCAGTTAGCTGGCAAATTATATTCTTCAGCCAACTTCCCCCATGCCTCAGTAGCTTAAGCTGCTGCCTAGTAGGCATCTGCCTCTAGTGGTCATGGGTTCGATCCTCAGTAGGGGACCGAGGGAATGCACACCACTAACGAGCCCCAATATGGCGAAACGCGTCTGGTGCTTAGCCGGACTAGGCTGCACTATGTAAGTTGGGAACTAATGGGATGAATACCTTAAGATGAATACGAGTTTGTTGTTCGTGTACATTTGTCAAAAGGCCATATTTGAATAGCACCATATCTAGTGTTGAAGGAGAGCAACTAAGAAGTCTTCTTGTCGCAAAACTAACTTAGCGAAAGAAGGTATTTCCTTGCGCACACTATAAATCTGTTTCTCCCGCTTTTCCCTAGTGATGGAATCATGCTCCCAATCTGCGGGAGAAAGGTTTGCATGCCACAGTGGTTACAAAGTTCGCTGCAATAACTGCTGCCCGTTTGAACAAGTTAAGAATCACCACGTCCTATGCTCGCGTAAAAAACGGCTACGGTACACATAATGTATTATCTCTAACCGGTCTTCCAAGCGCAGAACTCATGGCAAGTTGGATATCCATGGTTTTCATAATGAACAGTGGTTTCAAATATCCATATTAAGAGTTAATAAGGTGAAGTGCACTACCATCTTTTTGATGTCTAGGTTCATCTACACTTTACTATGAATAACGAAACACTAAGCCACCGATAGTATCACCCCGAGACAACCAGGCTTCAGTAATCGCCGTCACACCAGAAAACTTATAGCTTACTGACAGTTCCTCCCATACATTTTCTGCTGCAACTGCTGTCGTAGGCCATTCACATTACAAATGTTTACCTTATTTATTTTACAGTTCCCCCGTCGAAGAATCTGAGGGGATAGTCCTATTTGAAACATTTGTTAAGTGGTCGATTACTCCAGTAATGAGTCTCTTAGCAGTATTGGTTGGTTTCTATAGACGCCTACAGGATAAGTTCAGTTATGTGGATCATGACCGCGGTGCTTTTACAGTATGATTCAAACAGCTTTCCAATTGGTGCTTGTGTAGACCTACTTGCCTTGTTAAGTCTTTCGCCAGTTTGTTTACCCTAACATACCTTGGTAGAACCACTCTCTGTACTATCCAGCGTACTGTTACACTGGGCCACAGAAGTTTAGTCAACCTCCGCAGCCAGCGATACGACCTCTGTTGAGACTGCAGTTTCATATGGCTTAGGCTGCCTGCATTCTGTCAATTGAGATGCGGCGCCAACTTCTGCATTCCTTTTTTCTACCGTCAGCGGCGGAACTAAATCATGTGCTAGAACCACAACTTCAGCAGTCACGGGCCGGAAGTGATCTTTGTTGGCAGTCATGGGTTTGGAAAACAAATTGGCATTAGTACCTCAAGTTCGGCTTATTTGTTCGAATTAAGCGTATCTGTTGCTCCTTGCTGCCTGCCATTGGTATGACCCATCTATAATATAGACCTGTTTAGTAATATGTCACGGTGTACGGGATCCTTAAATTCTACCAGTATAGGATTAGCAAACCTCTGCCGCCGCAATGCTCCTGCTTCACTCCAATTGTCAACTCGATGTAGCTTTTTGATTGCGAACATGCAACGGAAGACAGGCTACGCGGATGAAATCATACATCCATCTTTCGTCTAAATCAGGTCGAGTCTTAGCTTCCCTTACCACCAGCTCCTTTCTGTTGTAGATAAGAAAGTTTCTTTGTCTGCTCATAGCAAATGCCGCACTGTGCCGACCTCAATTCACTACCTTCCGCGCGTAAATAACCCTTGCGTAAACTCAGCCGCGAATCAGCTGTTCCTCAATGGTGTGTCTGCGCAAACACATTCAGCCATCATTATCCTGCCCCTTAGAGCCCTTTGGTGCGAAAACCTAGTGACCTACCATAGCAAGCTGAGCCAAGTGTATCTGCTAAGTTTAGTTATGGAAGCAAATCCAATTCGATTGGCAATGTCAAGCTTGCAGATCAATAGAGTTCTGGTCTAGCCTAGAACACTTGTGGTGGTACTACAACAGACATCTGTCGCAGTGAATTCCGTCTTCGAATGCAATGCTGTAAGTGCTCACTTCAAATTTATAGTTGATTTCATTGGTCGTGGTTTATAGTTAACATATTGTAGAACAAATATGGTTTACAGTGGGCTAATGAATGTGTAAGAATCATACCACAGGAGCCACAGTAAAAGAGAGTACGATGTCAAGGTTTGACGGCGAAACATGCAAAATGATTACTATGAATTAATACAATCTATCACAATGTGAGAAGCAAAATTAGTGTGCTAAGCAGCAAATACCGTGAATTGGTATGAATATAAGAATAGCTAAAGGGAACCAATTTATGTACCGAACTCACACGATGTTACCGGAGCAAGCGGTAGTTACCCAACGTAACTCAATCAGAAGTACATCGCGTGTTAACTCATTTTGATGACAGTGATCCATTAACTGTTGGAACGGAGTAAAGTTTTCACACTCTGCAGCTGTGGGATATACCTCCAATTTGATTTTGAGGGAAAAAATAACAATAAAGCGCCTTTACAAAATCTCAAACAGCGCGTCATTTACTCACTCAGGCTTCCCATCTTAGTTAAGCGGTGTCTCCATTGCACATCATTCGCGTCTCTAATTGCTTATTGACAGTAGATGGAAAAGACTAGCGCACAGTCGATCCGTGACCGATAAACTGATGTCATTATATTCTTAATAACGATACTCACAGCTACCTCAACTCTGTCCTAATCCCTAAGGTGCAAAATGCAAAACAAAACGGTTCATATACACTCTACCTGCGGGGAGTCTGGAGCTGACTTTTCGCAGACTGAAACATGGTACTGAGTTTGGACGCACGTGAATTAAATGTTTTCAAGGAGATTTTCTAACGTGTCCTTCGCATGTGGACAGATTGATATGTAGGTGGGATGCACTGAGAGATGGTTATCAATTTAATGTGCGCAGCTAGTGTTGAATACAGAAAATTGACTGGCAAATAATAGTTGCCAACGGCATTGTTAGAAGGCGGAAAAGCATCGACTCCAATTGATCTATCGCTACTCTACGTCGTCCTGTATTCTGATACGTAATATTGCATCTGCTTATCTAAGTGTTTCTTTACTCCATTCGAATTATCACGACTGGTATAAATTCCATACGGAATATAACATAACTGGAACCCCGAAGACTATTATAACACCAACAATGGGTGGCACAAGTAGAGGCGGAGCAAATTGCCATCACGGGTGTGCACCCAGAGCCGAGTGTTCCCCACTTCATTTGGATGGTAAGGCTGCATATACTTGTCGCGCATGCATTGCACAGATCGGCCCAAACAGGGTGGAGTGTGAAAGTGAAGACAGCCAATAAGTCGCCTGTGCTTACTGTGTTCGTGTGGAGCACCCTACTGATAGTGAGTTGCTGAACATCCGTCGTTTCGGTTCGAGAACCCTAGTCTGTGAGACAACTATCCGTATGTTGCTGTTTGCTGACGACTGTGCGTCGATTGCACACAGAGCGAATGAGTTGCAGCACATGAGTAGTGTTCTGGTTTCGACAGCAATCGAATTCGGGATCACCATCAACAAGAGCAAGACTATCTGTCTCTTTCAGCCTTCACTGTAGGTGCAATATGCAATTTTGCCGCGAAGCAGCATTGGTGCTGAAGTATTAGAAACCCCCTTACGCTTCTGCTACCTTAGGAGTGTGATGTCGATTGACCAGCAGCTTCATGATAAGCTTCGTATCCGCGTCTCTAGGAAAGCAATGGCATACCGGAAGCAAGAGTACCGCGTGTGGAACAACTATCGACTTAATTTTGGTACCTAGCTGATGGTGTACACACCCATGGTTCTGTCCGTGCTTCTATACGGCAGCGAAGCGTGGATGATGTACCGGCGAGATGTGAGATATCTCAAGCAGTTCCATCAGAAGTGTTTGCGTTGGATTCTGCGCATCATTTGATGTGGCCGATTTGAAGATACGGAAGTGTTGCGCCGGAGTGGAATGTATGCAGTGGACTGCATACTATTGTTGAGACACCTGAGGTGGCTCAGTCACGTGAGCCGTATCGATTCTACGCGGATACGTAACCAACTATTATATGGTCAGCTGAGTGTGGGGAAGCGGCATGTGGGGAGACCATTTTTACGTTAACAGGACATGCTCAACGTGAGGCTCTCACATTCTAACCTTGCTTGCAGATCATGGGAATCGAAGGCGGTTGATCGGCGTGCATGGCACGATCTGAGCACGAAGGCAGTTACCGAAGTGCGGGAGAAAGACCTCATACAATGCAGAGAAGAGGCGGCAAGTGCGGAAGCGACAAGCACCGATGGGTTGTACTCCATCGACATCGAGCGCATCTGGATTTAGCACATGCGGTCGCTAGTGCCTGGTTCAGGCAGTTCTCGTAAGTCATGCGCGAGGTCACCCGGGGCCACCACAGAAGCTAGAACGGGTGCTGCAGAGAACGTAGGCAGAACCGGCGCAGCGTTTGTAGGTACGCTGCATTCAATTTACTAACCACGTGAGTGCATGCTGAGCCAATTTATTTCAGATGGTAAATTTGCTATGTTGTTCTAATGCTTCTATCTCGTATTAATATTTACTTGAACTACTTCTATAAAATTACACATGTGGCTGAAGGCCATCGTAGTTAATTTCCATAACATTTCGCGTTTGTAGCAATTTTAAGATACATTTTCTGACGAATTGTACCCTTCCTAGAAGTTTTTGTAAACAATGTTTTTTGCGTTCAGTTAGGGAAGAGTTATGCCACCGTATCTGTATATATTATCGGATTTAGTTTGTTTCATCTAGTCATTTCAAATGTTTGGTTGTTGCTTGATGACCCCGGTATGGCTGTGCTTGATGTGCATTTTGACAAGGTGCCTACCTGTCTATTACCCACTACCTCGTCCATACTGGCTCTAGGACACAGTTGGCCGTTGCTGGAGGCGACGGGTGCACGGTCCTTGTGGCCGTGCTAGGCTCGAAGAGTGGTTCCGTGCACTCAGTGTGGAGTGGACTACGTTCCAGCCACCACCTTGTGTGCGCTTGATTCCCCAAGTCCAGCGTGCATGTGTTTGCCTGTGAAGGAGTGTGAACCGACTCGGTTGATGAAACGTGGCTCCCATCCACGGCGTCCCGGTCTTATTCCTTCGGGTTTACGTTGGATATGTGGTGTGTGTTTTGAGCTGTGGGTGGTGCGGCGCAAGCCATCCATGGGCCCTTTGTAGACGCAGACGTTCTGTGGCTGGCTACAGTGCGATAGGCAAATCCGAAAACGGATGCCGTTAACCATATCTAAAATAGATAGTTTAGGTTGAGTTGGAATGCGACGTTGGTTTTAAAGCCATGGTGGTAAAGCTAAATCATACATTTGGTTTACCTTTCTTACATGTTTACACTTTCCAGAGATGACCATAATATGATAAAAATTCCCAGATGGAGCCAATCTGGGTGTGACGGGTGTTTGTATATGGAATATGATTGACTTAAATTGCAATTCAGTCGTGCCACAAGGAGGTACCAATATCATCGCGCTGCTTCTCGTTCTAATGTATATTCGATGCACAGTTCAAATAAAATTAACTAATGACAGCCACCACAAAGGCAAAAGTCATTTTTAGGGAACATATGTTTTCGATCATGTTTCATCAGGATAGTACAATCTACCAGTTACATGGGATAGACAGACAGATGTAGTTGTTAAAACGGGGTACAATCAGCTTACAAGAAGTCAGTCATCGCAATTAATCAAGTCGATGTCGGAGCCTTCATGCGATCCACTTGAGTAAAAGTCACTGCTCGCTTGTGCCAGGGCAGTTGTAATGTCTGAAGCAATCGCTTCTGAGTGCACAATTTTGATTCGTACGAGCGGATTTCTATAACTCCAGCGGCTTCTTGTATCCATCTCCGCTTATACTTCGATCCATTCTTCCCGGCCTTGTAGATAATTTAGAATGCTTCGGCTAAACTAAGCTTGTGCCCTGTGTCCGCAAAGTGGGCAGCTATGGCTGATTCACATACCCTTCCGCATCCGGTCATTGACCATGCCGGACGGTGATTTTTGATTCTCTCGGATAGACACATAGTAGGACCAATATACCCTGATCGACAGGGACAGATAAATGACCAGATGCACATGCATTTGTCGTGTACCTGTCTACTATCCTTTGGATTGAGCTTCATTATCGATGTGCTGGCAAAGCAGGAATACAATTTTGCTGCTGGGAACATCCGTCTAAGCTCCTGTGTGACATGGTGATTAAGAAATTCGTCAACGTTTCCTCTTTGTATGGGAGTTGTAAGCAAATTGCTTTTATTTTAGTCATTTCAACAACTCAAGCGGTCTGTCTAATTGATGTAACTGCTATATAATCGTACTGCCCTGGTGAAGAATCACCGAAAGCATACATCCGCTAACATTGACGTTTACTTATCTTCATGGGTTTCTCTAAAACCGTTAGACACAACTTGGACCAACCACGGAATCAAGTAAGTTAGAGTAGGATAAAAACAGATCAGATATACGGCGCGGAAATTAATCGTTTGAAATGTTAGAAAGCTTGTAACTCACCTCGTTCCGTATGGGCCACGAAGAGTCGCAGTACATCGGGATGATTGGTGCTTGGTTGTCTGGTAGGCTCGAATTAGGCCAGTCACGCGTAACAATTCTGCCTCGGAGTACTGGTGACTGCCAATGGGCACGCACGTGTACGCGCTCCGTCTTGCATTACCTAAAATGAGAGGAAAAGATAACCGTTCGCCAGTAAGAAAGAGAGAGCAAATGGTCTGCAACTACTAAAAGTCGGTGTGCCAACAGTATCCGTATTTTAGCCAGCGTTAATAAATCCCAGTAAAGGAAATACATCAGTATCCAAGTGTGGTATGTGGTACTCCTTTACAATCCGTCTAAATGTGACTCAGTGCTTCCTATCTGCCTGCTCATTTCGGGCAGAGAAAACGAGGGCAATAAACAGAAATATTATACTGAAGTAACTGTGGTTCTGGATGAATGAACAGACACTAAAGTGGAGACGTATGGTCTACGAATAGGTGGGACTGAAGTCAAGTCAAATCCAAGCAGGCTTTAAGCACCCCGATAGGTGCATTTGCGGTATGTTACACCATCACTATGAATGATGAACTATGTGAAACTACTGTTAAAGAAAAAAATAGAGTCTAAAAATATGTACACATATCATTCGAGTAAATATGTTCGCATCCTACTGGTAGTTTTGGTTGGGTCCTCAAACGAGTGGGACAGCTACGGTAGAGCAGATTTGCGATAAGATGCAGTGTGAGAAAATAGAACCTTTAATTTACGGCTGACAGAAGGCATGCATAGCGTTTTTGCTAAGTCAAATTATTATGGATGAAGAAGGTCTTTTAGAATTTTGGAGGATTAACTAGTACAAGCATCTAGGGTATTACTAACAGTAACATCCACAAGGAACTCTTTAAACAATCCGCTGCATCTGGATACAATCAATGTGCAGTCTATTTTGAGTAATTTATGGAAGACTACAGGGGAACAGCACAACCAATGCGGCAAAATGCATGCAGGCACAAATCTAAGAATAAAATCACGGAGTACTAAAAGTATTTCAAGTCGGAATGCGTAAAATGACAATAGTCTGGCCATACAAAAAGTTTTGGAAAAGCGAATCAACCAAGACGATTTTCAAAATAAATAAACCCTTTAGATAGTTGGTACTTGACGAAGTTGGTATCAACTGGTGGCTCACTGCCAATGGAGAAGTGGCGTCCAAAACACTTCGCAACTTGTCAGCTAAGAGCAATGTGAATGCTATGCCATGACATTTAGAAGGGCTTAAACTCAGGGATGGGGACAGTGGACAAACGCAAGCTCATCTAGGCCATTTTGCATAGTAGAAGATGTCCCAACATTTGGAATAAAGCATCCCAAAGCGACCTCGACAACATACTTGCATCTAGTAAACGTAGATGATATGGGAAGCTTTTAAATGGACAAAAAATGAAGCGGGTGAGAGGATGGTTAACTGTCAAGCACCTCGCTTAGAGGACAACGCAAAAGACCCCTCCAATATTCTGGATGAACTGAGCGCAGTTTGCGAGGTAGTCTGTAACCATGCTGCAAACACTTGTTGGAGCCCCGTTCGGTTGAGCAGATTTGAACTGTAAACGCCACCGAAAGCACCTGTATAGTGGCGAATCAGAAGGCGCTCTTCCCCACTTTTTTCATCCAGTGCAGTTGCTACTTAATGCACAAGACGTGATACATCATCCAGTGTGAAGCGGGCATGTTTGTAAGGGAACTGGTATGTATCGTTCGCATTGGTGACTGTGAAAATCTGAGGAGCCAGCAGTTTCTCGGATATCTCTAAGAGCACCGACGTATATACTATTAGACGGTACGATTTGGAGTCCTGTTTGGGCACAGTTGTTGGCCCAACAAGTCGCCAAGTAATATCGACAGTACCCTCCACAAGACCTCGGCTGAACATTGCGATTAGGGATTCTGCAAGATAATCTGAACAGTGCTTTAGGCTAAGTGGTGATAATGCGTCGGGGGCCAGTAGCTTCATTTACCTTCAATCGTTGTGTTCTCGGCAATCATTAAACCTGTGAAAGGTGGCTACCGGATCAGTGTTGGTAGAGTGGGGCAAAGAAAAAGTATCTTGTTTAAAAGAGCAGCACTCAGCTTTGAGTCTGTGCACACTCACATTATCAATGCGCGTAAGTGTTTCAAAGTCTCCAAACATCGCGACAATCTTGAGAGTCTAGCACAGTCTGAAAGTATAATCGGTTCAACTTTTTTCTCAGTGTTGATTGTCAAAGATAGCCTTTTA
Organism: Dicrocoelium dendriticum; assembly: GCA_944474145.2. Lineage (NCBI taxonomy): Eukaryota > Metazoa > Platyhelminthes > Trematoda > Plagiorchiida > Dicrocoeliidae > Dicrocoelium > Dicrocoelium dendriticum. The sequence goes on from OX104061.1 coordinate 10,710,894, forward strand.
GCACATTCATTTTGCATTTATAGGCTTGTTCCTTCTTTCTCCTAAATTATTTCAATAGCGGCTAAGAAAATATATCCAGCCGTAGGTGGATGGCCTCAACAGGGCTGTACAATAAGGGCAGAATTTTATGTACTCAGTCAAGTGGTCGCACACCAACGATAGTTTTTCGTTCTTGAAGAATGAAAAGTTAGTTATAGCGAACGTCGTTTGGTGTTCCGTAATATTTTCCCTCGAGCAGTCTCGCGGTCCGACGGTTTTGTATGGTTTCTTTGCCAAAGCGACAAACATGGTCTTGCATTACATGACTAGGTACACCTACATAATGCAGTGATCTGAATTGCTGACAGGAGCTCCCTTTACCATGGAATCAACCGAGTATTATTTTTATGACAAGACCTAACTGTGCGTTCAGTCTGATTTTGAAGTTCATCCTATTTGTTAAACCGAGAAATTTGATGAAAGCTCTGCCACACTTGTTGAAATCACCAAAAACGATACAGAGGGAACTGCCATTATTAAGCAGTAACCATAAAAAGTAATCGGCAAAATTCTGCGACTCAGGCTGCGGTGTATTATCTACTATGTAAACATTTCCGATGAATACAAAAAGCAATCCGTTCAAAATCTTCGGTTTACATTCAAGTAAATGTCAAATAACCTCCGTTGTTGTGTGTGTAAACAACAGGACTACCGATTTACACGAGAATTGCTTGATGTAAGTGATGAAGCTTCCTACACTATTGTGGCTATGTAGAACTATCTGTCGTTATGACACAATGGTTATTAAGTTTGAGAATCTCGTCTTCAATATCAGGATGGAGCCAACTTTCTTGAGGCATCACAACACCTGTATTGGCAAATTCTTTACGTATCAGCAGCAAGGTCAGCGATTTTACCATGAGAAGGCATAGCGTTGGAGAGACTAAGCGGGTTTGTTCTCTAGTTACAGGACAGTGCCTCACGCCAAATTGCCAATCAGCGAGTTTTCTCGTGTTATCAAAATGTTTGTTTACAATTCGTTTGGTGACGTTTATGGCCTTTATCCCGCATTCAGCATAAGATGTGCTTCGTGCGGCGCTTTGAAAAGTCTTCATCCTGTTAACAGAGTAGGATATCCCTGATGACTTTAGGAAGGTCCAGAAAAACCAAATTCCGAGAATAGCACTATAAAATGGGTATATCGGCAGTACAGGGTGCAGCAAACAGTAATCCAATGAGAAAAAGGACAATAGCCAATTTGAAGGCCCCACAATTATATACGGCGGAAGTTCAGCGGATTCATCTCCAACAGTGCGAGGTGCTTTATATGTGCAATAAAACATCCGAATATTTGTAGTACCCACAAGGATAACCATCGATAGAATGTATGTTGTGAAGTAAGGAATGAGGGTGGAACGTGATGTAATTATTTCACAGTAAATCGTGGTATTTGACAATCTACTCACTAATAAATAGTAGGTAAGTTACATTGACGAATGTGTGACCAACAGGCTTTATGCGTGTAGTTTTAACAGGGACCACTCGGTTTATAATCGAGATATCCGAGTAAACAAAATAGTGGCAAAAGCTAAGATATGCTTCTTCTGCCTGTGTGAAGGGAAGATTGGGTGGTTTCGTTGTATCTCAACCACCATCTTCTAGCTGGCAAGCCACAATTACTTCGTGATGGGTGACAAAACAAGAATAACCGTGGTTAGTAAAATCAAGGCTAAAGGAAATATACATGTTATGGTTTATTAGCAAGGGCATTTGATGCTGGAAGAAGAGCAATAAAAAGTTTACCCACCGCATCTCGTTCCATAGCAAACAAGGTCTCGGTCGCGCCATAACCACCTTGTTTGTTGAATGAGTGCAGAGCATAAATGTCGATTCTGCCTTCATTCCACTTAACGAACGAGAAATGGGGTGATGAATTCAAGTGAATCTGGCCGCGCTTTGAATGCCGTTCATGGGTCGATGTTTGCTGGTGCTCTTCAAAAGAGAATTTGATAGGCACGTGAGTTTGGGATACATTTAATTCTGGTGGACCAGACCAAAAATCCCAACAAAGACAAGGAATGTGGTGCCGTTATAAGGATGAGAGAAACGAGTATATCGAGTACATCGTGAGAATAATTTATACCGCGTTTATTCTGCCTTATGTAACTACGTACAAACAAATAAAATTTGCTGAAAATTGCATTGATTTTTGCCGCGCCCAAACGTAAGTAAAAGGTCGCCTTGCTATTTTAGCAAGAACTATGTAAACAGTTACAGAGAAACCTTACACGAATGTGAGTGCTTGTACCAGGTGACAGATTGCTGTCACCCAAAAGTATGCATCTCATTCGCGGTACAAGTTTGTCCCTAATATATATATATATATATATATATATATATTTTATATATATATATATCATATATATATATATATGTTAGACCTTCATTACGGGCGTATATTTAATCGAAGGATTTGGCTGAAGACCCAAGTCGTTTTCCTGTCAGGTGTGGGCTCCATGCCAGTATCCGCGTTTATCCTCTTCGGAGGTTTGGAAGTGATCGATGGCCCTCTTCCCGTAATATCCACCCATGGGATACAAAACGTCTACAGGTTGTAAGATCACAACTCGACTGGCATAGAGCACGAGCGCCACGCATTTTCTCTGACTGTGTGAGAGCACCTCCGGGTGTTCATTGGTTTGCTACTGCCAGTCTCAAGCCAGGCACCTCTGGTCAAATTGGTGCAAATCAGCCAAAACCCACCTGCGTCTGGCCGTGGTCGCAGGTGAATCCTACTACGGCCGCAAAACATATATGAATCGTTCCAGTACCTCAAAGGCTGCACATGATGGCTGTTAAGCAGATCCCATTCTGGTTCTGCAATCACATCCCGGAGCTAGATCTGCTCCCTACTGCCTTGTGGGAGAAGATAATGAGCAAAAGGCTTAGGGTGGAATCCCCCAAGCAAACCTCCGAAGCACAACGACCACCTGGCGTGCGATTACCCACCAATGCAATTGTATGCCTGCGCGCAAAGCACTCAGCATCGGGTGCTAGAAAGTGCGCATACTACTGGATCGGAAATCCAGCGAGTGCCCGGAGCGATGCACTGCACTCTTCGCGATGGAACTGGCGCGCCACAAAATCCCTATTGCGGTACTCAATGAAACTCGGTTCGCTGAACAAAGTAAGTTGCATTAAGCAGCTGCTGGTTACACATTCTACTGGGTGGGCAACGCCGACTAAACACCACGTGCTCAAGGGGTCGGATTTGCAAAATCCGATCGCCTCCATGAGCAGTACGTGGCTGAACCAACGGGCATCAGCGCGCGACTGAAGACTGTTCTCCTACGACTCGGAAGAGATAATTTTGCCACCTTTATAAGCTCGTACGGTCCGGCCATGTGTTATCCTGATGACACGCGTGATCAGTTCTACACTGAGCTATTCTCCCTGATACGGTCTGTGCCGAGGAGCGACCGACTATTTCTGTTGGGTGGTTTCAATGCGCGTCGCGCGAGATTCATCAGTTTGGACAGATGTTATCGGTCCGCATGGCATTGGTTCAGCGAATGTGAACGGTAACAGGCTGCTCTCACTGTGTTCCACTCACAGTCTGATAATAAGGAACACTCGTTTTGCGCTGAGTGTGATATAGCAACTTGGACGCACCCACGGAGTGGTCACGCTCACCTGCTCGACTATGTCATTGTACGTCAGCGTGATTTGCGTGAAGTGCGCATGACACGTCTATTGTGTGGAGCTCAGTGTAGGACTGATCACAAATTGGTGCGCACCAAACTGCATATAGTTTTTCGTAAATCTATCTATTGCACTCCTACCGTGGATCGGTGTAAATTTAAGGTTCTCTCTCCCGGTACTGTGGCGAAACGTATTGAGCTGGAGAAGGCAATGGCTGCACACCTGTGCGATGTGGACTGCGTAGCCACAGTGGGCGACCTGTGGCACCACATTCGCGACCAGGTGACAGCTGCTGCCGAAGAGACCATCGGGCGTGCAAACTCTAAGCGGCCTGATTGGTTTGCTGAGAAAAACGTGACGATTGTCTCGTTGGTGTGTGAGAAGAATGTAGCATTTGCTGCACATGTTGCAGACCCCAGTGACTTGGGGAAAAGTAGTCAGTTTCACAAACTTCGACGGCGACTGATCCGAGAGCTCCGTCGCATTAAAAATGCATAATGGACGGGGAATGCGAGGCAGATGGAATGCTCCGCCTAACGCCGCCAACACAAAAAATTCTTTGACTCCTTGAAGGCGGTGTATGGACGGAGATTACAGTCGCTGAGGACGCTGATCGAAGATAGTTCAGGCGCTACATGCCCACAGACTTCAGACATAATGCACATCTGGCGAAAGCACTTTAACTGTCACTTGAACAACCGTTCAGAGTTCTACTGGTCTAAAATGAACGGCCTCAAGCAACACCATGTGAAGACGATTCCGGCGGACACGACGACACTGGATAAGACGCGAAGAGCACTTGCTCAGCTGCGAAACGGCAAGCGTGCTGGGGCCGACGGGATTTCGCCTGAATTATTGAAACACGGCGGACCAGCCTTGGTGATTGTGCTGCACCACTTAATGCAACGGGTATAGGTTGAGGAGTAGGTGCCTGCTGAACTGAAGGATGCCCTTGTGCTACCACTGTACAAGGGCAAAGGGAGCAAGCAATGTTGCAGGAATTATCGTGGCATCAACTTGCTGAGTTGTGGGGACAAAGTGACTGCCCGAATCCTGCTCAACCGCCTCGTCAGTCAGGTTGTGGAACCTAACGTGGCGGAAGAGCAGTGCGGATTCCGTTCGGGTCGCAGCATTGTAGATATGGTGTTTGCGGCTCGTCAGTTGCAAGAGAAGTGCAGAGAGATAGACAACAGCCGTTGTACTCGCTTTTTGCTGATTTCAACAGGGCATTTGATACGGGTAACTGCGAGACATTGCGGCTGGTGTTGGGTACGTTTTTTTGTCCGAGTAACTTCGTAAGTTTAATTGAATATCTGCACAGTGGTATGCGAGCGAGGGTTCAGCTGAGTGGAGAGACCTCGGATGACTTTGCCGTTGTCTCTGGTGTGAAGCAACGTTGTGTCTTAGCTCTTGCCCTGTTTAATATATAAATTCATGCAATGATGTTTTGTGCTGTTGATGCCATCTGTGTTTACGGTATTCACTTGGAGTATGGTAATGATCGTGGGTTGCTGAACATCTGTCGCTTCGATGCGAGAACCCTAATCTGTGAGACAACTATGCGTAAGTTGCTGTTTGCCCATGACTGTGCGTCGTTTTCACGCAGCGCGTATGAGCTGCAGCACATGACTACTGCTCTAACTTCGATAGCCGCCAAATTAGGACTCACCAACAACACAAACAAACCTTTCTTTCTTTCAGCCTTCACTGGAGGTGCAGTCTTCAATATTGCCGAAAATCAGCATTGGTGCTGAAGTATTGGGAACCACCTCCCGCTTCAGCTACCTTGGGAGTGTGATGTCGACTGACCAGCAGCTACACAGCGAGCTGCGTATCCGCGTCTGTAAGGCAGCGGTGGCATTCGGGAAGCTAGAGTACAGAAGGTGGAACAACCATCAGCTTACTATAAGCACGAAGCTGATGGTGTACAAAATCCATGGCGATGTCCGTTCATCTATACATCGGTCAAATCCGAAACCGGATGCAGCCAGCAATACATATATATATATATATATATATATATATATATATATATATATATATTGGTGAAAGTTTTCGGGGTTAGCCTGTTACTGTAACGGTCAATAAATTTTGGACGTTTACGTTGCACCACCCGCAGGTCTTAGCACAGACCTGATTAACTGTGCTTGTTAGTTTTGGAGGCTTACATATGACCGCCGATGTTACTCTGAATGGACTCACACCTCTTAAGTATACGCATCATCCAGTTGGACAAATAGGAATGCTTGAATGCCATAAGTACACAAGGTGGTGGCTGGAGTCACTCGTCACGAAAACTGAGCATTCCTTCTTCATGCAACTGGGTTCTGGATCCAGTGATCGAGGTGGTATTTTTTGAAATGCAGACGCCTTTCCAACCTTGTTATCAAGTGCATTATGATTGAAATTTCCATGTCTCTAGCACTACCAAACATGCAACCACACAAACATGTCCATGTATAGAACACTTGCAATGCCGATATAGCAGGTACGCCAAGTCTGTCGCGTTATAGCCCCAGGTTAGCAATTGGATTCAGAAGGAGTGTGCTCAACATGGGCCGGCACACATTTAGTTTACCCGTTACCCGTTGGACGTTGGCACAAGTGATAACCTTTCAAACCAGCTTGGCTCGTCTACGCCCGATCACATGTGCCACGGTACTAGATGTATAAATTCGACAGACCAAGTTCCGTCGGCATATGAACTTTGCGTAACTTGTGTTCCTCTTCTTGCTGCGAGAGCATTTTCAGGAACTTGGATAAAGATAGTCAATATTTTTCAAACCATTAAGAAATATACACCACAGTCTGTTTAATAGTTCAGAGAAACAATAGTTTTTGATAAACTCACCTTGATCATATCCTGGCAATATCTCTTGTTTTACCCGCACCTCGCTTCTCTTTTCTACATCAATCATATAGAAGGCATGTTGAGATAAATGGATTGTAGCATTTTGCGCTTTTACAAAAGCTAATAACACTGGTTACTCTGTGTTCCTGTGCTCACTTGACTTTGGACTAAGTGTGGTTTTGTTTCTTGGCACAATTCAGCTTTTCAATCACAAACAGGTGAATCATCGCGGCAACTAGTGCATCCAAATTTTCTGTGTTAACAGTCCGCTTAAGAGAAATGCCTGCCAACAACTTGGACTGCTTTCTTGATACGGGCTACTTGGGTTGTGCATGAAGTTACACAAAATCTATGTGCATTTATGGATTCCGAGCTACGGATGATCATTCCGGCTCAAATAAACAATATTTATAGTATATGTTACCTGGTTCCTGCTTCCGTGGAACTGTGGTTAGCACTATTCCGTCACAAGGACGCTCGAGTTAAGGTCGCTTGTCTCCCGGAACAAGATTGTTTCATGTGACATGAAATTGGCTGAACTGCTAGATGGGCAGAAAGTTGTCAATATTTTTCGGACAGCAGAACACAAGATCAGCTGCGTTATCATTCGTATGAGCGCACCACTTGGGCACTTAAGGGTAAATTGAGAAGAAACCAAATACTCGCACTTGTTGGCCCTACCTGTGTTCCCGTGGCAGGCATATTGAAGGAAAGACCGGTTTACACCATGCGGAAGCATTCATCACCTAAGGAGGTACGGATAACTTCAAACAGTTATCTAAGGGAGCACATTTAATAAAGCACATTTGTTAAGCGAGGCACTGCAACCACCTGATTGTTGCGTTTCCGGATTGCGTTGGATAACCACAAAGTTCTCAAACGATACAATTGATACGCATGGATAATTTCCTTCTAACAGCCGATCGGTCTCTTGCTTACCGCATCGGGCATACGCGTGTTACGTTAAGAAGCAGTGTGCTGCAGCTAGTGCTCCTTTCCCCGAGCAAACGATTACCGTGAACGTATTGCGAGCAAACCTGTTCAGTTCGCGTTTGACTCACCATTCAAATGATCAGCAAACACAAAGAACAAAGAAACACACAACAAAGGATCTGCAATCATTTCAGACTCCACGGGTAATCACCCAGTATGTTACCAGCCCTCTATCTCTCACGCACTTGGTGCACGTCACAGAAACGTAAACATGTACGTTCGTATACGTTGCACACTACTTGTCAACCCAGAGCCTGCGTGCTTCAGGATTGCGAAGTCGCCGATTACAAGTGGAGCAAGTATGGCTTCAAGAAGCTACCTGGAGCTAAAGTAATAAAAAGACCGATTCTATTTACAACCGATTATTTGTGCAAAAAGAAAAATCTTACAACTCTGCCGTATGAATTACATGTCCGTAATCAGCCCTCACGTGCTGGACTATTTTGTCGCAATGATGCTGTGTGACACAAGCACTTACCTCTGACACTACATGCTCCAGAAAAAGAATGCGCCAATCGGTTTTGCTGACTGCACCATCAGGAACCCCTTGGAGCCTTTCCGCATATCTGCTCCTCATCGTCTGCTTCACATAGTTTTTGATTACACTCCAGATACCCTTGATAGGTTTAAGGAACGGAAAGTAAGACGCTAGTTGTAACACTCTCCCGGATTAGTGGTGTTTTTCTTCGAAAACGATTTCAAAGCCTGTGTGGTAAGGGCGTTGTTGCAAATCAACCACCTCGTTCGATAAAATCCGAATTGTTGGCATCAAGCACCTGTCGCAGCCACAGTGCGCACCTTTGCTGATAGAAACTGATAAGTAACACGGAAAACGCAATCAAACCGTCGTTTGTCATGGCTGTGACAACGTGTACACTGAGCACGCTCGTTTGCCACAGTACACTGTGCGTGGCTCCCGCCTGGTGAACAACCCCCCAGCACGTGAGGGGAAGAGACGGAAGTTAGTCTTGCCAAGCTACACCGGTTACCGTCCTTCTGTCTGAAAATTTAGCAGCTGGCTGTAGCCTTTTATTCTCCAATGTGTCTATTCACTCGGGAATCATGTGCAACTTCATCGTTAACAACCCAACCGTCTAGATATCTGGCGACGGTATTGGCACTGACCTCAACCTCGGACTCCACCGATAAACGCAAACAAAGTGTTGCAAGTGTTATCGTTGGTGCTGCGGGCACCGACTCCAGCAGATGGTCGACGTGACCTTCGGCTAGAGCTTTGCGACAACAACCCTGTTTGGCCTTCTCGGTTCCTAGGACTCTAACACTGCTATCCAAATGCGGCAGGTTTTGAAATTTGCAGTAAGCAAACTGGCGGCGTGTTTCCAATTGTATCCCACCTTATTCTCTTGCAGTATTTTGTTCTTAACTTCCGAAGAGTGGCGAGCATAAGGTCCCCTTAGAGTCATTGTTTGTGGGCACAGTTATTGCTTCACGACCAAATGAGGAAACCTTGCTGCACAGTTTATTTAAGCAGCATGCAATCGTTTGTGTATGTCATCACCGTCCGGCATCTCTCAGTTCGATGCCTTGTCGAGACACAGTTGGCCGCGAACAACAACGGGATGCCATTTCATGGGCAGCGTTACCAGATAGCAACCAACCGTTATGCACGGGAGCCACTGTTACCTAGATTCGCGACCGAAACTTTCTCTGTGGCAACCTTGTCAGTTGGGAATGACTGCTCCCAGATAATTGGTCTCTTTACTTCGTACGTTGTATTCAGTCAGCTCACGAGTGACCAGCTCCCTTCCTACATGCGTCATCTCGTTTCCGTTACGCGAACCAAAGATAACTCAGTGGCCAAGTGATAAAGGTGACGGATAATGAGTATCCGTGAGCAGACATTCCCACACGTTAAGATTGCAGGAGAGAAAGCTGCAGATACGAACATGGGTAACAACGCCTGTTGCGCATTGAAAAAGCACTGTTGCAAGCGCAGCCTCCCGAGGGGACGCTGGGTGTTAGTTTGTCGACCATTCGTTTCCTACGGGTAAACAAAAGATCAAAAATGGTCGATTTATTCCTTATTCTGACTTTGTAGGGGAAGTACTGTGATTGGAAAGTCGTAAGCCAGCGACTAGTTTTTGCAGCAAGGCTGGAACCTCTAAAGCATGCAGTTGGAGGTATCCGGCAAGGAGAACGTGACTGTAGGTCTGTGTCTGAACGGTCTGCGGAGTATCAGCTAAGAGGTTGCCATATCTACAGTTGACATCGGGGCACGGCACACAACAGCTACCAAACATGTCTCACCACACCTGAGTAGCAAGCGGCAGTAAAGTCAGTCAACAACTTGAGTCGCCGGTTATTAACCAGTTGGCAATGCAGGTCATTACTATGGTAAAAGTAAACCCCGTCCCCCCTACTTGGTCCATCATTTCATAGGACGAACTAGCATGGTAAGGCGACCATCACATCCCCAAATTTGTTGCTGAGTCAGGCTTGGGTTACCGGTTGCTGGTTTGCAGCAGCAAGAATATCTACTGTCTAGGTACATCTAATATCAAGTAGATACAAATACTCGTTAGGTTGGAGTGTACTCGATATGTTCGCTATCAACAAAGTGTTTATCTAGGAATTACTTGTTTGCCGACACGGACCTTAACTACGTGCTGCGGCAGGTCGTTCCACACATTCACCACTCCGTTCGAAACGGAGTTGGTGGGCGACCAGATTCAAATCGGGTGCTACAAGCTTGTATCAGTGGCCACGTGTGATACTTTGCGAGTGGATATGCCGCAGCGGTCTCAACATGGGATAATCACCGAGATGTATTATCCGGTGTCTAGGTCAACCTGCAATCGACGATGCGATACGGTGTAAAGCCATAGTCTCCTACACCGGTATTCAAAAGGCACACCACGTAAATTAGCGAGCAATTCCGCGGGCAACATGCTATACCCGCCCAATACTTTCTACTTTGCCCCGTGTGACTAGCGGCAGTCTCTTGGTACTAAGTGCTGAAGCTGCGTTTGAGCGCCCAAGACATGCGAAGGCCGTTTCCGTAAAGCATATTTTTGTTGTCCATGCACTATAGGTCGCAGCGTGAGCAAGTCCCATGGCCTCAAACATTTCCAACAATAAAAAGCAGAAACTTTGCTGAGGAGGCGTTGTGCCTTGTGTAAAAACAGGACAGTGTTTCCAATGTCGTACCCCTGTTTGGAGGTTTGGGTGTCCGATGCTTTTTCAAGCCGACCTGTTTGAGGTCGTCAAGTAACCGTTTTGTGGGTGAACTAATGATATTGGACCTTGAGCCACTGCATATCGGCTGACAGGAGGCTCACGTGATAAAGTTCCAGTTAAAATGGTCATTGATCAAGTCGACATTCCCATGGGACGCGATGGTGCATCACACCTGTACGATGCAAAAGTAAGATTTGCTGCGGATGTTGTTAGGCTTCAGTGATTTCGCTCTGCCTCCATCGACTGGGGTCTGGTTTTCAACGCCTTTATACGTTTTTCTGATGTAAGCTTGTTACTACGCTTAAGACACATCTCGAGTGTTTCTTTCGCTGTGCGTTTGCAGTGAAGCACCACTTTCAACACTTCGGGATCAAGTGCGTCCAACTGGGGCGGCCGAGGGCCTGCTATTCGGTCACCTTGATTGCTCCAACTTTCACGCGCGCCTAATGGAATTGGGGTGCTAATGATACGTAATAGTTTATGAGAAAAGAATGGAGATGTTAAAGACAATAAGCATTGTTTAACAACGTATCTGGTCATGGTAAACCACGTACCGGCACATTCATTGTTTGTCTCTGCGAGCACCCGAAAACTGGCTCGGGTAAGATGGTTGGTCGTCTTATTGCAAGAACAGGGTAGTACATCAACACTTTATTGTGAGATGGTTGTGTGCGTAATTGGGATGCACACCCTCACCAATTATGGGACTTGTTAAGTACTAAATTTATTGCGATGCGCACTCATTAGAGCTATGTGTTCACCCTTAAAGCGTGCACGAAGTACATTCCCGATTTGATTTGCCTCGCTTATTCTATATATGTGTCAGACTAGATTGAAAAACCAGCGGTGCCATCCGTTGAACATTATCTAAGACTGTCACATTATTATCCGCATTAAATTCTTAATGTGCAGTTTGCTAGATGATCAGTCGCTATCTCATGATGTCAGGAAGCTTCGTGCCATGCGATCGTCGCATCAGTGACGTCGTTTACTTGCACCGGTTTAGATACCAATTAACCGTCTGGCCATACCAACTTATGACGTACCAACTTAACGCGAAATTCGTTTTTCACCCATTGACCTGCGCGGGCTATGTGCCCCTCGCATGCAAATGCTTCATCGAACAACACCTGGTAACTTTAGGTGTAATAACACTAGCTACCAGTGCGGATGAAATGCGAAACAAATATCAGCTCCTTTCAGCGAGTGGATTTGTTTAAAAGATAAGGTGCGGCTGCTCCAATCCTTGTCCTAGAGTCCCCAACTTCTCTAACTCCGCATCTGCTGACCCAACGCGTCACTAGTCCAACGCGCATCATGCACTCTTTGCCCTGGAGATGAATTGCTCGCGAGCATGTGCATTCTGCACCACTTTGCTCGCTTTGTGAAAACCTTTCCCTCTATAATTACATCCGACATCCTATTGGATGACGGCGCATAACCAATGAGACAACTACTCTACAGCACTTGCAAAAGTAACGGCCGAACCATGAACAGGCAAACTTGCAAGAGTAATGGACAAAGTCGAAATCCCTAGGCTTAACTTTACTGCCATATGGCCTAAAATGTCTGTGAAATGATATGGTTATTGACGTTTGGTGCTTGTCCGAAACGTGTACCAATGACCCTTACGTCGTATTTAAACTTCCTGCAGCTATCTTTTCTTCTGGCTATTGGCTATCGGCTACGCGCAGCGGGTTACGCTAATGCGACAGCCCCGGGGTCAAGCTATGGTGGGCAATGATCTCTGCTCCAAGGCTGAGTCATTGTAGGTCGATTGGATCTTCGTGAGCAAACATTTGTGTGCAGTCTGGTTGACGAGATAGATAATGGTTATTTCATGAAGTAGCATAAGACGCTGCTTTTTGATGGTTTTTGCCAACGTGTCCACAGACAGCAGTTCTGAAGCTACCAGGGACAACTGTCGCGAACTGAACACGCTGCTTTCAGTGGTACTAGTCCAGATATTGTGGTTGTTGGTGTTGTCGTGGTTGTTGTTGTGTTTGTTAATGTAGGGAGTGGGATTGCACAGGTATGCCGACTGAACTTCTCTGAGATATAGGTAAATAATTAATATGGACCTAACCTTTGCAGCAAGTAAAATGGCGAGTTTCTATTGCAACTGTCTGCGCACTACTGCCTGTTTCTTATTAACTCGGCTTTCAGACACAGCGGATTTCATATATGTCACTTTGGGTCCCCATTTTAGCTGGTCATCTATAGGCCCCAATAGATTCTGTCGACCTAAAACGCATATGGTGTGGTTTAACCATGGAGTGTCGCTCGTCTTGGAACACCTACATCGAATCTGACAAAGCCCAAGTATGCTGTCGATTTTCCATGAACATCACTTGAAAGTGTACTAAGCACCTCTCTTGACCGGAACATGAGGAGTTTTTTCAACAGTAGATCAGGCAAGCCTACCAAGATACCCAGCGTAACGAAATTTCACCATGTGGCCCAAATGACACAGAGCTTCAGGGGAATCGAATTTCGGCCACCATACACGACGCGGCAGTCTCTGCTTGCAGTACTAGCTTTCGACACCACACCACTCACAAGATACTTGATAAGCCGGCGCTATGGTTGGAATACAAAAGCGAAGCCCTGACGGCTCCGAGCACGATTCAGTAAGACGGGATATTAAGCAATAACTAGAAGGGTTTCGATTTTTGACAAGGTAGTCTGGTGAATCAGGCGAACTCAAAGAATTAAAAAAGCTGGCGCAGCAGGGAACTATCGTAAGCTATTCCAACTGTTTCGCCCCACTGGTCACAGAAAACCAGGCGCCAGCGAGAAGCTCGGTGACAGTGCCGGTGACGTGATTCCCAATCAAGAGATTTGTATGGCTCGTTGGGTGGAGCACTTTTGAGGACATTGCGGTTGGCCTACTGATTTTGACCCCTTGCTACCCAAGTGATGCAAGCTAAGTCAGGCCTGATTAGTTAAGAAGGGTCCGTGTCGTCTGAGTTCCGAAATGCGATCAGTCAGTGAACAATGAACAATGAACAAGAAATTTATACGGGTTAGGAAGCGTTCCATTATAAGTCCCGTTCGATAGTTGGTGGGAATATCGAAATAATAAGAATAATAATGATAATAATAATAATAATAACATAATAATAACACTGAAACAGTTAGTAGTTTAAACATAAAAGTAAGGACTTATGGCCTGCTCCGCTGTAATCCTGAAATCCGCGTAGATTCATAGCGCGCACAGTTAACATCAATTAAATCCATGGTAAACTCTAGCAGTAGGACGAAGAGGTGGCACTATGTGACAAAGTATAAGTGGATCAGTTCGTCTTCCAATCGTTTTTGAATACTGTTAGTATCGGTGCAGTGACGGTTGATTCCAGGAGACCATTTCACCGGTGCCAGATACGAGTAGACAAGAAATTTCTGCGACACTTCCGACGGCTATACTGTTCTGCGAGTTTCAGTGGGTGGCACCTCAGGTTTGTATTGCTGCCGAGTTGTAGTAAAGGGCGACACACATGATGTGGGGGTTGCAGAATCAAGTATGTCATAATCAGGTCACTTTGTAATCTGCGATAGCGTTCGTTTAACACCCCAAATCGTTTCAGGCTGTCCTCGTATGAATGAATGTGCATTCAAAGTGCGTTTTTGGACGCTGGACACTTTCTTAAGCTGCTGAATTTCATCCAGTTGTGACCAAGTTATTTAATGAATTGCGCTGAGATCATCCGCGATCCACTGACCTCCCATTTCATTGAAGCCCGTAAGGAGGAGGCCATCCCAGCTAACGGGAGTGAATCGATTCTAGTTGAAATATGCAATAAGAGCAGTCACACTGATCTTTTGAACCAGACATTTATTAGCGGTACGCCGGTAAATAGATAATACTAGCTATGATTCGCATTCACCACCTCATGCTGAAAGGGAATCCAGGATTAGGGAAAATCAAACTGGTTCCAGCTCAGCACGGAGTTCTATGGACCAGAGATTCATTCTGTGATAGGCACTAGAACAGTAACACTCGTCCCACTGACTAACAATAGGTGTGTTCTTTGCCCTCAACTATTCGTTTCACCCGGTTGATGGATCGATTATATTCCAATGACTTGTTCAGAAAGGTATTTCCATTAATTATGTGAACAGATTACGTGCCCTGTACTTGAGTTCATTTTACATTTTATAAACGGCAGGGTTGCTTGCTTAAAATGCCACATTTTTGTCGTCAGTAGGGGTGCTCCTCCGTCTAAAAGGCCATCTTTTCTAGGCCACAGCAAGGACCGTCCTATACAACGTGAGGGAAAATTTCCCTTCTCTATCCGGGGATCTGAATCGCATTTGAGTCACTGACTATCGGTGCTTGCGGATCATTGCTGTTGTCCGATGGATCACGTTTGTCCGCAACGAATATCTGCGTACGAGAGTGCTATGCAGTGATAGTAGGGCTAGTTCCATAAAACCAAGACAGCATCGGATAAGTAGAGGATGTTCGGTCATCCTCTACGTAGGATAGCCTTGCCGGATAGAGCGTACTGTAAATTTCGAAGGGAGCAAAAGTTAACGGAACTGAGAATTGAAGTCATTTACGACAAGTTCGGTTCCGCTGGTCTGTTTCGCCTTCCAGGCTGGAGTCCTAGTAACCCGCCTGCTGACTGGTTCGAGCTGATCCGGGATGTGACTCACAGTCTGCAACAGTGGCGCGTCCGTTTTCGTCTCGTAGCTGGATTGATTGTCTAAAGTCTTTTCGTAGCTCAGTTATCCTTGATGCAATGACTGGGAATGAGGCTCGACAGCAGAAATCTAAGGAGGCTGCGTCGACAATGCCGCCGTCTGTTTGTGAAGGTGTTGTAGACAACGTGTGGATGTGTTGACCCATAATGTTTCCACTTATATATTTGAACTGGTACCTTGTTAAGGGTGCATGGGCGCACCAGGTTGGCAGAGCAATTCGACCAACTGCCTGAAATTCGACACATACCATAGACTTATTGTTCCCACCGGTTAATACAAGCTATTTACTGAGTAACGAAAGAATTTGTCAGCGTGGTTTTCCGTGAAGTACGCAAAGAATATGACGCGTTAATTTTTAGCCAACCAAGAAGTGAAGTAGCTTTTGCCTTTGATCAAATGTTATTCAGTGTATTACCGAATAAATTGAATCAGCTATTATAGTGAATTGGACCTTGATCATTACAAATCCGGTTGATGCATACCTCATCAAACTGTGGCAGCCGGAGTTGCAACGTACCGGTTGGAACTGTGTTAGGTCGCCAGCTTCGGACATGCTGGAAGTAAACAGAATCAAACTTGACGGATGCGCATTCGACAAATTTAGATAATTCACTTTGATAGAATCATTTGACGCGACGATCCTATCGTTTCGCTGAACTCCATAATAACAAGAATTTCAGCGAACATACCATAGTGTGTAGCGGAGGCATTGTGCGAACGAAAGGACTGTGTGATGCAGCAGGCACTTATAAGAAAGAGACAAGCGATTCGTTAAATCAAATAACACTCATGAAACATCAATATCCATATTTTGACATTGCGTAAGACTGAAAATTTTTTACCAGGAAGCCCATTAGCTGAAAGTAATTGACAAAACACTGTGATAAGCAACTGCAAAGAACATGCGTACTGTAGTATCCGAACTCTGCAAATCGTTGTTTCCCTTAATTCACATTCAGAATTGCTGCCTGTGATCTTACTGGATGAGCACCTGCTTCACATAGAATTATACTCGGAGTTCAACTAGTCTCGTTAATTATTAATGGTTACTTGCTCCGAGGTTCATGATAAATTACCGAAACACCGGCTGTTGAACTGTAAGCGAAATGACATGAATATCAGCAAGTGAAGATGGTAGTGGTGTTGAGCGAAGGGGGTTACTCTTCCCAATCAGCTTTTGACCGATCGCAACCATCGTCACGCTACAGTCAACACAGTCGTTCTCATCATTTGCATTCCTATCTGATTTCTTAGCAACTTGCTGTGTTCAGACTCACTATGACCGACGAAGCCAGGCGAGTACTTGAGACTCTGGATCGCGGTAATGCGGAGGAGCAGGAGCCAAACATTTCGGAGACAGTCAAGATAGTTGGAGATTCTTGATAACAGCAAGCAACTGAAACGTACCAAAGATATAGGTTTTATGTCGCCATCGCCTACCGTATGCATCAGTCGAGATCTACATTACAGAACAGAAAAATCTGGCGCTAACGTGCAATTTCTGTAATTGTATGCGGGACTCTGATACGCGAACGCATCGGAATCATTATCGAAAATGATGACCTCACTCGACGCCTTTTGACGCAGAAACTCCTGTCCCTAAATCAGTGTGTGGATATGTGACTTAGCGAAACAAGAACATCTCGACTGTTCTAGAATTTGCAGGCGAGCACGACAAAAGGATTTTGTACAGTAACGAAGACCAAGGAAGCTCTATCTTTGCCATCCGAGGGGCTGGGGGCAAGCTGTTAATTTTTTGGTCGGAAGCAGCCACGACGAAAGGAGAGTTGTCCAGCTTAGGGCAACAACAGTATGAAGTCCACAAGGAAGAATCATTTCGCTCGTTGTTGCAGATCGGCCAACGTCAGTGCGGTAGGCAAGGAAAGTCAACATGACACACAGGAGTTCTCAATAAACAACATATTAAAAAACGAAAAAGGACAGGATGTGATGGTGACTGAAAGCATGGGGAGAAGGGAATCGCCTGCCTCAGCACGGTAGATCAGGCGATCGATCGAGCCGATGGTTAGTTTTTAAACATCCAGCTAGTTGTACTTTGCCTCAGACTTTGGAATAAAGCGTTTGGGAGCAGTGCCGATACGGGTTGTTTCTGTTGACGCGGCTGGGTGAAACAGGCACACAAAATTAACCACTTGTCAACAAAGCATTTTGAAAACTTGACTTCCTGATCGCCTCCAAATATCTTCCAAATATCGGATCTCCGAAGCTTCATACGCAAGCACTAATCTCAGCTAGCTGAAGAAGTGATTCAGCTCTTTCGTCACAGGGGGCGACTTGGACAATTTCAACAACTTGAAAACCCCCATTTAAGTGTCAAAAACAGGGCCAGTCATTCTTATTCTGACGTGTACATTCACACACAGGAAATGTCACTGGGAACACAATTGGTCAGCTTCACGTGCTGACCGGGTTGGTGAACTACAGGCAATCGGAGCTAGATCATTCGGGTTTTCGATCCAAAGTACTTGGCATTAGCGCCACTTGTATTTGCTGGTAAAAGCGGATGCGGAGGCTGGGTCAGCTTTTCTAGCACAGCAAAGGACGTTTAACAACCGAACGCCGATTGCCTTCGTCGTCTCAAACATGCATAAACATGAGCTGTTCGCTTGCAGTGTGGGTTGCTGTAGAATGCCGGAAAGGTACTGTTTCCACATATATGTATATTTATAATCCAAGAAATGGACATGTAGTCATCAAGTAACATCGTCAGAATCATAAGTAAGTACCATTTACGATGTTGAGGGTTATTTTGAAGTACACGTTTGGATAGATTGCGACGCGCAATCTCAATTTTGACCGCGATTCCCATGGAAATGAACCTTGACCTTTCGATCACGAGGACCGTAGCTGATGCAAATAGAAATTAGTTGTTGCCCACCCGAAAAGACTGCACCGTTTAATCAAAAATGGTGAGAAACCGTTAGTTCTTTTTCACTTGCCGCTGTTTTCTTGTTGTTGTTCTTTTTAGTGCTTTAGGTATAATACAGGTGCATAAATCCAATTAGTCAGACAGCTATTCCATCGACTTCGATTGCGGGCCACATGTTCTAGCATGTGAAGCTATTAACATTCATCATCCTTTTGTTTTCATTCAGGAAAACGCATGGTTTCAACAGCGGCTAGATGTGAAGTCAGCCATTCGATGTGCTCGTCAAGGAGCAAATCGCTACCATCAGTATACTCTTGGATCGTTGCGTTCCCACCCAGTAGAAGCTCTAGGCCGAAATTTTCGACACCTAAAGCTCCTGAGAGAAGGTCTTCGACTGCAAGGTGGACTAGGAATGGGGATACAGAGAAGCCCTGACTCACAGCGCTCTTGACAGCGAAGGCTTATGAAAGCTTGCCATAGACCATGGCTCTGGCGGTGATATTTATGCAACGTGTGCGTTGGATGGCAACAGACAAATCTGGTACCTCGCTATTTGTTGGCAACAAACAAGTCTAATAAGCGAGTCAGTTGCAGCCGTTTGTCTGTGCATACGACAATATTTTGTTTGCGGTAAATTTGGCGAGGTTTGAAAAGTTGGCGAAACGTTAATATTTGAGCAACGCATCCGTGTTCCGGATGGAGACCAGCTTGTTAGCAGATGATTAACGTATTCGGGATAGTCTAGGAAGAAGAATAGACGCCAATGATTTAGAAACAATCGTAGTGACACTAATGCTTCAATGGTTAACAAATGAAATGCAAGCGCAGTGATTGAAACTCGGGCAATAACATTTGCCCACAGATGAAGGCACTTTTTCGTCATGTCAGCTCTTTGTGAACAACGAGTACAGCTGGTCGATGTTTGCCACTTTGCCGTATCACAACAGCTGCAGAGGAAGTCCGTCCGAACCGGCAGTCTTGTATCGCTACAATCCTCGAATCTCGTGGCAGACTTCCGCTTTCTTGGGTAGATCAGGGAGGACGAGTCACGGTAGGCAACATGATGTATTGCTCACACGGATGAACTGTGGATGTCAGTTTGATTGCGAATGAAATTGCTCAGCTCATCAGTCCAAACGCATCCGTTGGTTGCTGATCGAAGGCACACCCGCCTCGCAGATAACCTCAATGACACAGGGATTTCTTAGGCCTTTGGTCCGAATGAGTTGGAAAAGCTTGTTGATGCTGTTAGAGATAACAGATGTCTACATCTCCAAAACACGCTCAAAGCAGTTAGCCCTACTCTCCATGCGCATAGTTTGTTTGCGCTGCCCGTTGGCTGAAGCGCACAGCTCCATGTAATCTGATTCGGTAGAGCTATGCCTGGTACTGTCGTACAGCTCCAGGGAGCGAGCGGTGTCATAAGCTTTTAGGGGTCAGTGGATTAGGTTGCAGGTTGATTGTCCGGAAGTGATGTTCGCTTGCTGTATACAACTTCAGTGTTATTCCGTAGTTTGCAGTAGACTAGAACTGAGTGCGTCGGCAAGTAAAGGTTGATTGCTAGCCTGAAATGACGAGTCAGTCAATATTTTTCCGTCAGACTTGTGGTACTTCGCTTTTGGGTACCTCGAAACCACAAATTTTCATGCAGGTCAATGCATGCACTGTCAGTAACAATGGACTAAAAGGACTTGCAGTCCCGTACGCTGTTATTCCATCTAAAGGGGATAGTAATTTGCTAAATTCGAAACCACACTTGTGTTGGTAAGGGAAAACGAAAGTTGTAAACTTTTGCTTCGTAGGCCTGAATTTGTTGCTCGAGAGAAACATACGGTTGTCTTTGCAGAATCTAATAATCTCCTCTCCTTTATCCGTGGGGTCCTGATCGTGCACGTTGTAAACAACAAGGTGACGTTCATATGGTAACAGATTGTCAAGCCGTGCTACGAAGTCCCCGGTGAAGATAGCGACATGTGATTTGTTAGCGTTACACAAAAGCTGCCGAAACTGACGTTAAAAGTCGTCCTTGACAGAGCCACTTTTGTAGTTAGTTGGAGTTTACCTAAAGCTCACATTGAATAACTTCTGTTCCTATGACGCCTGTTATTCTACATGAAACCTGAAACCGAACTGCACACAATCGCCTGTTAAACGCAAACCAGTCCAGCATTGCAGCCACGGTACTATTGCTTAGCGTTATATCTATGAGAGTTACACCAGTTCAGACTGCTTCTGGGTCTCCAGAAGGACGTATGTATTATGCGGCTTCATGGTTAGTGGGGGATGTTAACGTTAGCACAGTGCTTGGTCTTGCAATCGGATTGCTGAAAGTCAGCAGGCGCCAACATCGATGGATTCCTAAGTTCGCACTAGACAAGCTTGCTGTCCAATCTACATGAGAGTCTGTAAGTTTAAGCACTCCAGGCGGAACGAGCATCGGGGTCGAAGGAGCGTGGCACCTTCAACTCCATGGTTTGCCGTGCAACCGAAATCAGAGTAATCAGGTACTGGAAAACAAGGATGATTAAAAAATGTACTGGTGGTATGTGATAAAGTCACGCGAAAGCAAGATGCAAACATGGTAGCGAATGAGCTCACGAGTCAGCAAATGTGATACTATCCGGTTGCCCAAGCTGAAGTAAAAGGTTTGCCTTAGGGATATCTCCAAAACCTTTGGCAAAATAGCTTACCCACAAAAGAACCGGACGAATTTAGGGAATCCCGCTCAGTGCACGTCGGTTAATGATTGATCAGTTAATACGACTCTCGTTTGTTACACTGAAAAAGGTGCACGTTATTTCAGCAAGAAGTCGTTAGAATACAATGCTTCACCGGATTGATGCAAGGGACATTAACTTTATTTAGTGTCCGCTACATCACAATGCTGTTAAACGGATATATGTGGCTTCTATGGAAAGAGGGCTAGCCAGGCTAAAATCCACCACGTGTTAAAATACTGCGCCGAAACATGCAATGGAACGGAATAATCATTGAACCACCCAGCTGACACCGCGAAAATTTTATTCAGCTAGCCATACAAGGTACCGTTTATTTCTATCTTGTACCCCGTTTCGCAATGGGGAATCGAAATGGTGGAAATTGTGGCCCATGTGTATCTTTCGGCAACAGTCTTCTCATTGGGAAAATCCAGTCATATAAACTTCACGACAGAAACTATTAAACATTCGGTTGAATGTGCGTAAACACCGCACTACTGAAGTTGATACAATTTAGCCCAAGTCACTTGCGGCTTTAGGAGAGAGTTTAGACGAGCCGTTGGCTTGACTCCTCCAAAGCTATTTTGATGAAATATACTTGTCCGACACAAGGTGATAACACCGATTCACAAGATAGGTAGCTGTTCCGACCAAGCAACCAGTTGTACTGTAACTCTAATACTGGTGTTTGCAACGGTTATGGAAGTCTGTATTGCAGTTATACTAACAGCCTACCTGGAAGAAGTTATTCTTGCACTAGATGAGCATAGTTTTATAAGAAATCCTTTGTGCAGTACCAATCTGCAGCTAGCACTAACCAGCTGGACATAAGCAGTAGACACCTTCACATAAATTGTTTCCGTCTTCCTCGACTTCTCCCAAGGTATTCAGTTGGTTAGACCATCGCATCTTTCCTTTCAAACTCCAGACTCTGTTACTGGTTATACTCTGCCACGCTGATATTTGCGTTCCATTTTTGTGGCTTACATATTTCTGATAAAATTCGATCTATGTGAGTGAAAAACTGAAACTATGAACCATGAAACGCTATCTACTCATGTGCTGAACTGACTTTTGATGTTGGAACTTACTGACCGCGGATACTATGTCACAGCTTATGTTAACAGCTCAAGATAGTCTGGTGGAAACTCCGCTTGACAAAACTTTGTAACCCATCTGAGTGAACTAGAACAGTGGTATGTTCAAGCGGAGCAAGTAACCGGCAGGCATATTCCAAATCTCTACTGCAGACATGTAATGCTTATCCTCGATCATATAAGCGAACATTAGTTTCTAGACGATGTTTAAGAACAGCAAGTTACTAAATGCTAATACATTGGCCTTCACGCACCATAGGATTGAGCTGCGTATTCATCAAGACGTACTGGAGAATATGAACACGAATACATTTGACCGTGCAATGTATCCGAATCGCTGCCAGCACAAAAATCTTAGGTGGAAACTTTACATGCTTGAGACTCAGATTTGTAGGTGGAGAATAGAGAAAGAGTAGTCATCGCTAATCTCCGAACAAATCACACTTAAACAGCTAAGCCAACAAAGGATACTAAAAGATTGTAAGGGAAGCCGTTTCTAGAGTATGGAGAAGCAAACGCTCTTGATCGTTACTTTCTTACATGATTGGGACGAAACGACATTACGAAGGCACATCATGTCGACGCTTTGCAGCAGCGCAAAGCCGCAAGCGGTCACAGGCTTAGTGGGTTCACCGCGATTTTGCCAGCATCTACGTTGATACGAACCTGCGAACTCCAAATTACGTGGTATGCGAGTAATCACTTTGGCCACAACTCCAAATTGCAGTGACTAAAGTGCTGATATGCACACCCTGAGACAAATGTTGATGTGACTGACGGCATGTTCTTATTGGTTATCAAAACTTTTACCATTTATTATCCATGAGAACAAACCGAGGAATGTAAGTTTCATTGATTTGATATTAAATTCAACAGGATATGTGCATATTATTCCACTTGGTCTCGCTGATGTATGGTTAACGTGGACTGAAGCAGCACAAAAATTAGAGGTGCGAATGATTCACTTCTGGTTGTTTTACAGGGGACCATCTACTGGATTACAATCACGCCTGAGAGCTTCGCACTTGCATTTCAACTGAAGCAACTTAGTCTTATCGACACATGCAAGGGGCCATCATTAGTTCCGAAAGAAAACGAAATACAGTATGTCTTGAACTAAATAAATCATATCTGATCTTTAACAAACTGGCAGTATATGCAGGTTTGACACACGAAACAGAGTGGCTTAACTAAACACCAGTAATCAGTTGTCCACTGAAGTGCCAGGGCCTGTTAATTGAGGTGACCGCATGGGTATTGCTCTTTTACGCTATTTGAGAGGTTTCGCGTCATCCGACGGACATACTTTGCGCTACAAATGTGCCAGAGCTGATGTATGCTCCGGTGTATTTATCGCATATTTCTCCTTACCATTTCTGTGCGTTTTCCTCACTGCGACACGGACCACGTTGACTGGTCCGATTCAGTTCCAATGCTAGCTTGAGGCTAACACTATAGTACGAAAAAACTAGCATGATATACCTTAATGCAGTAGACTTGCTTAGATCCTCCATCTGTCTCAGCTCGGCCTTGAAATAATTACCTCGTATAAAATTCAGTTCAAATCTAAATCTATAATTCGACGCCCTCTTACCCTGATTTTCCCGCATTTGTCTTGGCCTGAACAGTCGTGGATGCAAATGCTATCCGATAAGCGTCATTCTACCGCCAGACCGCCTTGTCCTAAATCAGACACTGATACGACCACCCCTAGTTTATCTCCTCAGGATGCGAAGGGGAAACTGAAATTATCCTACGCGGCGTCATCTTGTTACTGGACACCCAAGACTCCGGTATATCTTGCCACACCAAATCTCATTTATTGTTAAGTTTCACCGCGGCAACAAGCATCCTATGAGTAACTAAAACACGATGCTCATCCTCCGTTTAAGCTATGTGTGAAGTCTCTGAAACTTGTCAATCTGCGCAACAACCGCATTTTATAAACATGGACCCCGCTCCAAAAAGGTCTCTCATTTCTGCCTACTTGGATTTGACAAGTACACTGTAGATGCAAAGTCGTTGCCCATATAGAGTCCCTCGTATTCCTTTGTGACCATTTCGTTGGGGTTTTAGAATAGTAACAATAAGTTCAGCAACATTTCCAGGATTCTTTCCTTTTTGTACTGTACACTATATAATCTGTACATAGGGTTTCCTACTGGTTTTCATTTTACAAGGTAAATTCTGCACGTTTGACAAACCAAATGGCCATTGAAATCGATAACCGTAGTTACCTAATAAAATGTACAGAGAAAATTGTGCAATTAACCTGATACGGAACAGAATAAATATGTGGTAAATTTGGACACATAAATTTGTTACAATAAAGGTGGATGGTATTTCCTTATATAGTGGGTATAGGGGTATACAGGAAAACCGGATAATATTCCCGTAAATAATTCCGACTGTGAATAGGATTCGCATATGCAGGAATTAGTTCCACAGAGGATGACGCAGAACCATAGAAATGCAGACAAATTAATGTGCTGTAACGTTCTGATTCCAGTTGGAAAAATGAGGAGAAAAGTTTCGGCGGCACATCACAGGTCTCCCATCCTTTTAACATAATCTAAAATATAAGCGTCGTTTGATTCAATTTCGTCCGCTTCGGAATCCCTTCGTATTCTTCAGTTTATGTAAACCAATCACATTTGCTGTTTCTTTCGTGCACTTTGCTTGGCGACCCTTACACTTTGAGACCTACATTCTAGCCAGAGGACTAGTATTTCCCTCGTCCCTGACAGCGCCGCTCCCAACATTATCCCTTCCAGCAGCGAGTACTATTTTTAATCGAAAAGCACTGACTCGCCCTGTCACAGAGCTACCTGAATAGAGAAAACTGCAAGTACAACCAAACCCACTTACTTCACTTGTTATGACACTGTTATTGATCTACTATTGTTTTGTGAACAGTGACGGTCATTCCAATAAGGCTGCTTACTTCCCGTTATTTTGACGCATGTTGGGCTTTCTGTCTCAGATCGACTAGCACGGTACTTTGCAATCATAAACCTAAGATTACTGGCAAAAT
The DNA here is from genome assembly GCA_944474145.2 of Dicrocoelium dendriticum. NCBI lineage: Eukaryota > Metazoa > Platyhelminthes > Trematoda > Plagiorchiida > Dicrocoeliidae > Dicrocoelium > Dicrocoelium dendriticum. The sequence goes on from OX104061.1 coordinate 10,736,062, forward strand.
ATTAATTGTTTATTTTTATGCTTCTCATCCTAACAATGACGCTGACTTGTCAGTTGTAAACTTTCTCAGTTGTGTTATAAGTTGTGCTTTAAAACAAAGCGTTCGAATATTTGCTATGCATGCTTGGATGTAGAAAAATGAACAGGAATGAAAAGGAAATGGGAATAAGTAGGTCAGTAGTATATTCACAGATGCTAGGTGCCACCATTGGGGAGCTGCGATACACCGCACGTAAGTAGGTTACAGATAATCGACATGGATGACTTTGAAATTCACAAGAAGGATGGAATCATATGGCAGGGACACGCATTTGTGATCCGCTAACTTCACAATCGAAATCCCCGAGTGAACAGTGTACTACAATTTGAAAAGTGAGTGCACGCTTCTTGTGCGGTTGATGATGCAAGATGCAGTGCATTTATTAGACATGCATGCTTTACATCCATTTTCATCTGTGAAATCACGTTCACTCTGATGTGAGCCCAAGCAAGATTAGAGAAACGAAATCAAAAAAGACTGATAGGTCCGCTAGTATTCTTGAACAAGGGGTGGTGCTTTAAGAGAATTAAGTGAATCGTTACTGATGTCATTCGGATCCTCAGCGGGCTCAGTTGAGCTTGACAACTAAGTGCTGCCTTCCTCACATGAATCAGTGTTGTGCGAAATGTTGAGTATCAACTCACACAACTGATCCGATCGGGAAAACTGAATGACTATTTGGGCTGGTTTGCTGTTGACGGGTTTAGCAATGAATTTGGTTGGACCGGTGAGTTGTGAACGTATGACAGTCTCAACACCACAAAACGGATCTATAAAGTGTTATAATTTTAACAACGATTAAAACAGCTGCACAAAACACTGTTACAGTATGTCATAGTGAATTTGTCACTGCGACGAATTGCGTACAAACAATGGAATCTTTATGAAATACTCCCCATAGATTCCGTTAGCGCCTAAAACGTAAGCAATATATCGTGCGGCTAATTATGGTTGAAATATGCAAGCAAGCACAACAAAGCTTCCTAGGGGAAGAGTTGAACATAATGCCACGACACAGGTTGCTGTCGCTCACAGGTATGAAACTCAATCTTCAATACGACATTTTACACTGTATAGCTGAGGCATGGGTATGGCTTAGTTGTTGGCTTAAGGCCGGTGGACGAATGATCTGCATTCTTGGTTTGTAACCACAAGGTCGCCGGTTCGAATCCGCGTAGGGACGGGCGTCTTTGCGGCATACTCATTCCAGGCGCGACTGGTGGTGGTCGCGCGACAGCGAAGCGCCGTTAAGGCGTGCAGCTGATATATTATAGCTTATTTTATTCTACACTAGCTTCCTTTCTTTACACGGCACAAATCGCTGACCCGATAGCCCATAGCACAAGTTAGTGCAGTCAGTATAAATGTTACACCTAACAGTATGGATCCTAAAACACCGGCCTAGAATGAGATCGCGGCAGAAAATGATCGGCGGCGACATTTTTCATAGTCTGAAAAATGAGTCAGTTTCGTTAAAAATAAAAACCACGAACGACAATGATGAGTATGTACCCTGCAAAATGTCTTGCTTGCTGATGGTTTGGATAGCGTGCAACAACAGCGAATTACTCGGGACTGTCTCGAGCCAGGACTTCGAGTTACCGGGCTTATAACAGGTACATGTTGGTAGAGCACTGTGACACCAGTGGATTGCAACTTAAATGATGTTTTGACTGGTTGTATGCAAAGTCTCTACTTTTAAGACTATCATATTTTGCTTTGACCCATTGAAATGTACGTTTGTGCACGCCTGTTTCTTCCAATGTTGCTGACTAGTCCAGTCTGAGTTGCAGCATTGCAAAGGGGAAAGGCAAAGAATTGTTTCACAGAGCCGCACACATCGTCGCGGAGATACTTTATCCAGCGTCGTTGAGCAGATACCGTTCAAGCAAGTCAGACATGGCACAAGCGCTTGTTTCTGTAACGTTTTAGATTCAAAGCGGTGCATTCGCCGTCCGAACTATGTGGAAGTTCGTCTACTCACCTCTTTCAAGTATGGTCACAAAGAAGGAGTACATTAAACGGAAAAGAAATGTGATAAGTTGTCAAACTAGTTTGCGCTTAATATGCTCCAAAACATAGGAGTCAAATCCTCATTAGAGTAGCTTAGCTAATGCATTGTGTTGCGTACATTTTCTACTATCACTCTTTGCTGGCGTTTAATCTCCGAATGGCAGCAGTAGTATTGATCACTGCTTTAAAATTTTACTTTTAGTTAGGTGCATTTATCACACATAATATCAGGCAAACCGCACCTGTTAGGTGCAAGATGGAGATAAAGCGGTGCATTTCGGCTACTCTACAGTCACAACGATATGAGGAAAGATGATGCAAACAGTAATATGTAGATTTACTCAAGCTTACAGTATGAAGCTTTGAGAGCACATTAGCCATTTTCAGATAATAACTTGGATTGCAAAGCAATGGCACACAAGTTGCTACCAATAGCACCAGCAGTCAGTGCTTAAAATCTCAGCCACAAAAATTATTTCATTAATTACTTGAGCACTTATGGAATGGACGCAAGTTGAATCTCCGAGTACCGATTGGAAACAGGTCTAATTCAGTTCATATTTCTGAAGTGCTGGCAGACGTCATACCGTGTTTACTCTAAGGTATTTGATAAATAAACGCAAGAATGTCAAGTGAGGTTGAAATCAAGTATGCAAAGAGAATCCGATTGAGACAACGGAAGAAGCTGGCCCTAACTGACCAAGTCTAATCGTCAGTAGCAATGTACGCATTTGAGTAATCCTCAAGTCCTTTGGCATTCCAAGCTTCACATTGAAAACTGACGTGCTTTGACACAGAAAACTACAGAGTATCAGAATTCAAACTGAATACATCACACAGACCCACCTGTAGTCTTCGAACAGTGAAGTAGTCGCTACCTGGCGTACTGTTGAGATGCGTTTCGGATTATTTTGCTGAAAAAACCGTGAGCGGATGAAATTTTAAATGTAAGGAACAGTGGAAGTGGAGGTTGGGGAACGACGTGCACAACAGCACCCGTCGAGTTGTGATGACCTAGCATGATTTTGCTCAAACGGACGGGAGTGGCCGTATCCTATTAAGAATGTTATTCCAATGAGCAAGACTAAATACTGATGTCAAATGGAGATTTTCCTACTGGTCCACTTATTACGTAAAGAAATGCTACAGTATGCGCCATATACGCATTGATGCATTTTTCAAGAGAATCAATCTGACAGCATAGAAAATATCATTAGAGGTAGCCGAATGGCAGCAGTGGGCTATTGACATTGACACTATGAATTATGCGCAACTAAAATAGTGTCGAAATTTAGTCACAATAATTATTATGATATTTAACCAGTAGGGATTTTCAAAACTTGTAATACGCGTAATGAAGGGCGCGATTACTAACGATGAACAAACACTTGAGCAGCTACTGAATGCATGAATATGAAACGGAGCCTTCCTATTAACGTACTCCATGTGAACTGGGAGTTTAGCTGGGTGGTGTGAAGGCGAGTTACAGCAACAGCCCTTAAAAAGTCGTGTTCGTTAGTGGTTCTCATCCTGATTACAAAGAGCGCAAGTTGTGCTGTAGCATGAAGTGAATGGCGCGTAAACAATTGTGGCATGTCATAAGTTTGCACAGTGCGCTCACCAGCGTAAGTATAATCACATGTAATGTAGTACGGTTGTCAAGATTAGTTAAACTTGCTTGCGAAAGCCATGATGTGTGGAAGTGGTCACAAGTTCAGTCCACAGTACCAAAGTAAATATACAAGAGGCAGCATTGGAAAAGTGCACACAAATATTCAACTTAGCGTAAAATTTGAATAAAAATACCACAGCTGGCCGAGAAATCCCATAAAAGCAAAACCCAACTAACATATCTACTTAAAAAGGTGATGGTTGACCGAATTGAGCATGCTGTCGTATCGAAGTTTGCACCTTCATGTTCGTAACGGCGTGTTATAGCAAAATATTAAAGCCTGAAAATCGGTTGTTGTTGAAAACCCCAATGGGTACCAGGGGTTCATCAACACGCACAGTAGACCCAAAAGGAAAAAATACCGGGACATTCGGCAGCGGAAAACAAAATTTGTTTGATCCTTCTGATCAAGACGGATCATGTCTCAAGCGATATTACTCAAAGGCTCGGTTCCGCCCTAACACGCACCTCCACGACTGCCCAGCTGCGGCTTATAATTACAACGGAAATGATTGTTTGCTACAACTATCGGAGATGCTCTCATGGCAGTTCGGCCTTTAACGGATATATCAATTTACCTTTACCTGTGTTCGTACCTATGAAGGCAGGAATGATGGTTCATAGCAGCAAAGAGCAGCTGGACAGTTACCAAAGTGGTTAGGTAATCGTAAATGCAACAAGGTTTAATGCCGCAAGGGATGAAGAGAAATCCAGCCACATCGACCACAAAACATCCATGTGACGACTCATCATCCAGTTGACCCCGATTAAATTCTTCAAGCAGCTATCGGGCAGTTGGAGATTTAAACGGTTGACAAGCACAATTAATGGCGAATCTTCTGGCATTTTGTGCGTGGAAACAAATGAGAGTATCAATTAGATTGCGTTGGACCTAATTCCGTTTTTTAACCAGAGTTTCTTTTTAATTAAGTAGGTAACTAAAATGTTTGCAAATTACCTGCCTGCGCATGTTGCATGCTCCTACTGATGTTCGACTGAGCAAAGCAATGCAAACGTAGACCAACCGCAACTGTCCTTCCCACTGCGTTTATCGCATTTTTACACAGTTCTGCCAAATCTAAGTAAGTGGAGCTTTTTGTGCAAGTTTCGCCACGGCCGAAAATTACCGACATCGTTTCGTCAAGATTACTTGTATGCAAATAAATACCGTAAAAGTAACCCCTTTCTCGTATCCTCACACCAAATATTATACGTATCCGTTTCAATCACATTTAAATCCACACCGCAATTGCCGTCCATGCTATGATCTTGAAACTGTCAAGCGAAACCGTGCCTTTCAGCATCAGGTTCGTTCCCAAACCACAAACAATAAACCAGTCCACGTCGCTTTTCAAAATGCCGCCGGATGCAGGTGCATGTACCGCCGAAATTACCTAGGTGGCTCAGTGACATGAGTTCCGATTCAACTCGGTTCAGTACGGATTCGTATAATGAAGGCTATGAAATACATCTAAGTGCGAACGTGCTATCTGTGGATTTGGCTTCGGTCGATAAGTGTCATCTACGCTCTGTTCCATCATCACTTCCCCTTCTTCGTGAACCTTATCATTAACGCGCCTTCGTTTCACCAACCCTGCTTTTTCTCATTTGTCAGTGAACTTGGAGTGAACGTGAACGAACACTTGGGAGCTGATCACCATTCTATATGTACAACGAAATCACCCGGTCTACCTTCAGTACACACACAAGAAGAGTGCGCTCCCTTCTCACTCAGCGATTTCGAATGTGAACCAGTGGGATAGAACATGCATGTTACTTGATAAGACTCAAGTGTTTATGTTATCTTACACCTACCTTTTGACAAGTAATACTTCTCAAACCCATTTGTTTCTCAACCAGATTAGGTTGACTTATTTGGAATTGCTTAATTTGTTTTTGATTCCCTTTCTTTATCACAAGAGCCCGTGCAAGTATGGCCATCAACGCCTGTACTTCAAATGTTCTGATACTTGGCTTTAACGAACCACACGTTATAAAATTACGCGAACTAACATAATAGAAGTAAGCCGCAGAAATGCCATTTCACTGCATGATCAGCCACACGGAGCAACGGTTAGTTCGGCACATTGTGTTGTTACAGCCCAAACGATTCGTGCAGTTAGACGCTGCCTAACGGGCATGTAGACAGCATTTTGTGCCGTATTCATGTGCGCATTTGATTACCAATGCAGTTTCTGCACGGGATTCAGCGAACGGTACTTCTCGGCTCAGTGCTGCAATCGCACATACCGCTTCTCATTGCTAATCGAAACATGGATAATGACGACACTGGATCTTCAGTTAGTCGCAGCCCATCTGTACTCTCTATCCTACAGGTGATTTGGTTGGTTCATTTGTTATTACTTGTAATACCCCATCAAGCGTGAACACGTGTGTGCCCAAAGCTAGTCACCAGCAGTGCGATGAGGCGCTGTCCGTTTTGGCTTAATTCGAATCTACCGAAGATTGGTAACTTAGCAACCCTCAATCTGGTATCTTGCAGCTCCAGGCAGTCAATAAGAGACAAGGGGAGTTACATTGTTCTCAACAATTTTAAAGGTTTATTTTGCCCCGCATTTTTACTTATTAATGTATGGTAAACGAAATTATTGCTTAACGGTTGTTTGTAAATAATCTATTTTTCTTAAGCGATTCATCACAAGGTTGCAGTATTAATGATTCATGGGAAGCCAAGAGTACCTTATTTGGTTTCGTTTGCACTTACTGTTTACTCAGTCATACTTTATCTATATCAAAGTTACTTGGTGCCGTTCGAGAGATTTGGGATGTTTTGATGGTCGTCTCAGAAAACCTCGACCATGTGAAAGACTGCGTGTGTGAATCGTTGGCGAGCAATCTGCTGAACTCAATTCGATAGCCAACTTGAATGTGAGGCACTATACGTTGTAAGACCTGGAATGTTAAATCAAGTAAAGAGCAGCCGGCGCTGTTAGCTAGGATATCTTGTCAGTTTACACGTCGGTTACAACAGTATGTGTGATTTGTCTGATCCAGTTAGATTAGCAAAGTAGGTAAACAGAAAAATGTTATTAATGCATAAATGCTTGTGCTTGGATGAGAGTAACCCATATTTACTCTTGTTAGGACAACCAGTTCCAACATACATGCGTTTTGGCAATTTACAGCAGAAAACAATGAATATTTAAGAGTGGAAACGATAGCACAATACTTTTTCGGGAGACCACAGCATAGCTGAAGACACTTTGAAGTTGTAGTGTAAAATAAAATATACAAGTTTTATTAATGGAAGAAAATGCGAGCGTACATTCAATTGTATTTTAAGCAAATCCTCGTGATGGTGTTGGGAGTCTCATGCGCCGGATGACACGGGCAGTTTGATCAATACTTGGCAAGCTGCAGCTTAAAGGACGAAATGCATCAAACAACAGTTGTAGCTATCGACAAAGAGCTAATTACACACAGTTTGTTTATTTTAGACAGCATTTGGAGGCTCTGCCATGCACAAACTAAAAATTTTTACTTAGCGTAATGAATGAGTCATAATGTCGGGTCATAAGCTGTATTGAACCGTTGGCTTCGTGCTTCATCGGAAACAAATGCAACCGCTCAGCTTGATTCCATTTACAAAATAAACCTTTGTGGAGAGCGTGCACTAGACCCATTCACTCCCAATCTTCCGCTAATCTCGAAAGGCTACTCACATATTCAAGAGCGTCAGGCACATGCAAATGTTGAAAGAGCAAAAACAAGTTCCTTTGAACCAATTTTGTTTTCCTACAAATTACGTCTACTCATGAGTAATTTCGAGGTAGTGGCTTGCAATCTACTCTCAGTCCACGAAATGCTATCTACCACGGATCATCAGCATTTTGTACACATCCAATGTAGCGAATGAAAACAAGTACCACAGATAGCCAAATTGCGAAAAACGCCGTGGACCATACAACCGTCTGACATACAAATTACAGGATCCCAGTGGCGTCTGTGAGGGACATTGCTTACCATTTGCAGTATCATCCACGGGAATCGCAACTCCAGAGGCATTATCCTGCTAAGTACTTCAGCGTCTTCACATGCAGTAGCTCATAAGAAGTGGCCATATGGTTGTCGGCACATAGGTTTGTTGTGGTCTGTGCGATATTCCGAGCCTAGACCGAAATAGTGATAGCAGTACCCACGTCGATTCTCCATCCATATGCGCAACATCGGTGAATGGACTTCTTTAGGAGATCTTTCGCTATACGCATTTCATTTATGGATGCCAGTTTCGCACATCCAAGGAGCTGTCAGTTCAATGGGCTACATCCACAGGGGATCGTATTATGTTTCCTGATTAGAATGCAGTCAGTTAATAATTTGACACAAATGCCCAACTACTGCTAAGTACTTGTCACATATCTCACAACTCCAAGTTCAGGATGAGTAATGAATCAAAGTGGTCAGTTACCGTCGAGATTATCATTCATAGTAAAATTATCATGACAGATATATCGGTCCGGCGCGCGTCATCGAAATTGTCGGCTCCTAGTTCATGCAACGAATCTACCTTACCACACCTGTCCGTGAGTAAAAGGAGTACATCAGAAAAGAACAACAAGAATGTTGTTTGTCAAGAACAGTCTCTATCCGCGCACATTCCTCTCGGAGCTGAGAATGTCTACCTTAAAATGTTGAAGATGGCGGCTGCGTTACCTTTCGGGTAATGCGGGTGAATTTAGTGTACATTCCATACGACGCTAGAGCACGCCTGTAAATTCACAACGAAACTACTGTAGCCATCTTATGCCCTACTTGACCTGGGAGTCCTGGTGCGGCATGAATTGGGGTGCTCCACTGTCACTGCTGCGGCTTACTATTGAATGTGACCACAAGTGCTCACATGACTTATTGAAAATGACTTTGCTCTACCTTCCCTGTTTCACTGGCTTTCCGTTTCGGCATTTCTAGACTGTAACATAGGAAAAGTTCATTAAACGCTTCCACAATACAGCTGCGGTTTCTCTTTCGTCCATCGGGCTACATTAACTTAAAATTCTGGCGACGAGTTATATGGAAGGGTCGTTGCTACTATCTACACTACTTTGCAGTTCTTCTTAAAGGAAACTAACACCAGCTACCTGTAACCGCTGAAAAAGCAATTTTTTAGAGTATTTAGAGTTATTAACCGATGAACAATAAAACGCGTTACTCTCCGAGAGCAACGAACTCAAATTACTGTAGCAATTTCTGGGGAATGTTGGCCAGATACATTTTGATGACCTCAGTAGTGGTGAGAAGGCGACAATTAACAGCTCGCTAGAAGTCTTCATCGGACTATGCAGTTCAGAAGTGGACACTTATATTGCGCGGTATTCCTTCCGGAACTTGCGTCGAAACCTTGAATCAAGTGTAAATGATTTGATTGCAAATCTGCAGTGCACCCTACCATTTTGTCGGCAAAATGCAATTCTAGTCACTTCCTTTAAAGAAGCGACGGCCCAATAGTGCCTGATATCGGGTATCCGTAACAACCAGGCTCGTAAAGTCTGATGTCGGAAGATGAAACAAAGGTGCTTTGGGAAAATACCTGTAATGTTGTTCGGTAGCTGGAGATGTCCATATAATTTTAGAAGACTTTTCCTATCAAAATCATACAGACACAGTCCAAGCAATCAACCGAAACTTTGTTGCTCTGAAGAAGCCCATGAAGATCGTCCAGCCTCCAGACGAAGTGACCAGCTAAACACCACCTAAAGCGCAATGTCGAGCATCTGTAGCAATTATCCACCTTTCACGGTGCAACTGGAAATAGAAAGTCAGTTGGTTAAAATGAAGTTGTTTCAGGTGCCTCAGTCGCTCTATTCAGCGCTGCATCAGTTAGAAGCTTATCCAAGTTATTCCCCTATGCATCAAGGGATGCCATTATTACGCATGTATACTTTTCAGGTGACTTAGGATGAGGATAAAGCTACCTTACAAGCATGCGTTGTTGCAAACGATTTTCTAAACCTACTTGGGTGCCATTGGCTTAAATAACTCCCTGCTACGCTAATGACTTCAAGGTTTATGTACATTAATGAACGCATGCAGGATTTGCAGGATGTGACCGCTGTACCACGGTAGCTTCATCAGCCTAAGCTGCTCTACAAGATGAAACAACCCTTTGTTATGCTTGCTGTCTCTTCACTGTGAAGTCTACAGCGCCGCAAGATTTTCCTTCTGCCAGTGATGCCCGGCCTGGATTGTAGAATCCACATACAATGTGTACGCATGTCTGCGAGGGGACAGCTTGTTCACACTGATCAAATACACTCCGAGGCATGCTGTTGTCTTGGTTTCTAGAATTTGGCACCTCTTCTGATTGTTCTTAGTAACCCAAACCAGCCTGGATTAATGCACTAAGACAGCATTCCAGGGTGACTGTTTCAGGCCATGGTCTCCAAGCTTTTATACAATGTTCGGCTGATGACGAATGTGGACCTTTTTACACTTAGACAAATCAAACTGGGGAATGTTGTGGAATACCCATTCATCGACCTGGAACGACCTTGAACGAACTTGCGTTCTAATCGCTCATCTGAACACGCTGTTTTGTCGCCGTTTTACACTTTGTCACCCAAACGTTTGTTCACACTTATTCGACCCAGACTCATCAGCGCTATCTAGTACACTCCATCTTTCGGATCTAGCTTGTGTGAATCGCCTTTTATCTCCACATGGCGGTTTTTGTGCCATTCCCGCAAAAACATAAGTTGTTCCTTTAACAGATATGTGGCAGTAAAATCGATGTTAGTAAGTACTGAAACTAAGGCTGTGTATAAGGGTATGCAAAGATGACGGACATCTCCTCGGAACGTTGGGGCATACTGTATCCGTGGCGCACTGGCTGTTGCTTCAGCGCTCTGTGCCAGTTTGACTATCGTGTGAAGTGTGGGATAACGTGTCTTACTTTTCGAATAGTGTTAAAAATACTTTAAGGGAGCTATTTGATTTTGTCAAATTTACAAGCCAAATGTTGGTGATGAGCCAATTAGCCCTCACGACAGAGTGAAATACAGTGGTTACGCTGAGTCAGGTAGTCGGTCCAGGTTTCCGGAGCGAGACGAGTCTTTAAGTGTGCCAAGCTGCATTCCTTAGTGACATAGGTTTGCGAGTTCTGTTGCAGATGAATAACGAATGATTGGTGGAACGAGCCTGCTTAGTATGTGAAGCAGTTGCGAGCAGATTGCTAGAACGTCCAACGAACTTGATCCTGATGCCGTCGGGAAAGCCGCCTTTCCATGTTCCTTAATCGCTTATCCCAATCTGGTCGGACAGGATGTAACGTGTGACAGAAGGTGTTAGTGTAGTGTGTTCCCCGTGGATATTCAGGGCAACGCACATATTGGTGAAGTACGGTGGTATGATCATTCTCTCCTAGTGGAGTGTCTAATAGTGGCCTGTCGATCATAGGTTCCACAGTTGAAAGTAAGCGTCTAATACCTATGTTTTGTTGGGAGCTCGATACCTTGTTGATAAGATGATGTGATTGTCCACTGCAATATCTATGCTGACGTCTTGCAAATCGGCCTTGAACGTTTCACTGGGGATGGTGTGACTTCCAGGTCCTGTACTTGGAAGTAACCGAGGGAAACACTTGGATGCGAGTTAGGAACAAGCTTGTGTCACTACCGATAATAAGCGAGGATCAGTTTTTGGTATGAACGAAGGGGGCGACAAACGACCACCACGAAGCAGTTCCCATTGTACCTGAGACCCAAACAATACCATGGCAAACTGGTGACTCGCGTCCCGCGACTACACCATGGTTTGCATTCTAATTATTTGCGATATTATACGATTGTACCATCTCCCGTGCTTGGACGATCGTTTCGAAACAGTGATATTCCCTGAATCACGATACATAGCCCCTGAAGGCAAGCATGTTTCGGTTATGGAGATGAAACCCAAAGCTTGTCTAACGTGACGCAACCGATGCTCGGTAATTATTTTTAATGAGGCATTGGGCATTGGTTTCCATGTATGCAAATGTTTCGGTAGTCAGCACAGAACCGAAAGACGTGTTTTGGATGAGTTTTCTTGTCAAACGTCGAGCGACTAACCACGCTTAAGAAAAGTCGTTGGCATGTGCATTTCGGTTGGGTTTTACAATCAAAGATGGCGGTCTGGGACTTGATAGTCTCCGTTTTTAGTCGTAGTTCGTCGGATTCTTTGATTAGCATTGGATGAATCCCTTTACAGAACTGTATGATGGGTCATATCTCGTTAGTCTTCAGTCCACCTCGGGGCTGTGTACCTGCTGCCGTTAACCGAATCTATGTAGACGGCCCCTTGCGGAATTTAGACCAGTCTCCAAATATTAGCAGTGTTAGTAGCTCAGACGGAAGCATTCCCTACATAATGCTGGTCGATCCCCTTTTATTTGGATGAAACAAATTTTTTCCTCCGCTAAGACCAACCGTTGTTGACGGACAATACCTGGCGGATGTAGGTCCATTGCTCCTAGTCCTGTGGTTCCGTTTTACCAAAAGAGGGTCTTTGAAGCTCAAGAACGTCTTAAAGGAGTAGTGATCAATTCTCGCCAGATTTACAAACTTCCTCACGGTTACTATTATCTTACGGCTATTCTTTCCAAAGGCTATCCGAGAGTATGCGCGTCTCATATGCTGAGTACGTAGAGTAGAAGGTCCTCTGTGTAGCCATCGGAACTTAATGTCACCAGGAGAATTTGAGGTTGACGGTTACCTAATGTAGTTAGGTGACACGCGATCGGACTAAGCGACCTAGGCTCAACCAAAATACCAATCACATCACAAATGGCTACCTACTGGTTACGCCAGTCCATCAACTGTCGCTTTATGGCACTAGACTGCGATTGCGGAATATTTGTGCACACAACATTTTGAGGGTAAAATTGGTATCGACTTTAACGGTTACTTTGGTTGTAAAAGCTGCCTCACATCAATGTAGCGCAATACTGCTAACTTATTCAGGGATTGGAGGCAGGCACGGTGGATGCTTGTCCGCTTATGACGGTGAGGTGAGCCTGAAGATTTGGAGGCAGACGATTTAGTGCATTGGAAATCTATAGTCCCCAACTTCGACCAAGAAGCATAGCATGCGTTGGCTAATTAAAGTACGAGTGCGGACATCTTCATCCCCAGAGGGTTTGTTTTTAGTACTCACTAAATGCGCGACTGTCTCAGTCAACCTGTTGCACTTCTTCCTGACCACACAGAAAGTTAAGAAATCGAATGACAAGACATGTTGAAAAATGCGTCGACTACTTCGTTACACTGACTGAATGGTGGACAGAGTTTCCTGTACAAATAGGATGGAACGATCCAACTAAGTTTGCACACGTCATCCCCATTTTAAGGACCTTAACGATTTCTCTGCAAAGCACACGTAGTGTCGCAACATGTTTGAAATGCGGCCTGTACTTTTCTAGTTAAGTGCAAAGTTGGAGGTAGCTGCAACTACCGAGGTCAGCACTGTGACTACATCTGTAACATTTCTCAGCCAACTGCCGCCGTAATGCATTCCAATTCCTCTTGAAGGAAATCATGTTCTCTAATAGTTCGTTCTAGTTGGTCCGTAATGCTATGTGGGAGATGGTCTGTATCCTAGTCGCATGTATATTATACAGAGGTCTCGTCCACTGCAGGATCCACAGTAACCGCCATGATTTCTCTCCAACTGAAACTTGGGATCTCTGTCTAAGGAGGAGATCCTAGCTGCTACATGACCTGAAGCTCAGGTAATACCCAGTGCGGACAGACATGCAATCCACCACATGGAGCGGTCTATACTTATCGATCGCTAGCCGCTACCTGGTGGGGCTCTAATTCAGCGGCCAAACCATGGTTGCGATGGCGGAGTAGACAAGCATTCTTCTAAATGGTATTCCGCAGTCTCTTATGTCTGAGGGTGTCAGGAAGACCTACATTTGCTGTTGGTCAGGTATGTGCCGTGGTTAGGACACGGCACACCCTAAGCTGAATCAGCAATGGCTGCTAGGCAGTTGGACAATTTTGTGCGATTGTTATTGCGACGACCATGGGGGACAGTGTTCCGAGTGAAGTAGGTACACCAACCTGAAGGTTAACAACGAATGATCTATGGGTGCTTACTTCTATCACAGTTGATGACTAAACACAAAGGTTGTTCAAACTAGCAGGATTCTAACTGTGGTGATGACTCGACGTTAGTGTGTGTTCGTTTATCTCCACACCCATGGGCGACTTTGGTAATCAGTTACCGCTTCAGTGTCATTTGGTATGGCGTTATTTAAAGGTCATAGTTAGGATGCGGAACCTATCTATTCATAGGATAATTAGGCTTTACTTCCATATGGTCGCCAACAGGTTTGGAGACGCTTCGACAATTGGCTCTTCAAATGTCACCATTACAAGGATAGCACCTACAGATGGAACCTCCTTATTACTTCCATGAACTCGCATGCTATCCTCATGGAATCGGCATTAATCAACAAAGGAACACTTAAATGTGTTACAAAGACTATCATATTTATAAATCCCACATCATCCTGTAAGGAAAAATAACTGGTAATAAGTGGCGGTACACGTATTTTACGCTGGTAATTCAGATGCAATTCTGGAACAGGTAAACACTGTTGTCGCACCCACGAGCGTCCCTACAGCATGTTTGCAATCATTTACATAGGCAACCGCGCCCACTAATCCTGAGATAGACCACGGTTTCAGCCAGTCTTAGAAGCAGTCATGTGTGCACAACGTGACACTCGCTGTTATCGACGTGGCAACTACTCGGAAACTTTGTGTCATTGGAAAGTAGGTGATTTCGGAGGCATTGTTGAAGGAGGAAAACTGCTCCAAACCTTTTGCTTACAATGCCAATGCAGTGCTTGTTGGTGGGTCACTGCAGGGCCGTAGCGTCAGCTGGTGTTTCAAGCTTATCAATCACATGGAAGTGAAGCGCAAATAGCATGTCGAAACGCAGGATTGACATGTATCTTACGACCTTTGAATAACGATAGATCAATGGGCACTTAAGCTTTAAATGATTACCAAAGCAGCCAGTGGGTGTGGAGATAAACGAACACTCATTAATATCGAGTCATCACCACAGTTAGAATCCTCCTATTTTAAACAACGTTTGTGCCTAGTCATCAACTAGGATAGAAGTAAGCACCCATAGAATATCCGTTGTTAACCTACTGGTTGGTCTACCTACTTCAGTGGGAACACTGTTCCCCACGGTCTTCGCAATAACAATCGAACAAAATTGTCCAACCACCTAGCAGACATTGCTCATTCAGCTTAGGGTGTGCAGTGTCCTAGCCACTGCGCATGTCTGACCAACAGCAAATTCTGGCTTGCCTGACTCCCTCAGACATAAGAGACTGCGGAATACCAGTTAGAAGAATGCCTGTCTACGTCACCATCGTAATCATGGTTAGGCCGCTGAATTAGGGTCCTACCAGGTGGCGGCTAGCGATCAACAATTATAGACCGCTTCATGTGGTGGGTTGCATGTCTGTCCGCACAGGTCATTACGTGTGCTTCGGGTCATGTAATAGCTAGTAACTCGCCCTTATATAGGCAACACTTGTTTATCGCACCGTTTAAGTTTGGAGAGTAACCATTTGGGGTCACTTCAGACGCGCATCAGGGCAGCACAGAAAGTGGTGTTCGACCAATTTTATTGGACTGTCTGTTGCTCATGCTCGGGCGTTCAAACAATGTCCAATTTTTTACGTCCCGTGCCTATTGAGTGTCAACTTGAATGCACAGCACCTGATTTCAAAATTTTGCCATTCTAAATGCTTTCACACAATGCCGTAGCATGACTATAAAATTTTATAGATTGTCTGTAATGCTATGCAATAAATGATCTACATCCAAATTCGCTTGTCTATTATTGACGGGTTTGTTCACCTCAGGCTCCTCAATAACATCCTGCAATCCATTCCGTAAATGATTCTGCAGTGTATTATTTCATCTCTTTAGGAATCAATACGTTGTTAGTACCAACCACTGTTCCCGTGAATCTATTAATGTCGTCTAGGACACAATGATGGAAAATGATGTGCAGGAAAGTAATCGTTTAAAATGCTAATAATGCGTACAGCTCATCTCAACAGGTAGTGATAGCGCTGAGGCTCAATACAGTGGGCTGAATTGTGACAGTCTCTGGTAAGTTCGAAGTAAACAAAGGGATACGTGTCAGCTGCTTGTCGCAGTAATGATGATCGGCAATGGGCACGCATGTTTGCAATGGCTCGTGTATAATTCTAAGTGATAGGCTAACTAAGCATACCACTTTAGGATGCAGAGAACAGATAGGTAGCGACCAATCGAATTCTCATCTTCGCGCCAACAATGAGAAGGGTTCTGTGCGATCACATCGAGGAAACCAAAGTAGCCTTCGTAGATTCTAGAGTAGGAACAGCATTTGTAATCAACTGCAATATGACTAATTACAGAAAACATTGTCTAACTGCGAACCGAGAGCACTTATGTGCACCTACGGTATAGGCTGTGCGAAGGAAGACAGGAGACCGAACAAAGTGTACTGAAACTACCATGGTTCTGAATGAGTGAGTGTGGAGTAAACTTTGAATGTATGTTGCATTCACGGGAGCCCGTATTTATTAGCCAATTTTTCAACTGTAATCATAGAATGACAAGTATACTGGAATAAAGAAATTAATTGAACGCGTCTAGTTCGCGTACTGATTGTGGATCGCTGATTTCATTATGCAGTGGTCATCTGCTTCTACCTGTCAAACACGTTTACTCCAAGATGACTAATAAATGCATACAATAAGATTGGGTGATACGAAAGTAGAAGTGCCCACTCCAAGATTTTAAAAAAGCGACTCGACGAGTTACCTGCAACAGCAGTTTTATTTCTGTTCACTTAGTGACAACAGAACGCAGACAAACACTGTGCTCTCCAGCCCTCACGAACTCGCTGAAAACGGATACACAAGGGTGTTAACGAACATAACTTGACTTATAGTGGATTTATATTTTATACTACGTATACCGTAATGAGTCCACTGATGCAAATATTATTTTTGTTACCATTTTCCTATATTTGGAATTTTTATCATGATCATCCTGCGGGACATTTTAAGCTTCAGCATTTTGACTGTAAAAATTATCACCGTTCAATTGTTCATTCCCTGCAATTTCTCATAAGATTACACATGGAAGTTGTTAGGTGTTGTGACCTGTAGACCATGAAATATAGCATATACGCTTAGTTAATACTTTCAAGTTTGATCAGTCCATACTGCCTTGGTATCTTTAATGGTCTGGTTTGGCAGTTTCAAATTGCCGGACTCAAAGAAACGGTGACTTCGAAGGATCACTTCATCTCGTTTTTGACTACTCGCAGATAGTTAAGCTTCTATAGAAATAACAATGCCTTATGTATCGTGTTTTACCCCACTCGTTGCATATTTATGTCTTAACCATAACGTTCTCGCTTCGTTTTAGTGGTTTGTACCCGTAACAGAAACGACTGATCGGGTAGATACACCGCTATGTGTATTTACAGATCACGAGAGATTGTGATGTTCCCGTCACCGGCCATAATTCCGTTGCGTTCTACTTGGTTTGCCTCCGTTCCGTTATCACATACAGTACCACGTTTCTTCTATTTAAGCTACAATGTTTGTTCGTTGCTGACGCAGCAGTAAACAGTTGTATCATCCCAGAATCATGTTCGAATCGTTATCAGACGTATTCAACTTGACACTGATTCATCTATCATTTTCAGCTAAAATCGGTAGATCCGGCAATTCTTGAGGGTTCTCTTATATGCTTCGTCTATTTAAATAAACTAGAAATTTCGGGGTTTTATTTTTTACTGATCAAACTACACTCCGTCCTTGTATTTGACAAGGACATGTCTTTATGTAGTATTATTTGGCCGATTGTGTTGAAATTTTATCCGTCCAGTGTGAGTACTTTTATTTTGAGGAAACTACGCCTTAGCAGATGGGATGGATTAATGAAATAATGAAAAATGTTGTGCGGCTGAAGGTTCCCTTAATGGGATTGCAACTAGCCAGCCTTCTTTCAGTGACTGGGAACATTTGTGCGATTCCGATTACAACCAAACCTCCTTGTCTTTGCACACGGTTTGCCAAAATGCCTGAGTGCCCGGCATTCAAGAGATCGGCAAGTATGGTGCTTTGGCACTAATCGGACAAGAAAAATTAGTGCCAGCGCTAGAAACACAAGTGGTGTTCGTGAGCGCACACCTGCTATCTAGGACGGTGTTAGCAGATTCGTGTTGCAAACAACGGAGCATTGTTCCGTTCCTTGAAATGCGCAGGTGTCCGGAATTTAGGACAGTGTGCTGGTTCAACACCACACATGTTCGAGTTTAGTCATTTGCGCCCTTGCACACGAAATAGGTTTATTTTGACTGTGAGAAGCAAGGTGACCCAATTCATATACTATCAAAGGTATCGTTTTTCGAAAGTGCACTGCTCGAGTTTATGTTCGCTCTTGCACAAACAGGTACATTTGGCGTTGGGTTGCCTACACTTACACACGAGCAAGTGCATAAACCTGATGGTCATTGCTCCATAGCAGTGACGCAGTGGTATGATGGAAAGCTGAGACATGTATTAATAGACAATTTCGGGTTGGAATTAGTTAGAATGGTTGGTAGATCAAAGGAGTGACATGAAAAGTGATCTAATAGACTACAGTTTGGTCAATGAACCGCGTAGTTCGAAAAAATGCGGAAACTAGACGGACAGTTGTAAAGAGAAGGGAATTTATGGCATGGATACAAAATAAAAATGCACCGTAGAAATTAACGGTATGAGCTTTTGGTTCAGATTTCCATGCAGCAAACCGAGGTCCCAGTTGACGTATCAAGGAGTTCGCAAAATACCCATTGTGCGTCTACGTTTTGTAATGCGATACCCGGTGTGGTGACGTGGAAGGAAACCAAGTAAGCAGTCCGCAGTCTGTTCAAGAAGCGATAACGAAAAGCACCGTTTTCTGCATTTCTGCGATTTCTGCATCGACGATTGAGGGCGAGAAGTTTGCAGTAATCCCGCGAAGTGGACTAACTTTGTTTGTTGATATAATATTCCATAACTACTAAAATAAAGATTTGTGTTATCCAACGGAAAATTGTTATGTGACCAGTGATGTAGCAGATTTCTCGGAAAATTTTGATTTGACACAGACACTGAAAACCATGTAGAAGCTATCTCATTCTTTATTATATAACCTATAGGATTAGGAATCTATTCATTTCAACCGCAGACGTAATGTCAACGCGGAAGTGATAACGTGCCTCGGGAACAAACAGAACTCGTATTAGGCCATAGCGCAATTGTCCAAAATATATCGGTGCGATAAAGCAATATTTTTTCAAGAGTAATCACCACATCCGCCACGGTTTAAGTTTCGGGTGCTGTAAATACGAGGTTATTTGTTCTTCAGCGGCCCAGACCTTCGTGGTTGCTACGGCCAACTTACCTGCTCTTATCGCACACAGCGTATTTCCGCGAATGGAAACAGTCGAAGAATTGTTACTTATGATGGCAACTTCAGAAGTACTTACTGCGTTGCGAAGGTATTGGCGGCATCCGTGTCCGGATTTGCTTGTCATTGTGGTCTTCCCGGGGACAAACGCAGGACATCTGCGTCTACAGAGTGACAATGGGTGGCCTGCAGTGCACCACCCACAATTCAAATCCCACACACCCAGTATCCAGTATAAACGCGAAGAAATAAGACCGGAAGGCGTGCGGATGTATGCCACGTTTCACCAATGGAGCCGGCGCACACTCATTAAATAAGAAAAACAGAAGCATTCCGGTCTAATTGGGAACTCATGAGCACCAGACGTACACAAGGCGATGGCTGGGCCGTAGCGCGTTCCACACAGGATGCAGGGAACCACGGTTTTAACAAAGTACCGTAACGAGGACGGTTCATCCCGTCCCCTCCAGCAACGACAAACAGTCTCCTGAAGCCTGTATGGACGAGGTAGAGGGTACTTGACAGGTAGGCACTTTGTCAACAATCATATCAGACGCAGCCACACTGGGAAGCTTAATCAACATTTAACCCTTGAAATGCAAAAATACTCATCAACTAGGCAAACGTACGACATCCGCCGCCTTATTGTCCTGAATTGGTAAATGGAATGGGAGTGGATGCATCG
This sequence comes from Dicrocoelium dendriticum, assembly GCA_944474145.2. NCBI lineage: Eukaryota > Metazoa > Platyhelminthes > Trematoda > Plagiorchiida > Dicrocoeliidae > Dicrocoelium > Dicrocoelium dendriticum. The sequence continues at coordinate 10,755,938 of OX104061.1, forward strand.
CAATTCTCTTCCACGTGCAATAGTGCCTTCTCCTTCACCCGAGCAACCACCCACTTGAGCAGTCCACGGAATTTGCACCAGTCAACTTTGCCTTGGATCCATAATGCATGAAATCAACATTAATTCGTCATAAAATCAGTTTCTTCGGCGCAATCGGTTCGTGCCTACTTGAAGGAGACATTCGGTGGACGTTGGATCGATGGCGGAAGAACGATCTAATGGCTTGTGCAACCACCCGATTTGAATCCCATAGATATTTTCCTATGGGAACAATTGAAGCGAAGAGTTGTCAGAAGATAACCCAAAAACCTGACGGAACTGAAAGAGAAGATGGTGAATGAATAGACGCAGATTTTGTTAGAAACATTGCAGAAATTGCTCAACAACACGATTCGGCTAATGCTCCAATGTAACTAAAACGAAGGTGAGCACTTCAAAGATTTAATTCGCTTCTATTTACAAACATTTCCCCCATTTCAGGTAAATATAAGCAAAGAAAAGAATAAACGCATATTCTTCATTGTACACGAGAAACACCGTAAAAGGCCTTCTCAATTTGTACAACTAACAATTGTCTGACTTTGAGGACAATAGTTGCGTTTATGACTGAATTGGTGTGCTGTCTAATCGTGCCACCAGTGCGTCAGAGCAGACTGAAATCTAAAAGCAATTTCATGTCGTCTTATCAACCATGGGGGTGAATTTTCAACTGTAACACCCCCACGCGCGAAACGGCATTGTGAAATCACTGTAAGCTTATAATGTGCTCCCGGCAGTATAATTGGCTTTAGCAGCGAAAGCAGCCTATTGAAAGCTTAAAGGCTTGCTGGACGCCAGTCATGAGGCGATAACAGCTTTTGTGGCGATAGTAATGCGGCGCCTGTCAACCTGTCATCATATACGGCCGGGCTGTTGTTCTCAAGTGCCAGCACAGCACCCAAATATCCACTGCGCAGGAAACCGTTTTGCTGGCTTTTCACCTGCTTGAAGGCCGGCTACCGATTAAGAGAAACATGATACATTCAGTGCAGCTACGTGGTGTCCGGCTCACGTCCAATTCTCACAGCCGAACGGTTCATGTGTGCTCTGGATCGTAGGCACACATGTGGCGTCTACGTTCCACCACACCACGGCCGGCAGAGCAATTTGCGCCATTGGACAATTCGAAATTCAGCGTAACGGTTGTACGTCCGCACTTGAGTGCAACCGCTCCTAGCTCCGGACCAGGTAAACAAATCACCCGGTACACTCCGGTGAAAGATAATGACTTGTTGTTCCTTGCTTGTCTGTCTCTGGCCGTGACTTATCATATTCATCGCTGGAGCTAGCTGATCGTAAGGCCTTACGTACTGCTTCACTCCAACGGGTGTGGGCGGTGCTGATCGACTGGTGAGGATCAATCTATACAGCTGCCTATCGCATGTTCGTTCTGGAGGCGTAATCTTATATCAACAGCTACCATTACACTGCTCATACCAGAGAGACGGGCACAGCGATCAATGGGGACACGCTGCCAGGAATATTCAGCCATTGGTCAGGGTGCTCATTTAGATGACTGACTGTTGGCTTGCATTAACAGCCTTTCACGTCTAGAAACTGTCTGCCGAAAGTAAGCTTTAATCAATGGTCACCAAGGAAGATTTCATAGCACAGACTTCAGCATTTTAATGCCCGAATGTTTAGAATGAAGTTCGTTCAGAAGTAAGGTTCACAATGACGAAGGCAGCACACTGTACGGTTGTCGACAGGCACTAAGCCATCGAGAGTAATAGAGCATTCAACCATACCTCGCTAAAAGTGTGCCAACTTCCGCTTCCACATAGGCAACATGCATAACTTTGAGGCTGACAACATCCTGCCAAAGCAAATCCTTGTTTTGTAGATAGCAGTTGCACGGAAAATAAGAAATGGTTGTGCGATCGTGCGAACGAATTCAGAATTAGCTTCCTGCCAACAAGCGTGTCCTGAAAGATATTTCACACGAGAGATACGTTTGGCACTTCTGTATGTTATTTCAAAATCGTGAGCAATAATTTTGATGCTGCATCTCTGCACGATCGCAGCAGGGCATTTCGCCTTTGAGCCAGATGGATTGCAAATCCATTTCAATGTCTAATGATAAACAACCATGATGAACTTTACTCCAAACTAATAATAGTGTAGTCAAGTCCCTGCCAACTACAAAATCGAAGTCGAATCTGGTATTGGTTTGTGAGACTACGCGAATCAGGACTGAATAGTCCCACTGAAGATGTTGCCGAGTTTGGTAACGAAACGTGTGAGACAGAAATGCCCGGTTCTAAGAACAGGACAATTCTCTCATCTAATTCATGTGCGTGTAAGTTTCCCATCCATCTCGAGTCTGCGTGAATTGCCCAGAAATGGGCGTCCGTCTTGTTCTAATAAGGTACGGATGCTCCTTAAAAAGAAGCAACTGTTATAGCAAAATGGTGAAGTTCAGGTAAAATGCTCGAAGAAGACGTCTGGCTAGAGTGACTTCAGTAGCGTCTGCAACACTGTTTCGTGCTCTGTTGACCACACAGGGCATTTGAAATTCAGTAAAAAGAAGAAATTATTAGTAGTAGAAGCAATTTTGGAAAAAAGTTGCGTAATATTGTAACGTCACCATCAGCAACCTTAGCTCATGAATGTTCGTCAATTATTTATACCAATTAGTGGTTTAAAACAGCCGCTGTGTAAGAGCTAAAAACGGAAGGTGTAACTTAGTGACAGATTCAGCTGACACCTTTAATACAAAGTATACACTTCTTCGGATTCCTGTTAAACTCACCCTACTTAAATCAGTTCACTAGTGTTAGTAGACGAGATTCATTAACGAGATCGTCAGCAGCATTTGCATCCACACCATCTTGGTATACTTTAATGCCTTCTAACCGTTCACAAGTGAATTCATGACATTTTGAAAATTGCTGGATAAATACTAAGCCGAAAATTCGCCCTTCATGGGTGCATTAAAGCGAATGCTTGAAAATATCCGATAACGGTCAAACCGAATGGGCTATTATTGCTAGTTAGTTCACTGGTTGACTCACTAAATGGTATGCTTTGAGTCCAATTTTGAGAAAATTCCGGAACTAAATGATGGGAAGGTTGGTGTCATGTTTCGATTTAGCGCAGCTACGCCGTCTCTTATTATTAGTGTTCTGGTAATCGCCACAGACTCTGTGTGTCTGAACATCTGCCTTAATTGATGTGGCAATGGCGGTCGCTCATCGGGACTTCTACATTGGTACAGGAACTCCGTTCTCACACAAAGAATATGAGACCTTCCGGACAGGCCCCATTAGTCCATATCACATTATTCGAAGTTTATGAAACACAGGACCTCAAATAATCTCAATGTTTATCTGTGTGAGTTCCCTAATACACAATGCTATAGAGCAGTCATGAAGTTGAGAGTGGATTTGATACTCGGTGTTGGCACTCGACAAATATGTAAAGATTCATTTAAAGCAATGTTGGTCCTCGACTAGAGAAAATAAATTAAAATCAACAAGAATGCTGTGTTTATCTACTACGGGCAAAATGCAGCATAACCTGTAATCTCTCGAATACTCACCAAGCTTAGGACTTAACAGCACACTAGGAAACACATGATGAAGGTCAACTTTCGCAGTTAGTGCATTCACCCTACTGTGTCAATAATGAACTCTTATTAATTTGCCATTACGTAACTAAAGACTTTTGTACAAATAGTCAACAGGCTTAACAGTCAACACTATCAATTTGAAAGCATCTGGTAGATAGAGCTTGCTATACTCAGCTGTTTCTCTCCAATGGCCACTATCGCAAACTAATGCGAATACACGCAAATACTGTAAAACCCAAAAAATCGGACATCTCAGCTCACACCCGAAACACAGATTCACTTTCAGATCGATAGCCCTAATCTTAACACTGCAGAAGGTATGACACCCGAACTAGATATATCATGAAGTCAATAAAACAAGTGGTTATTAGTATGTATACTAATGACCCTGTTAGATTGGCAAATCACGGTCCTAGTATGCGGCGGGCGTAGATGTGCATATGCCGTTTCCAAATCCAGATAACGGCTTGCAATAATTCGATACGTTTTTGGTGTCTCTAGTGTTATTCTTGAGAAAAGTGACGTTTTCTCTCTAGCAGCTTAATTCACAAGTTTACATGGTTGTGCAAGCTGATAGGTAATACTATTGTGTCCAACTTGACCACAATGGTGAGGGGGCTACCCTGTCCTCTGCACGGCAGTAACGTGCAAGTCAGTGGATAGTGAGCGGCGCTATATCACATCTAGTAACTTATTCACGATGGTCGTTGCCGTCCCCCCCCGTAGCTCAGTGGTCTCAACCACGGACTGGCAACAGTCGAGATGCGGGTTCGAGCCCTACCAGGGGTCCGATGGAATGCGCACTGCTGACGATTCCCGAAAGGATGAAACGCGCGTACAGTGCTTTTCCGGGCGTGTGGCGGCTGTCTGAGTGAGTCTAGACGTGACGAAATTCTACCTATACCATTCAACTCCCCCTTTTACTCTTCTCTAAGGAGAGAGCTTGTATTGTGAAGCTGCCTTCGTATTGTTGCACTGCTGCTATTATGCGCTTGCGAGACTATGGCCGCCTGACTGCTCAGTCACGCGCCCAACCAACCGAGGGGATACAGAAGGCCAAGATTCGTTATATAGGAAGTCTGTTCTACACGATAGGTCAGTTCCATTTATTGGTGAACGAAACTTGCTAATTTTGGAAGCGTTTGGCTCTCAGCCAATGTGAGTTAATTCCGTCCCATGGATTTTTCATATTTGGTAGAATGGTTCGCCTCTGTTGACTCGGGCTTGTATTTCTAGCCAATCAGTTTGCACCCGAATCCCAACTTTCGTAGAACAGTCAAAGGTCGTTCCACGCTCGTGTTGGTGACCTTCGCATGCAGCAGACAGCTCACGTGCTCCGCGGTACGATTGTGCGCGACTTTGTATCTGCACATTGGTTCCGCTTACCTCTATAACACCTCTCCCTTTGAATTAATTGCTCCTACCTATTTTATGCACTTGGGCTTGGTCGTAGCTTTTTACTCTGGGGTCCACTTGTAGCCAGCGTGGGTGCCTTCTTCTTCGACTTCGCCTACATTTCACGTCGTGTGGCGTCTGTGCGACCGGCTGTGTTCAGCTTTGGAGATCAGTTTTTTTCTAAAGCTAATATATCCAATAGTCTGTCCCAATGTGGTGCCGCTAGTTCTTGATGTCTTTGAGTGTTGTCATGAGGCCGTCGTAGATGATTGATGTGTATGGACAACTTGTCCATTCCGACCAGTACCTCACAAATAGGTTTATCTTCTTCGCACTAAGCGTTCCGCTAACCCACCTTACCGGGGTCTGGAAGATTCGTGCATACCCCAAGAGTTTGTGGAGTAATTGTTCAGCATTGTTGATGCTATGTCCGGATTCAGCAATCAAATGCGTCAGCCTCCTTTACAAATCTTTCGCTAGTTTATCTGATGAGGTTCCGGGGAGTGGGACGATTGGTAGTTGTGGGACTCTATCCTTGTGTACTTCTGGTAGTCCATAGAATGTTGCAATATTTGTATCAGCATCTTTCCTTCTCCATCTATCCGTGGCCATGAGCTCGTTCTTTGTTCGTAGTTTCTTCAGCGTTGCATTGATCTGGATGACCAGTTTTGAACTTAGGTGTTGATCGATCTGGCGATATTTAGTTGTGTCGGATAGCAGTGCTTTGGCCTTGTTAGTTTACTCTGGTTTGTCCAATATCACTGTTATGCAACCTTTGTCCGCTGGTAAGATTACAATGTTCTCTTCTTTCTGTAGATGTCTAAGTGCATCATGTTCCTATTTGGATAGGGTCTGGATGACCATATTCCGAGTTAGCACTAGGACAACTGTCTGCCGTATCGGTTGCTGGGACTCTTCCGACAGTCAGTTTGATTTCAATGCCTCTTGTAAGCTATCCAAGTAGTCTATGGGGCAAGCACCTTTGAAGATGAAGTTGAGCCCTTTAATCCGGACATCTTCTTCAGTTGCAGTGAGGTGGCTGCGTGAAAGCTTTATGATCCATCCTTTAATACTAGTGCAGTCATAGTCAGTTTCTCTAAATTTGTGTTCTATGCAATCTTGCGTCGGTTCTTTGTGCTTTTGACTCGACGTTCAATTGCGGATTCCAGCGCTGTTCATAGCTGTGGGTCAATGGTACTGAGGCAATTGGTTCTATTGTCGATTGGAAAATTCTGATATTTGTGTAAGCGGTTGTGGGCATCCGTTCACATCAGTTTGACCACGCGTCTGTCGTATTGTCACTCCCACCGAGGGTCATCTACGCTATACTACCCTACTGCATGCTACTCAACTACGCACTGATGTTATCACCTCGATTGGTGACGAAACGTTTGCAACCAAATTGCCAACCTCAGCGAACGATACATGGACGACACATTTGTCATTGTAAAACGGAACAGAGCACAAGCCATGCACGAGTTGCTCAAGATCATACTCGAGGATATTAACTTTACGATTGAATTAGAGAAGGATAACAAGTTGCCATTTTTGGATGTACTGGTCACTAGGAATCAAGACGGATCTCTGTAAAAGTGCGTATATCAAAAGAAAAGGCATACGGACCAGATAATAAACTACTACAGCAACCACCCGATGAATCACAAGAAGAAGTGCATTCAAACCCTATTCAAAAGAGCGGAACGCACTGCAGCACAGTCGAATTGCGGAAACAGGATGAAAAGCACCTATATCAAGCGTTTAGAAACAATTGTTATCCGAGCACTTTCATCAGAAGAAGCCTAAAGAAAAGAACGTCACAAGCAGCAGCAGCAGCGGCAGCAGCAGCAGCAGTCACCTGAGCAGGTGAACAAACGAATAGTGTTCCCTTGCATCAAGGACGTATCTGAACTAACAGGAAGTTTGCTGCAGTCATATGGGATCTCTGTGGCGCACAAACCAAGTGCCACCCTAAGGAAATTGATCTCAAGACCCAAAGAAAAAGTCCATCAAGTCGACCAATGCACTGTCGTCTATCAGCTAAAATACAGCGACTGCGATAAAAACTCTATCGGACAAACTGGAAGGAAGCTTTGTACACGAATCAATGAACACAAGGCGGCCGTCAGAAGACATGATCCGCACTCATTGCTTTCTGCGCATGAAGATCAAGAAGGTCACAATTTCGATCTGGAGAAAGTTAATATCCTAGCAGCTGGAAGTATAAAACACGTCAGGGAGTTTTTGGATGCCTGGTACTCTAAAACGAATTCACACAATCGACACAATTAACTGGACGCAGCATACGCAACACTACTGGCTAAAGGCCAACTCAATAGATTGAACCCTTTGGAACGTGTGGCTAGCCAACCAGAAATGACGACACACTCGCTCACAAGCGCAAGCGGACAAACGTCACGTAGCGCAAGGTGTCTAGGTCAAAGGTCATCTGTCCATCAAACAGGCTGGAGGCGGATCGAAATCCCAACCAATGGGATTGCTCACCTCCACAGGCAACCACGGCGGTATAAAAAATAACGCACGCACACCACGCTCAGCGCACTCACAACGAGGCTCCTCTGCGCTTTTCTACGCCACTGCACGCCACTCAACTACGCACTGATGATGTCATCTCGATTGGTGACAGAACGTTTGCAAACAAATTACGAAGCTCAACGAACAATTCAACTGCTATCTGAAGCCTATGACCTTGCCCCTGTCTCGGTTGTCTTTTGCCTTTCCCAACATTTCTGGGAATCAGGCAATCGAATGACATTCTTATTATTTGGTCTAATTAGACAATCCGGAGGCGTTTTGTTCTCCGGCGTGTTTGGATTCGTAATGTTTCGAAACATTCTTAAAAATGGCTGCATTGCATTTCATGACACCCTCGTTCCTTCCGCCTTAAGAAGAGCACGTTTAAAGATATCTACAACAATTTTGGCTTGCCCATTCGATTGTGGATGGTACGGCGGCGAAAACGTGTGCTGGATTCCTGTTGCATGCAAAATTCTCGGAACAGCGTTGAGGTGAACTGGACTCCATTGTCTGTAACCAGCATCTCCGGGGTGCCCAATTACTGGAACAATTTGTTTCGCTCACTGGTAGGGTACTGGGCGGTGGGAATTTATGTCCGAACGACGCCGGGCCGTTTTTTGCAGGAATCAACAAAACTCAAATAAGATTGACCGCTGATTGGTCCCGCATAATCCAAGTGGATTCACTGCCAGGGCTTCTTCGACTAGGACAAAGGGTACCACGGACATTACGGAGGTGCCTTTGCTGCTTGTTGACAATTTTCAGAACTTTGGCGGCACTGCTCGATTTCTGCATCCATTTGAGGCCAATACACGAAGCTTCGCGACAGTGCCTTCATTCGGCTGGTTCCCCGATGTCCTGAATGAAACTGCTGTAGTATTGCGTTCCGCAACTTCCTCGGTCTCCAAACATTAGGCAGATGTCAACCATAGAAAGGGATCCTCGTCGATTAAAGAAAGTTTTAAACTAATTCGAAATTTTGACATTAGGCCAACTGGACTGCACAAACCCCATCACTTTCAGCAATATATCGTCTTGAGCCGTCTCTGCAAGAATCGTGTTCCACGTTACTTGCAAATCCTTTACACTGTCAACCAGGATGCACTGAACTTCCGACGCAAATTTGACAGTTGCAATAACGCGGTCATCGTTTTCCCTCAAGTGGGAATTGAGGAGGCGAGTTAGAGCGTCAGCTTGGCTGAGTTATTGTGTTGATCGACATCGTATACTGAAATCTTAAGCCAGCAGTACTGTTGCTCATCTCTGTCACCGACTTGCTGTGAAAACAGGAATATCGTTCTTTGATCCAACTATAGAGAGTAGAGGTTTGTGGTCCGTAATTATTTTGAAATATCTACCATATAGCACCTTATGAAAGCATTTCACTGCAAAAACAATCGCCAGCGCTTCCTTCTCAATCTGGCTGCAATTTTGCTCCGCCACTGTCAGCGACCGTGCATTGTGAGCAATGGCCATCACTTCTCCTCCTGGGAACAACTGAGAAATGACAGCACCTAACCAATAAATGCAGGCCTCCGAAGCAACAACAAACTACAAGTTTCGGTTTAAGTGGGTCAAAAGTAAATCAGGACTAAGCGCAGATTTAACTATATCCATGGATTTTTGGCACTGCTTGTCCATCGTCATTCTTTCCCTTTCATCAGCAACTCGTTCAGAGGACCATTTGTCTGACGTAGACTTGGCATTGGAGGCAATATAATGACTTATGAGACCGAGAAATGAACGAAGTTCTGCAACATCCCTTGGTGGTGGCATTTGCATGAAGGCTTCTATGTTAGCGGGCTCTAGACGTCAGCCATTTTTCAAGGATGAACCAGAGAAACTTGACACTTTCTATCAGGAAATGACATTTTTCTGCTCGGAACCGGAAGCCAGCTTCTGCTAGAAGGTTGAGCACTTTCCTAATGTGGCCAGCGATGCTTGTGGTTTAGACCCCATTATCACTGTTTCATCCAAACATACTGCGACCCCTGGGATATCGTTCAGCAGCGTATCCATGATTGTTTGTACAATGGCGGGAACAGTTTTCACTCCGAATGGCAACTGATTGTACTGGAAAAGACCCTGATGTGTATTGACCGTCACTACTGTTCTGCAGTTCTCGGCTACTGGAACATGTAAGTAAGCATCAGCTAGATCGAGTTTCGCAAACCCTTTTTCCACCCTTAAGTTTGGTGAACAAATCCTCAGATATAGGCAAAGGGTACTGGTGGTTATCCAACATGGAATATAATCCGTTTGTAAACTCAGCACAAATACATACCTTGCCGTTTCCTTTCTTTATCACAAAGATGGGTGCCGCCCATTCTGAGTAATGTACGCGCTCGATTATGCCTTCCTACCACAACCGATTTGACTCAGACTTCACTATTGGTGGTGTTCCATACGGCACTGGATGTTTCGGTCTAAAGACTGATCTGGCGTCTGGTTTGAGGTTCAACTCAGCTCTGGCTATCCGGCAACATCCAAGACCCGGTTGGAACAAACTATCATGGCTTCGCTTCAGTTCTGCCATTTGGCTGTGAAGTTCGAAGTTCATATGCTGCGTCTCTGCGAGTATCTCTACTTGTATTTGCTGGCATATACTGTTAACTGACTGGTCAAGTAATTTTAATTCCTCCATCCAATCAAAGCCCTGCAAATTCAATCCTGGTTGATCTGGCACAAACTGCTTGTACGAATGTGCTTATCACTAAACTGACCTGACAATGCAAATCTTTGAGACGTTTCAAAAGACCGCCAGATGCGTTTCGTGCTATGTGGTATGTGTGGACAAGCGGTGGTCGTCCCAGCATACAGCATGTTTCTCGACAAGTAATTTTTGACGCAGTATGCAGCTGCAGCTTAACTTCCTTATCATTGAGCTTAGATATTGTAAACTTACGTCTGCTGACACCGTCAACATTGAAAATCGCCTTCACCGTTTTGGCCTCGTTGCGACATCGGAACCCCACCTGGATTTGACGTAGTATTCCGTTCAATGTTGGTCGCTACGCAAGACAGCACGACTCTTTGTGTCCTCGCTTACCACAGCGATTGCAAATGTGAACTCCGAACGGGCATTTTCGACCAAAGGGCCATTCCCTGCAGAACGAACTAACAGAAGAGGTTTTAGAATGCGGGGAATTCACATGAACCGATTTTTACTGAGAACTTTGGCTGACCCCGCAAATTATGTCCTGACTACTCTGGATGGATAACTGTTGGATCATCGCAGCATCATGATTCAAGTTCATCAATCGTTGGCATTCGTTCGTCACTTCCTGCCGTGTGATCTCGGGATTTTGTTCAATTCTGCTCAGTACTCTTGTTCGGGCATCAACATCTTTGGTTGCTTGAAGACTGCACACATAAATAAGTCACCTGTACGGATCAGCCGTCATCTTGTGAAACAGCGACTGTTCACACTCACAATTTACGCGACTCGAGTAACTAACCCATTCTTCGTCGTCTTGCTTGGTCATTGTCATGCACTTGCATCGGATATTGAATAGTGACGACTGCTCTCCAGATATCTGGGACAAAGTAGCATCCGCTTCACTGAATGTTAAATCAGTGTTCTTTTTCGGCACGATGAATTCATAAACATTTCATGCTCGGCCGTGCCCAGTTTCCGCAGCATGAGGCGAACGCTCTTGTCCTCTGAAGCACCGGCTAAATCAACGCGAAACAGATCTCTGTATTTATGAAAACACGATTTAAAGCTAATACCGGCCTCGGCATCGTAACAGAACGCACAAACTTGCTGGGCCAACGATTCTGCTGAGGAGCAACGTTCACTTGTTTCTGTTACCGAGACTGCTTGTAGTGGAAATTCTTGGTCAGAGTTTGGATCAATTTGGCCTGTGCTTTCTCAAACTGGGACTGCAGTTACCGCAACAGCGTCTGTAATTGTTTAAAATCGACTGACATCTTTGGGTTTTTCTAACTCCTGTCGGTAGTGTTGTAAAGCTGCCTTCGTATTGCCGCACTGCTGCTATTCTGTGCCTGCGAGACTATGGCCGCCTGACTGCTCAGTCACGCGCCCAACCAACCGAGGGGATACAGAAGGCCAAGATTCGTTATATAGGAAGTCTGTTCTACACGATAGGTCAGTTCCATTTATTGGTGAACGAAACTTGCTAATTTTGGAAGCGTTTGGCTCTCAGCCAATGTGAGTTAATTCCGTCCCATGGATTTTTCATATTTGGTAGAATGGTTCGCCTCTGTTGACTCGGGCTTGTATTTCTAGCCAATCAGTTTGCACCCGAATCCCAACTTTGGCAGAACAGTCAAAGGTCGTTCCACGCTCGTGTTGGTGACCTTCGCATGCAGCAGACAGCTCACGTGCTCCGCGGTACGATTGTGCGCGACTTTGTATCTGCATATTGGCTCCGCTTACCTCTATTAGTTTGAATTTCAGTGAATACCAGTGGGACGAGAATATTGCTTCCCAAAGAGGAACCCTGACCCATCCGCTTAGAGTCTTAAAGAGGAATATCAGAACACTGTCCATTTCTTATAACTGGTCAATGGTCTTCATCTGGCTTTCTGATGCTGTGTAGAAACAGCGTATTTGTTAGGTAACAACCCTGATTTTGTTAGAATGAAGCAACATTTGTTGATCAGAATGGGCTTGACACTCAGAAATATCGTATACTTCCTGGTACTTTCCCCAAAGTACTTTAACTTCGTTGTATGTTGGGCCAGAAAGCGAAATCAACCGACGATAATGAGTTGGTATATTAATTCCGTAAAGTAAACAATCTCTGAGTTATTAATGCTGTTTATCCACGAAAGAACGTCGAGAATTTTGAGAGTGCGACTACAAAATCATACCACGCATAGTCTGGTTTGGTTGACAATGTGGAAATTTAAATATGGCTGTTCATGCCCCAACAAATCATTTTGATTATCGGTTATCGGTTAGTTGAATACTTAGTTGCTCGTACGAAATTCCGAGAGAATAGGACTAAAATAAATTATGCAAATCTAGATGTGACGACCAGTTTTGTAAAAATGCGTGCATTTTTATTCATCCTTGTGCTTCTCGCTTCGTGAGTCACCATAGAGCAAACCGAGCCATGTATTATACAATTTTCTCTAGGGAACAGGAAGGCCAAGTATTCCAAGATTTGAATCCATCCTGATATTAGCATTGCCCTCATAGCCAGTTTAAATATTTATAGTATCAGGAATAACTCGAGAGTACAACACAAGCTGGCTTTAAAATAAAAAAGCAGCCTACTAGGAATATCGAAATACCTGATCTACGGTATTCAATCTCGGAAGTAAGGCAACAGAAAAAATATCAACTGGTATAATACTTACAGCGACTACTTCTTCGCTCTTTGATTTTATTTGTACATGTTTCTGTAATCCTAACCGTTTCTTCATTTCCGGATTCAATGTCTACCAAATTTCAGTGTTTGACGATAACGAATTCTCCTCTGTTCGCGTTAACGCAACTGATTGTGACTCCGAAAATTCGTTTTAGTACCCTTTTACATATGGGTAATTCCAGCAACTCTGTCTTCGCTGTGCAAACATACAATTTGATCGAATGTCATGTCTATCTCACTTGCACCAATGTGCAGCATGCCATTAGTTCATATATTGGTGATACTCCTTTTCTAATTATAACAAAATTATAACTAATTAATAATTGTAATTATTATAATTATAATAAAATATAATAATTTAATAATTATAATTATTTAATCATTATATAATAATTATAATAATTATAATTAATAATAATTAACATTATTATATAAAGTATAACCTTCCACATTATTTTTATTGCAAATTTCTTTTTTGGTCGCAAATGGGCTGATTTTCTGCGTTGCCAGATTAAGTCTTCAAAGCTAAAATTGCCGCCTACGGAAGTCACATTGTAATTGGTTCGAAATAGCCGTGTCACGGAACGAGCTGGAGGCTTTATCGCTCATAATTACTGCATTAAATATTGCCCTAAAATGTTTAAGCAGATGCTAGATTGCATTCCATTTTGCTACACCGGCAAGCATGCAGATTAGACACAGAAGTGCTGGTGAAATTTTCTGAGGCAACATAGTACCCAAATGTAGGTCCACTAGTGGCCGTTCCACGGAAAGCTATTTTACTTCCAGTGAATATCTCGCTATACCTCCATTTCGCATTGCTCGCAATGTCTGTAATAGTTCACCCACGGTCAATATTCACTCACTCTAAAAACTCGAACGATCGCTTGCTTTTGCAATCCCCTTATACATATTGATCAGACTGTTCAATTGGACAGTGCCTACAGTGTCGGAAAATAAACCGCTCCTTATGTATCCCTTTGTAAATCCAACCAGATGTCGATGGGAATCCCAAGTCCAAGGTGATGGTTCATCTACTGACAATTTATAAGCAGCAGCGTCTACGTCATAAGCTACTGTCAAATTGTTCTCACTGAAGCTTTTCGCACAGTCTGAGAAAAGCATACCCCTATGGTTACTTCGCTTTGATTGGTAGTATGCTTGATGGCAACATGTAACAGTCGTTCCTCCGAATATAATTCTAATGTTGCGCATTGCATTTCCGAAATCAAGCAGCGATGTGCTACTTGAAGTGTGCGTATGGAAATGACACTACTTGGCATATCATGGTTCATTCCGTGCAACTTAGTCCAAAAGAAGTAAGGTCAGATTATCCCGTCTACCATCATGATATCCAAGCATCCCATCTCTGGACTTCTTTTCTGACCTGACATGTTTTCTGTGTATCGCCTTAGCATAACTTAAATGCCTCGACTGGTTGGAAAATCAATGACACCCTTCATTTTTCGCTGCTGAGTATAGGCGAGAAGGATGAGATAAAAACACACCTATGCCACCTAATGCACCATTATCCGCGCTCTTATGCTGGAGTATAAAGTCGGGACAACGCTTATCCGTCTTGTGGCTTGAAGGCCTAAACGCCACATTTCATGATATCAAGGTAAATTTGAAGGTGATAATTCATTCTAATCCATAATTGCGGCTTTGTTTCAATTGGTGCAGGCAACATTCGATTCTAACCTTGATTGTATTATCGGCAGCACGTGCGCACGGCACGTCGCATCTCGCTCCAATTTTCCCTGTTCGACTTCCGTTCGAGGTCTTTCATAGACCATTAAGAAGTTGATATACTCAGTGCCATGTGGTGGCAGGCGGAGAGGGCAAACCTGCATCACATTAAGAACAGCTGAAGAGAGCATTGCTTCACTATAATGCGGTTCGCACTGACAGTAACATAGTAACTGCCATCACAACGCTTCATACATTGCATCCATTTTTCGGCATTCTCATTATTATCGCTGTATTTCGGTATCTACTTTTGCACACTTATGATCTTCCAACGGATACTTCATCTATCCCGAAGAAACTGGAAATCTCACATACGACATGGAATTTCAGTAACTTGAGCAGTAGCTCCTGAGTTCTCCACTATTCCTCGAAGACCCACACATATCCTACAGATGCAAACCAAACTTTTCACAACCAAAAAGTATACTGGACCGCATCCAAAAGCCGCTGCGGGCTAGAGCGCCGGGCATCAATTCGGAGCTACGCGAAAGCAAGCTGAGTGCAGCGCGCACATATTCCGAGGCAGCTGATTGGACAATCAGTTGGCACAGTTGGTTCATTGCATCTGCGCGTGAAAACTCTGGCAAGTTGCACATTCCTGATCCGATATACCAAATTATCCTGCTCCGCATATCAGGTTTCATTCTCCACGCTCACTAGCGCCAATCACCACTCTAACGAGGATTGGTTGTGGTAGTGTGGTGTAATCTGGGTGATCGAATCTATCACATCTTACTCGACTTGAAGCCATGTCGGCCGACAGCAGCCCCTTAATATCTGTTGACCCCAGTAAAGAGATTTTCATTTCAGGTGAGTTCAGTTTCAAATTCCGTTCACTTCCATTTGATGGTGCATAAACACTTTTGAAATTCCTAATCCATCTTTGGTTATACTTAGGGCAAATACCAGGTATGCAGAAAAACGTTTTCAGTCCTGGTTTTTCATACTTATCAGCATATCTGATGTTAACTTAGAAGTGGATTGTGGTCCAACGTAGGCTGTCTGACCTATGCAACTATTGATCTAGTAGCGAAAGAGTTGTACTTCATATTTGGTACCCAGGTTTACTTTGAAGTAGATGTTGGTCGTTCTGATCATCAGGTCCGTATCCGAAGCGCAGGGTTCACGCTGAAGTTGGAAACCCAGGCGTGTTGGTTGACGAATGTCTCCTTCGTTATTATGCCATTGAGATGGGTGATCAGCGCTTGGCACAGCGGCCAGTAATTCGAAGCTACATTTTTGAGTACCTCTGCGTGTTTGGATGGCCGCAGGCAATCCGTTGTTCTGAGCAGCAGTGAGCGAGTGAGTTGTTTTATGCTGGCCACTGCCATATACTGGGAAACGCGTTCGGTCGCCATCTCATCTCATTGGTGTTGATCGACCGCACACGTTCCGCTCAGAATCTGTTGGGTCCAAACTCACAATCAAATGTTGTGGTGTTGGCTGCGTCAATCTGGATTGGAAAAGGGGATAAGTAAGTGGTATGAAAGGTAGCTGAAATGCGGTAATGACGTAGAAGGTTCCGGCTAATCGGCTTCATGATACTCGTAGAGCCATACGCGTTGAAGAAATAATCGAGCTGCGGGGCCAATTCTAGTTGCATTTATGCTAATCGATAAACTGCTCATCCCTGCTGGTGAAACAATGACTCAGTGGAATCTTGCAACTGTGTGTTTATCAAGGGCCTTGAAACAGAGGCTTAAGGTTGTACCACGAAAGCAAAATTAACTTTGCATCGTAGCAGAATGTGTGGACACTCTGTAGGAATGTGACGGCAATCTCAATTCTTTCGGAGATGCATCATGTAGAAAATGGCACACATGTTTTTTCAATGCCCGCAACCCGAACGGACATGTGAGACGCAACGAACCAGCATCAAGCAGATTCTATTTAACAGTGAATAGCGTACTGTTGTAATGCCATACGTGACGCTCGCTTCAGTAAAAATGAGGAAAAGGTAACGCATATCTGCGGATAAACTGTAAGTCAAGTACGCCCGCACAATTTACGTACGCTGTGCCGTGTCCCAAAAACTGGGACTGAATCATGTACTGCAGGTGATAAAGTAATATATAGCTGTGTTTGCTAATTATTTAATGCAAGTGAATAGATGAAATAATTGTGCAGCGCGTTGCATAATAGAAATGCATGAAGTGAGAGAAAGTTTTGGCAACCATCTATCAAGCTTAACTCATTAGCCAATTTCAACTAAAGTGCTAATGAAAAGACAACCTTGCTTTTAAAAACCTGTTAATAAAGGTTGCTTTTGTAGAAGATCGGAACACGGTTTTTTAGAGGCTCTACCCGTAGTTTCGACAATACACAGGTAACCCTTTTAAATCTCTGGGCACATTAATAACTGGTAGTTTGATACGTGTTCAGTGATGATCTGCATCTCCCTTGACTAGTAATCGTTGTACATCTTGGAGTAGGGTAACGCGATGTACTATGTAAGCGCTATAAGCTAACCTTACCATGGCTCTGTTTTTAAATGAAGCAGATTTTATGTTGTAGTTTGCTTACAAACTATTTGCGAAGCAGCAATGTTTTCCGCGGCCAATATTGCAGTGTATCCTTTGCACCCAATATTTAGTGTGGGGATAGCAGTTGCCGTTTTTTAATGATATTTCATGGTTTCTGTGGGAGAACCAGTGCTACTCCAACCTGTTCCATTGATCGCACAAGTTTCTTGGTTAGTTTGCTTATTAAAGGTACTAACAAGTGTAATGTGGAGCTTGCTCGTGAGAAGCAATCAAATATCGCGTTGGTTACTGACCGCGAATCCACATAATAACAATCCTAATAAAAAGCATAATTGCGAGTATAATTTTAATATTACGATTACTACTAATAGGAATAAAATTACTCATGGAATGCAAAAATTCCTTGAGGCATACCATTGCAGCGGAACTGTGTTAAATGGAATTCTGTGGAATTTGACCTCTAGGATATGGAGTATTCAGCATCACTTACTGATACGTCTTACTTGAGTATTGATGGATAGCACCTGGACCCTTAGTCCGCGCAAGAAGTGAATATGAACACACCGGATGGGAAGTGTCAAAAACTGTAATGGTAGCTTGTATTACACCAGATGAATAAGTCGAAAAGGAATCAGTCAGCACAAGGAAAAAGAGTGGACGAATCAGCTATCGGTCAATCGATCTGTATGTGTCTGTGTTTTGCTCATCGGTTTAGCAGACGACACACATGTAACACTTACGTGACTCTCACTTACGACACATTGTGATTAAACATACTGGTAATTTCCACGATCACACCAGCATTTTCCTTCAACGTAACCTTATCGTCATCTAATGTTTGCATAGAGTTTGCCCGTTGCGAAGTAGAAATGCGCTGCGCTTTAGAGAAAATCGGTTGCGTTGATGGAATTGGTCATTTGATTCTAAACGTACACTGTCCGTGAATGATCCCTGATATCCTCATGTCAGAGGAGTATGCGACGGATGCGAGGCAGTTTAATGCACCGTTATGCTCGCCAAATTCCCTCCGTTTGATACGCAAGTCGATTTTTCTGACTGGAACCAGCCAGCAATCCGTCTGCTCGAACACAGTCGTAAGCAATTTCTACAGAGAAAAACAAGTCTGCGTCGTAACTTCATTCGACATGAAAATACAGTATGTGTTACAAACCATAGCTTTGAGATTAACTAAGTTATGAATAAAAGCATTGGCTATGCGTTTTCTTGCCTACCATAAGAACGAGCAATTATTTCACGGGAAAACCACCACACGAAAGTCAACAGAGTTTACCAACCTGTCAGCGGCTTCACAAGACATGATAATATTAACGTGCAGCATAATGCTTGCAACCTCCCCGGAATGACGTAATGGTGTGGGTACTCATTACACCTGAAATTGACACGAGACGGAGGTGAAGTGTGGAAGGGATTATCGTGTTTAAAGCGTCCTGGTCAGGATCACGTCGTGTCCGGCGCATTTGCAGTTTGGCAGGCACGCAACTGCTTTCTGTGTGTCATTCCGTTTCAGGGTGTCGATAAGACAAATTCATCTTCCGTTGGATCAGCGCTGGTCAGCACACTGAGTTCAAGTATGCAGAGAATTCCTTATGTTGGTAGCGTTCGGCGTAGCGTTCCATCTGCTTCGCCTTCGCCGTCCACCATGCATTGTTGATGTGACGGAAGTCTCCAGTTAAACGCCGTCTTCTTCTCGTAGTGGGCAGTGGTCGCCACATGTGCAGTGAATGCTGCATTTTTCTCCGAAATTGACGCACCAATAATCGCCCTGTTGTCATCAAACCAATCAGGCCGCGAACGGTTTGTCCGCCCACACATTTCCTAGGTAGCAGCCGTCCCCAGCTGTCGTATATGGTATCAAAACACTCCGACTGAAGCGATGCATTCGACATCGCCAAGGCCGCTAAACACCTCCTTCTCCCGCTTCAACCGTTCTCAACAGTACCCAGGGTAGGAGCATCCAGTTTGCAACGAGTAACAACAGGTGAGCAATAGACAGATTTACGCATCAACCGGTGATCAGTACCACAGTTCCACCCATTACACACCACATGCGCAGTTCACGCATGTCGCGACGGTGTACCATGACGTAATCGTGCAGGTAAACGTGGCAACGCCGTGGATGCTTCCAAGTAGCTATGTCACTCGCACCAAGTGCATACTGTGTTCTTGTGATTGTCAGGCTGTGAGTGGCAGAGAGTGAGTGCAGCCGGCCACCGTTCTCAATGGCTGAGCCAATACCATAAGGGCAGATGTACTCAGTCCACACCGCGGCATTGCGCCCAACGCGCGCGTTGAAATCACCCAGCAAGAAAAGTCGATCGCTCCTCGGCCCAGACTGTATCACACAGGACAACAGGGCATTAACCGGCATACTTAGGTCAGCAGGACAGCACATGGTCAGAACATACGTGCTAATAAAAGTGGCATATTTACCCTGCTAAGTCAAATACGAAGGATCATTCGTCAGGGCACATGTCCGTCTGTTTTTCCACCAACTGAGAGTTCTGACGATCGTATAGTGTAGATTTGATCCCACATTCACGCAGTACTGTCGTGCTCCCCACCTAATAAAATGTGCCACCAAAATCAGATTCATGCAGATTGTCTTGTTCAACGAGCGATACCTCAGTTAGCACGAAATATTCAATGCCGTAACAAGCGATTTCCATCGCGTCCAATGCTATGCGTCGCTCGGGTCGCTGACTCATGTTCCGGTTGAGCTGTTTGCGAACGTTCCAGCACCCAAATTTGAGCGATTAACGCGAAGCAATCGGTCTTGCGATGACCTGTATTGGAACAAGTATTGGGTTAGGTGAAATAGGGACCGGGAGGGTTTGTGATACTTCTGACGCCCTGTGTGATCTCGTCAGGAGTAGCCACAGGATTTTCCCATGATTAATGATCAGGGACAACAGGCGCGTATCTGGCCGCGCCTTCAGCGGTCCCGGGTGTGGACAGTTGTGTCCGTATGGCTCCCACCACAGATTGACTAGCATGATGGAAGTCGCCGAAGTTGATGAAACTTGATTGTCTGCCAGTGTTCGGATTTGAGACATACATGTACCTATCTTTGCAGCTTAACCCTTACTCTGGCCCGCACACTAGGTTCAAATGTGGCACCCGGCTACGTTTGACTACAAAGCGGAATACTAATCAAGTCTCAATACTACTACGTAATGTTAACTAAATTATAGCATTGCTGTACCAAAGTAGTTATGCAACTAACAATTTGGACTGTGATAAAATCATTGCGGAACCAAAAGGAGATTGTTTTATTGATCAGGTCTTCTACCTTTCCTGGAGACAAACGAGCACCTTTGGCGACTGTTGGTAACAGATTTATCAGCAGGTTCCTTGCGCATATAAAATTATTACTTCGTACTTTTGTGCGCTACCAATCAACACCCGATCTATGCATTGCTATGTCATACGTTAGACTGTTAAATAAATAATATAATAAATCATTTATTTCTCCAAGATGCAAGAGAATTGTTACTTAGGGAAAGTTCAAAATATATACGGATTTTTTCCATAAATCCCGTCCAACTAGCTGTTGAAAATATGTATTATGTTATGCTCCTGATAGTTTCGCATAGGAACACTGTTCAGGGAGAAGTGCAAATTGTACCGGGTTTAGAACCTCCGTTTACTGATGCCCCGTCTATCTGATCCAGCGCAGTTTGCCCAGAAAGCGGAACTGGGACTTTAGTGAGGACGGAGTGTTTTTCAAGCTCCCAATGACGAGCAATCCAACTTCAACGATCCACTAAAATACATTCAGAAGTCTCAGTCCATAGTGGACTCAGGGAGGAAATAAAATAAACAGTAGTATCAAGGGGCGAAAAGCTACGAACACAAACAGGTTCGAACAGTGTGCAAGCTGAGTCAATTCGGAAAAGTGGTGACAGCTGGGCGAGAAAGCTGATTGCCAACGCTCGCGCGTTTGCCACCAATCCTGCTTGGGAAAGACCCTGCGAGAGTGATACCAGTGCCCAGCCGAACGCTGATGAAATCGCGCATCAGACACCAGGCGTGTTGCCAAGGCCTGACCGGCAGCTGATGAAATCGCGCGTCAGACATCACGTGCGTTGCCATGCTCCGGGTAGGCGGACGAAGTCTGGAGTGTCCGAGCAACACGGCGAACTGGCCAGACGCAGCAGACAAGCACGGGTGGAGGGTGGGCTTACAGCCAAATCTGCCTGGTGATACCGACAAATAAATATGAGCGTTCTCTTTCCTAATACAACTCTGGTCTGCTGAGTCTTCTGTCTTCCTTCCTGTCGGGTTTGCCAAGGCGTCAAACCGAGCACGCGTAAGGGCGCAGATTTAGCTGCAGGCGTGAATCAACCGGTTGATTGCGGACGCAGCATTATAAAACACCTCGTTAGACTAAAAGAGTTGAATATATGTATTGGTTCAGATTTGGATCCGTTTGGAGCACCGAATGTTGAGGTTTCAATATCGCATGTTTCTGTGGTTGCTGATAATGCACAAAAGGACGGCATCCTGTCCCAAGCTAACTCTTCTGATAATTAGCTTAAGATTAGGAGCCGTCAGAGTGAGAGAAATTAAAATCTGACATCAGTGTGTTGAATCGGCTTACCAATAGCTGAGAAAGTTACCTCGCATCATCAATTTTCAGGTTCCGCCCCGGGTCCACCGAACCCAGGTCAACCGGTCAATGAGACCTCATTCGCGGCAAGCAGTTCCAGCCACCGCCTGCGCGTAAATTTCACAAACGCTTATATGTTTGCATGTAGTTTGTAGAATCTGTGTGACGAACCATATCACTTCGTTGCCTCTCGTCATCCGCACATACTGTGACTGGCCGAAACCTGCTTAAAGCCTGAGGTCGCTACCCAGGAATCCTAGATCAGTGACTACTTGTGTTCCGGCGTGAAAGATTATCAAACGACTGCGGTAGCGTTATGTCATGTATTCGGCCTTTACTATGCGGGAAACTTGCAAAAACATACCGGAAGGAAGATGACCTGTGCGAACAGTTATGCTAATCTATCCGCTTGAACAAGCGTGAACTGCTTGTGGGTGCGGCTCATCGCAACACACGAAGTCGACGGCTGAAGTGGTGGCCGCATGTTAACAATTATATGAGTCGGTCTCGCTAAATTAATCTAGACTGCTGTTAAATTTCAGTAGGTGCTTTAGAATTAACAAGGAAAAGACAACGCTTACTCGTTTGTTTCTTCATTTGACAGATGTAATAGGTTAATCTAGTTAAGCTACATCCAGGCGAATCACATGGACACTACTATATGAATCCTCACCGCCACGTTGCGGAGAGGTCCGTTAAGCACATGGTTAGGTTTGCGTTGTTTCGTCCTCCAAGTGTAACCGATTATATCAAGCAATGCAAATTTGAAAGCGTTTCATCAAGGCGTATTTTGAAAAGCCTTAATGTAGGGACAAGGATAACGTGAGCCGGAGGTGCATTCCATGCGAGATGCAAACGGAGGAAGAAAACGTTGCGTCTACAATCAAGTTGAGTGTAGTGCGTGGGCGGTTTGGGCTGATGACCTCTCAGGTTGGTAATTCGGCTCAGCTGCAACAGACTGTGACCTGGTGAGTTGGGTTCGTCAATATGAAGTAAACCAGGATTAGGTCTCCTCGCTGACGTCGATATTTACCACTGTACAATCTCAGGGACTGCAGTCTGTGTTGATAGGAGTGATGAATGAATCCTCTAGCGAGTTTGGTCGCTCTACGTTGCGGAGCTTCAGGTGCACCGAGGTCGAGCCTGCGCCAGATGCGCCAGGTATGGATCGCATATTCCACGTGAGGTCTCACGTAGGCGTTCAGCATTTGCGGAAAGATTGATGGCTCAAAATTGGTGAAAGCCCTCTGTAAGAGTCCAATATGTTGACTGGCTCTTTTGGCTGCCTTTGCAACCTGTCTCGAGCAACCAGGATTGTCCTGCTAGATCAGCCCGAGGTCGTTTTCTTGGGAAGCACGTTGTAACTGCTGGTCTCCAAGTCGATATTCGTAGCTAAGCTGGTGGCTTATGCTTACGACATTGCACTTGGTCACGTCGAACTGGAGCCACGCTTAAGCACTATCGTGATCGTTCTGCAATGCCATGTGATCATCCGAAGTCCTGATATCATGCCAAATCTTGATATCCTCCGTAAATAGTAAGAAATTCGACTGCAGTACACTGCCAAGATCGTTAATGAATGTGAGGAATAAACATGGCCTAAGTACGGATGCTTGAGGTACACCACACTGGACCACAATTTCGTCAGGAATGCAGCTGCGGACTTTCACCTTCAGCTGACGTTGAGCGAGGAATTTGCCGATCCAACCGAGTATAGGGTCACCGATTCCATAGCTTCGAAGCTTGCGCAGGAGAATGCAATGGTCCAAAAGAGCGAACGCTTTCGAGAAGTCCAGGTAGACAACCGCGACTGCCAATCTGGCATCGGCTGACTCTGTCCAGCTTGCTGGAACTAGCAGCAGGTTTGTAGTGCAGGATCGAGTTCAGCGGTATCCGTGTTGCTGTGACCCTAGGAAGTTGTTGCTCTCAAGATATCCCATGAGCGCCTCTGCAATCATACCTTCCATTAATTTTGATAAAACTGGGACGAGAGTATTTGGACGTTAGTTCGAGAGCTCTAGACGATTAGCACTTTTGTAAATTGGTGTGACTATTCCATGTTTCCACGTTGTCGGAAGTTACATTGCGTCGAGACTATGTTGAAAGAACCGAGCTGATGATTCGGCAAGGTTCATGGCCCCCATCTCCAAGTCCTTCGGTTCGATGTCGTCCACGCTAGGTGAGCTGTGCACGCGCAATGGCGGTAGCGTTTTCATCACATCGGCTGCCGTGAACGATACCTGCTTTAACCCTATTGTCGAGGAAAGCTGTGTAAAAAGCAAATGGAATGATGGTTCACTCCTGAAATGACGCATAAACTGTTGTCAAGGCACATTGGTTACATCTTGTGCGGTTTGCGCAAGACCATTTGTTGCACGTAAAACCGAGATCCCGCGCTGCACTCTGCGGAGCTTGTTGACATGTCTAGACAGCAACTTGAGATTTGTACTGTTGATGCTGGAGTTTTATCGCGGATCAACTTGACGCTGAGGTTTCCTTGAGTTGTGGAAACACCCCAGATCAGGTTACTTGGACATGCATTGTAGGTGCGCCAGGCTGAATCCCTCAAAGCCATGCATTTTCTAGTACGGCTCCTCAGAAACTAATCCACTTGCTTCTGGCAAAGGACTTTGCTTTCTGACCCCCTTGCCACCGGCTCAGTGAATTGGGTGACGAACAAGATCCAGGCGACATTGGGCGGCTTCTCGGCCAGGAAGGACCAGTCGGTTTATTGAACAAATTCGTACAGATTATCATAATGTGTAACGACATAGTTTTTCAAGTTGTTCTCACTGATGTACTCCGAGTAACAGATGTAAAGAAAGCGCAAGGTTGTGTGATCGCTACGGCCAAGTTATGCATCTATGCTCACAGTGTCGACCATTAGTTCCTCGTTGGAGAGCATAAGGTCCAACACGGAGGGTGTGTCACCCGTTCGGAATCGCGTGGGAATGGTGACATGGCTGTACGGAGGTACATCGGCGAACATCACTTGCAAATCCGCCTAAAATTGGTCGCAGTGCGATGCTGGAACTTCCACTGCGTGCAGGTTGAAGTCGCCCACCAGAAGGACATGACTTTATGCTCTTGCCAGGATTCGTTGCATCAGAGAAGCTGTGCATTTCTCCATTTGCAGGGTGGACTTTGGAGAGCGGTAAGCTAGTGCTAGTATAAACACATCAACACGTCTTAAGTGCATACCACACCACAGAGCGTCGACGATTTGCATTTCGGTGTCCTCAATAAAATCAACATGGAGGTCAGATCGATGATACAGGGTCCACATCCTTTGTTGCTAGGTGATAGCGGTAAGCTTGATGTAGAAGTAACGATAGTATTTTCTAATGACACTACTTCACGAATAAAGCGCCATTTATCCCAGTCATGCGCTTTGACCTCTAGCTCGGGGACACCGTGAAAGAGGATAAATTTTGCGTCTTGTTGTTTACGGAACTCATCCGTATTTTGTTTGCTTTTCTGGCGTTCGCCCCAATGAACATCGGGAAATATTCGAACAGTGCATGTGGTGGTACGGAGGCGAGTGGCAGACAAGAGAACTGGCTCTGCATCATTACCTGACTGAAGTTTTACCTGGAGTAACCGCGGTTCACTGTGAGGTTAGGAGTTTGAGTGACGGACGAGACGCATCATATTGACTGGTTTAGCTTGAATCCTTATTAGTTGACACAGGGAGTCTCACTGTTTTTGTCGTCTATTATCTTATATTTTATGGCGTTCGCCCCGGATTCTGTCAGATATGAACATATAACAGTTAGAGAATTATGGTGATGTTTCACGTTCGCTTATGTGGAGAGACCAGTGGCTGCTTTCTTCGTTTGGACAAGTGATAGGGTCTTGAGTCCCGTGATGGCATTGGTAGTGGTAACTCGTTTGGCAACCGGCGTAGTTGTGATGTTGGGTGCCTCCGTCATATGGGCAGCAACAACGGACCCGTAGGTTGTCGGCCGTCTAACAATGTTTAGTGTGTCGAAGGCATCTTCGTGAGGAGACGCTAGTGTCGCAGTGGTTGCCTATTGATCGTTACACTTACACTGTGCCGCATTGGAGCTTGATATTGAGCATCGACTTCTAGGCAATGATTTGTCTGAAGTAGCGACCACTCGACGGTGTTAGCCAACCTAGAGCTGTCGTTTCCCTACTTGAGTCTACTGGTGTCCTACAGTTCTTACAAGGCGCAATTCAATTGTCTCAATCAGGCCGTCAGAGAATTAGACAGGCCGTGGCCGCAGGGTTGAAGCCAGTTGGTCTCTTATAACTGTGAGTGTACAATCGTTGTGCGCTCGTTTCACACCCCCAAGTATCGGAAAGTTTAACCAGTGCAATCACATTGGTACGACAGAGAGTATGGTCAATTGGCTCATCGGCGACGTGCATTGTGGAATAAGTTACCTGAGTCGGACTCTGCTGGCGCTTAAAAGGCGTATAACAGGCAGCGGAATCTAACCAACAGCGCAAAAGCGCGAAAACGACGCCTGTTTGAATTGGAGCATACCACCGAAGCAAAGACCGACTTGAAGAAGATTTTCACTTACGTAAAACGGCTTCTGGGACACACAAGTGAGGTATCTATTTTAGAGGGCACTGACGGAGAACGTCTGACCTCCAACACTGAACGTGTCCGCATTGGCGGAGCAACTCGCTTCCGTATTTACAAGTGGGAACGCGCGTATGCCGAGTTCGACGTGTGCAGCCACTACAGAACTTGTGGGCCTAGATTTCGGTGTAAAATCCGCAGTCTAGTCGCCAATGTTGACGGAACGCAACCAGCCGGACCCGATGGACTTCACCCACTAATTTGAAGTCATTATCCTCCATCATGTCACCTACCGTGACGGATCTGTCCAACAGATTATTATCTGACGGTGCATTACAGAGCGACTGGTAATGCTCGGTAGTGAAGCTGATTCCAAAAAGCGGTGATCAACGCAATGTATTAAAGTACCGGCCGATTTGTCATACCGCCATTTAGGCTAATGCACTCGAGACAATGGTGAAAACGGGTCCTGTTCATTGGTTAGAGTCGAAGGGCCTCCTAAATGGGGCACAGCACGGCTTCATGCGGATCCACTCGTGCATCACCCACACGGTGTTGACGTTGCAGGAATGGTTGCAAGCGTTGAATCGGGGAAGTCAGAGGACGCTATATACATTGATTGTAGTGAAGCTTTCGCTACAAAGACGCAGGTAACGTACGCATCGATTGCATCGACAAACACACCGGGAGGGACACATATAAGTCCATTTTTAGTACCGAGCACGCGTGGCGCAAAGCAGCTTTCACCGTCAACTCCAGTGGTGCCCTCTAAACAACCTGAATGGCCGGCAAAAATTTAAAGCCAACACTCGCTAGACAAAACCACGCTGCGTTAACTCTCGTGTGCACCAATGTTCCCGAATCCAAATCTAAAACAATAAAAGGCAAGTTGCAAGACGATCGCAACCAGTGGAGTTCCATCTGCGAGGCAATTAACATTCGGGTTGAGCCTGCAATGCTTCAACGCGTAGCGCGTCACCCGACCTCAGTACACTCTGGTGAACCTCGAATTCTTCGAGTAACACTAGACTCAGCAGATGAGACAGAAGCTGTCCTGCTCTCAGCAGTCCGTCTTCGCAACTCACCGAGCGGAGTACACATATTGCCTGATCTACCTTGGAAAGATTGCCCAAAAGAAGCAGTTGACCAACGCGACATTGCTAATAGAGATAGCAAGAAAACAATATTTGTTCATGGTGTTCCCGAGCTTCTGCATTCTTCTGATCAAGATGCACAAACTCATGACCGGGAGCAGTGGTGCTACATCCGCGAAACACTCTCTGTTAACAATGTTATTGCCAAATCCCTAACAAGAGTTCCGTCATCACCTAACTACAAGGGCTGCGGTCCAAGGCTAATGAAGGTAATACTACACTCCGAGGGAATGACGCAAGTTCTGTTGGATAGCTGGTTAAAGTTTCGAGCTAGGCTGTCAACAGAGATCCGGTTGAAGGCAGCAGGCGAACGATCAAGTGTCGGAAGCAATTCAACGGAACTTGCAAACACAGCAAATTCCTTATCTGCACAGTCCTGCGGAGAGACCAACACAATCACGCCCACGGCACACAGGAGGACCGAGCACAGCACCAGTGAAACTTCTGTTCAGGAACGCTTAATAATGCCATGCAACACGACTGAAATACATAAACCAAAAAACGATTAATTGCCGGCCACCTAACGGCCGGCTTAAAAGCGAACACAAAATTGACATCTATCAATGAACTCCTAACAACAAAAGCTCTATCTTGCATGTATACAAACGGCCAAGGCCTTCTAAGCAAGTTGGCAGAACCTAGAGAACTCCATGCCTCCCAACCGCGGGACCTCGTCATGATTACAGAGACATGGTTAAACCCTGAGATAACCGATTCCAAGATCAATTTACCCGGTATGTCACTGCTTCGGACCGATAGAACCGGAAGGGGTGGCGGTGTGATTCTTTATTATAATACAAACCTCTGACGTGAAGTTATCGACCACCCGGAAATCCGAGCTCCCGATTCGTTTTGGTGCAGCCTATGGTTGCGAAACAAAGACACATGTTTACTAGCCGTGATTTATCGCCCACCAAACTCAACTTCGAAAATGGACTCCAAACTGAACCACGTTTTCCAGTTTGCTTTGAACAAATCCTACACCCACATTCTTATCGCGGGAGACTTTAACGTGCGCGACATAGAAACGCCGGCAACCGACGGTGCACACTTTAAAGCCTGTTTGCAAGAGCTTATTGCTAGCCACCCTCTTTACAACCACGTAACCTCCCCCACCAGATTTCGAACTGCTAACAAGCCGTCGATACTGGATCTTGTGCTCACTAACGAAGAACTCATGGTTAGCGGGATAGTTACAAGCACACCACTGGGTCGTAGTGATCATGCTACTCTACTCTTTGACTATATTTGCTATGCGGAATACCTTGAAAAGGAGGAGGGGGTTAGTACTTTTCTACAGGAACGATGGCTAGTGGTGAGAGTCCGAGAATCATTTTCTCATGCAATCGACGTGACGTGTGGAGTACCACAAGGCTCGGTTCTTGGACCTCGTCTATTCTTGGTGTTCATTAACGATTTGGTGAGATCAATTACTTCCGATTTCCTAATTTTCGCTGATGATATCAAGATATGTCGAAGGATCAGAGGACCGGAAGACCATGAACGGCTCCAGCACGATCTTAACACAATGTCGAACTGGTCAGTTCAAAACGCCCTACCGTTCAATGTAGACAAATGTCGCGTCGTACAATTACGCCATAGTCATAACTACACCTACATGCTTGGGACAACGGGATTGCAGAATAGCTCCCAGGAACGTGACCTGGGTGTGATCGTACAGAGCGACCTCAACTGTTCAAAACAGGCTGAGGCAGCTGCGAAAAGAGGCAACCAGCATGTCGGCATGCTGCGAAGAGCATTCGGGAGATTTGACCCATCAATCTTCCCAATGATGCACAATTCCTACGTGCGCCCGCATGTTGAATACGCTATCCAAGCTTGGCAACCTTGGTTGAAGCGTGACCTAGAAGCGATAGAGGCACCACAACGGAGAGCAACAAAGAATGTGCAGGGTCTGCGCCATCACTCTTACCACCGAAGGCTGAAGTTGCTGGGAATTTTCAGCGGGCGCTATCGAAGACTGCGCGGTGATCTCATATTAGCGTATCAAATATTGAGTGACCCCGACCACGTTTGCAGCCATTTGCTGAAACTTAGCCACAACACGCAGCTCAGACGTAACTGCTTAAAGTTGATGGAACAATATAGCCGTCTAGAGTGTCGAAGGAATTACTTTTCCCTTCGGGTTTGCAAACCATGGAACGCATTCCCAAGACTCAGTCGTATCCTCTCCTACCTTGGATGTTTTCAAAAAACGATTAGATGTTGCTCTTAGCTCCCAACATTTTGTTACCTAAACTCCCCTACTGTGGATTACACCAAGGATGCATTTCACCAGGATTTATGTATCAAATGGACCTAAGTGAGCGACCATATTTTATTTTCTCACTCCTTACCTCAATGATCACTGCACCCCAGTGTCTTTCTGACCGTTTACGCTCGATAATTTATTTTAATTTTACACTGATGTTACTTATCAAACTATTCATCTCGGCAGACGTTCGATAGATGACCCAGCCATATTTTGATTTCATCATATTCACCGCTACCATCCTACGGGACGTGTCAAGCACTTGCTTTTATCCCGTGATAAATCATTGTTCATTGTTCATTGTTCAAAAGGTCCCACTCCGCGAGCTACGCATATGGAATGTTGGTGGCGCACTGCACCAGTGGATCAGTAACTTCCTTATTAGGAGAAAATGGCGGGTTCAGGTGAATGACCACGTAATGGATTGGTGCAAGTCCACTGGCGGAGTTCCCCAAGGCACAATACTGGGGGCTATTTTATTCTTGATCCATGTCAACAAAATACCTCAGTTTCTTCCGTCGTCCTGCGTATTATTTGCGGATGAACTGAAGATTTGGCAGATTATTAACTCTTCAGGTGGCTGTGACGTCCTTCAGCAGGAGCTCGACCACATATGCCGGTGGCCCGTAAAAAGTAACCTATTGGCTAACGTGGTTATATCCTTCTTTATGAGGATGGAGAGTGGTGGTACTGGGCGTGTGTCCACCTGGAAGACCACCCGCTACATCACACTAGTTCCGAAAATGATCTAAGCGTACTCCTACTCTGCGATTTTCAGACTGTCTGTAAGATGAGCAGAGTGTACGTAAACGGACTACACCCGCTATGGACACTTAGATGCAGCTTTTGCGTTTGGGCTGAAGAGATTTCCACCTGTCTGTTCTCTTCAATGAAAAGACAGATGCTTGGGTACGGCATATCTACCTATTGTCCGATCCCAACAAATGAGGTGCAGAAACCAGAACGGGTCCAACATGTAGCTACTCAAGTCATCCCCAGTTTGCGGGGCATGTCGTACGAAAAACGATGTAGGAGACTAGGGCTCCATATACTGACATTTCATCGTCTTCTATTTGATCTCATTATGACGCACCACAGGGTACACCTGGCCCACTTCACTATGTTGAGGCCGCTGCTGAACGTTCGCACACGAAGCAAACATACGGACAACGGTACAAACTAGCAGTACCAGATTTAAAGTGCATTGGTCACCCTATATGCTATGAGCGTCGAGTGGTGAATTATTGGAACAACGTGCCTGAGACCATAGTGGAGGTGAAATCGGTGTCGGAATTTAACCAATACCTTGACGTCCACTTTCCGGACTACAGGCATAGGGAGCGTATGGCACCCGGATAAGATGTAGCAGTTGCAATATGCTGCCATCGCACAGGAATCAGCTACGTGATCCCGCGCATGTGCCCGATCCACCTACGGGTGAAGCAACACAAATTGTTATCTTCTATCTCTATCCTCGAAAAGTAAGTCCTTTAGGACATTCTCATAAGTATCGTCTGGTGACCTAGATCTGCCCAATCTACGTAACGCCACATTTACCGTTAGATGTTTGAACACCTGCGCACGAAATACATGCTTAGTGTAGTTGCATCTAATGTATTTGATAAGCCTATTACATGACGTTGGCGCGAGAGTCTATGGTGAGCTGAGGCTGGTGGTGGCTAGATCCTCACAGGTAATCTACCCACTGCTTCTACTGTTGTGTCCTTTTCCCTTGTCCTGGGCGCCTCCTCGTGGCGACCGCTGGGTGGGAGTTGGATCTCGCCCTTTTCCCTACTAAGATCCAGGACACCAATCCGCGTGAGTCCGTGAACTGACCATATGCTAGACCCGCTATCTTTCCGGTGTTTATTTAGTCGAAGGCTTTGGCTGAGGACCCGAGTCTTTCATGTGTCAGGAGTGGGCGCCCTGCCAGTATCCTTGTTCATTCTCTTCGGAGGTTAGGAAGTGATCGATGGCCCTCTTCACGTAAAACCTAGCTATGGGAGACAACTGGTCTATGGTTTATAAACTCACAGCTCGATTGGCGTAAAGCAGGAACGCCACGCATTGTCTCTGACGGTGGGAAGGCACCTACAGGTGTTCAGTGGTTTGCTATTGCCCGCCTCAAGCCAGTCAGCCCCTGGTCAAATTAGTGCAAACCCGCCAAAACCCACCTGCGTCTGGCCGTGGTCGCAGGTGTATCCTACTACGGTGGAAAAACATATATAAATCTTTTCAGTACCTCAAAGGCTGCGTGTGACGGCCGTCAAGCAGATCCCAATCTGTCTCTGCAATCACATTCCCGAGCTGGATCTGCTCCCCACTGCCTTGTGGGTCAGGCTATTGAGCCAAAAGCTCCGAGCGGAATCCCTCAAGCAAACCTCCAAACCACCCACTACCTTGTGGGTCAGGCTATTGAGCCAAAGGCTCCGGGTGGAGTCCCTCAAGCAAACCTCCGAAGCACAACAACCACCTCGCGTGCGATTGCCCACCAATGCAGTCGTATGCCTGCGCGCAAAGCACTCAGCATCTGGTGGTGGAACGTGCGCACACAACTGGACCGGAACAAGAGTGAGTGCCCGGAGCGAAGCACTGCAATGGTCGCGATGGAACTGGCGCGCTACCACATCGATATTGCAGGGCGCAGTGAAACTCGGCTCGCTGAGCAAAGTAAGTTGCATGAAGCAGGTGCTGGCTACACATTTTACTGGCTGGGCAACGCCGCCTCAGCACCACGTGAACATGGGGTCGGATTTACAATATCCGATCGCCTAAATGGCCTGCTTGTGGGTGAACCAACGGTCATCAGCGCGCGACTGATGACTGTTCGGTTACGACTCGGAAAATTTGCTACTTTTATAAGCACGTACGGTCCGACCATGTGTTATCCTGATGACACGCGTGATCAATTCTACACTCAGCTATCCTCCCTGATACGGTCTGTGCCGAGGAGCGACCGACTATTTCTGCTGGGTGATTTCAACGCGCGCGTTGGGCGTGGTGCATCGGTGTGGACAGATGTTATCGGTCCGCATGGCACTGGTTCAGCGAATGCGAACGGTGACAGGCTGCTCTCAATGTGTGCCACTCACGGCCTGACGATCACGAACACTCGGTTTGCTCTGAATGCGAGTGATATAGTAACTTGGACGCACCCACGGAGTGGTCACGCTCACCTGCTCGACTATGTCATCGTACGTCAGCGTGATATGCGTGAAGTGCGCATGACACGTGTACTGCGTGGAGCTGAGTGTGGCACTGATCACAAGTTGGTGAGGAGCAAACTGCACACATATTTTCGTAAATCTATGTATTGCACTCCCGCCGTGAATCGGCGTAAATCTTACATTCTCTCTCTCGGTGCTGTGGCGAAACGTACTGAGCTGGAGAAGGCGATGGCAGCACGCCTGTGTGATATGGAACGCATAGCCACAGTGGGCGACCTGTGGCACCACATTCACAACCAGGTGACAGCTGCTGCCGAGGAGACCATCGGGCGCGAAAACAGTAAGCGCTCTGATTGGTTTGTGACAACAATGCCACGATGGGCGCATTGGTGTGTGAGAAGAATGCAGCATTTGCTGCATATATGGCAGACCCCAGTGACTTGAGGCAGAGTAGTCAGTTTCGCAAACTTCGACGGCGACTGACCCGAGAGCTTCGTCGCACAAAGATGCATGGTGGACGGAGAAGGCGAAGCAGATGGAATGCTACGCCGAACGCCGCCAACACAAGGAATTCTTTGACTCCTTGAAGGCGGTGTATGGACCGAGATTGGAGCTGCTGAGGACACTGATCGATGGTAGTTCAGTCGCTACCTATACACAGACTGCAGACATAATGCAGATCTGGCGAAAACACTTTGACTGTCTCTTGAACAACCGTTCAGAGATCGACTGGCCTAAATTAAACTGCCTGAAGCAGCACGATGTGAAGACGAGTCTGGCGGACACAACGACACTGGATGAAACACAAAGAGCAATTGCTCAGGTGCGAAACGGCAAATGAGCCGGAGCCGACAGGATCCCGCCTGAAGTTTTGAAACACGGCGGACCAGCGTTGTTGACTACGCTGCACCACTTTGGGCAATGTGTATGGATTGAGGAGGAGGTGCCTGCTGATCTGAAGGATGCCCTTTTGCCACCACTGTACAAGGGTAAAGGGAGCAAGCCATGTTCTTCAGGCGTGCTGCATCACGCATGATGTCCGCTGTAAACGTCATAATGAAATTGCCCAACAGATTGCCAGGCAATTGCGGCGCCGAAGCATTAACATTGTTATGGAGCCGAGGATTCCGACAGCCGCCTCCTTCATCAAGCCAGACCTGCTTGCGGTTAGAAATTATACGGTTCACATTGTGGACGTGGCCATCTGTGTCGCGTACCGAATGGATTGTACTTATAAGTTGAAAGTGGCTAAATACGGATCAGGAGAGAATACTGCAGCCATATCGCGATACATACGTGAACAGTTTCCTGAGACGACAAATATTGTTCACCACCCCGTCGTTATCAATAATCGAGGGATGATTTGTTCCACCTCAGCCAAACATCTTACCGCACTCGGGATGACATCACTTGATATTTCTGACCTCTGTGTTTCTACTTTTCGTCTGACTCTGAAGGTCTACGACGCCTACATGCGTGGTGCATCAACACGCCTAAAATAATATTCACCCAAACTTACACGGTGACAAATGACGCGGTTCCGACCACTGTTTGAAGTATTTTTATTACTTCAATCAGTGTTTCCTATTCTGCCGGGACATTTGTCCTCTCTTGGCACATTGCTGTACAGCTCATCCCTTGAGCCATGCATGCAAATGTCAAAAATAAATGTTAATGGCATCAACTTACAGAGTTGTGTGGGCAAGGTGATTGCCCGAATCCCGCTCAACCGCCTCGTCAGTCAGGTTGTGGAACCGAACGTGGCGGAAGAGCAACGTGGATTCCGTTCGGGTCACAGCACTATATATATGGTGTTTGCGGCTCGTCAGTTGCAGGAGACGTGCAGAGAACGACACCAGCCATTGTACCCGCTTTGTGTTGATTTCACCAAGGCATTGGAAACGGTGAACCGCGAGGCATTGTGGCTGGTGTTGGGTAACTTTGGTTGCCCGCGTACGTTTGTAAGTTTAATTGAATGTCTGCACAGTGGTATGCGAGCGCGGGTGCAGCTGAGTGGAGAGACCTCGGATGACTTTGCAGTTGTCACTGGTGTGAAGCAAGGCTGTGTCTTAGCTCCTGCCCTGTTTGTTACATATCTTCATGCAATGTTGTCCTGTGCTTTTGATGTGGCTTGTGCTTACGGTGTTCGTGTGGAGCACCGTATTGATGGTGGGTTGCTGAACATTCTTCGTATTGGTGCGAGAATTCTAGTCTGTGAGTCAACTATCCGTATGTTACTGTTTGCTGACGACCGTGCGTTGTTTTCACACAGCGCGGATGAGTTGCAGCACATGACTAGTGCTCTGGCTTTGAAAGCCGCCCAATTCGGGCTCACCATCAACACAAGCAAAACCGTCTGTCTCTTCCAGCCTTCACCGGAGGTGCAATCTTCAGTATTGCCGCGAATCAGCATTGGTTCTGAATTATTGGAAACCACCTCCCGCTTCTTCCACCTTGGCAGTGTGATGTCGACTGATCAGCAGATAGACAGTGAGCTTCGTATCCGCGTGTCGAGGGCATCGGTGGCTTTCGGGAAGCTTGAGTACCGAGTGTGAAACCACCAGCAGCTTACCATTGGCACGAAGCTGATGGTGTACAAATCCATGGTGCTGTCCGTTCTTCTATACGGCAGTGAAACGTGGACGATGTACCGTCGGGATGTGCGATATCTCGAGCGGTTCCATCAGCAGTGCTTGCGACGAATTTTGCGCATCGGTTGGGGCGACAGAGTTGTAGACGCGGAAGTGTTGCGCCGAAGTGGAATGTATGCAGTGGACTGCATACAGTTGCTGAGACACCTGAGCCGTATGGATTCAACGCGGATACCGAAGCAGCTATTATATGGTCAGCTGAGTATAGGGAAGCGGCACGTGGGGAAACCAAAGTTACGTTACCAGGACATGATCGAAGTGAGCCTCTCACTTTCTAATCTTGATTGCAGATCATGGGAATCGAAGGCGATTAATCGGCGTGCATGGCGCGATCTGATCCCGAAGGCAGTTGCCGAGGTGCGGGAGCAAGCCCTCATGCATGCGGAGAAGAAAAGTCAAGTGCGGAAGCGGCAAGCACCGATGGGTTGTACTCCATCGACATCGAGCGCATGGTGCTGTAGCACATGCGGTCGCGAGTGCCTGAGTCAGACAAGCTTAGTGCGCCATGAGCGAGGCCAAACGGGTCCACTACCGAAGTGACGTTTGGTCCTGCCGTGAACGTAGGCAGAACCGGTGCAGCTTTTGTAGGTACGCTGTATTCGATTGACTAATCGCGTGCTTGCATACTAAGTCTCTTTATTTCAGGTGGTGGGTTTTCAATTTTGTCCTAATGCTCTTCTTTCTCAAGTAAATGTCCACCTGTACGCTCTTCTATAAACCTGCACAACTCGCTTAAACCAACTGTAGTTAATTTCAATAACATTTTCGCGTTTTTGTCATTTCGGTAAAATATACTTTCTGACCACGTGAACTTATCTCGGATCCATTGCTAACAACTTATTTCAGATGCTCATTAATTTAAGATTTGTGTCACCGCTTCTTTATGCATTACTCGCTTTCTTTTCTTTGTTAGCTTTCTCTCAAGTGATTGGTTATTGCTTGATATCCCCGGTGTGGCTGCGCTTGATGTGTATGTTGACAAGGTGCCTAACTGTCTATTACCCACTATCTCGTCCATACTGGCTCTAGGAGACAGTTGGTCGTTGGTGGAGGGGACGGGGTGCACCGTTCTTGTGGCCTTGTTAGGATCAAAGAATGGTTCCATGCACTCAGTGTGGAGCGGACTACGGTCCAGCCACCGCCTTGTGTGCGTTTGATTCCGAAATACTGCGTGCATGTGTTTGCCTGTGAAGGAGTGTGGGCCGGCTCCGTTGATGACACGTGGCTCCCATTCACATGCCTCCCGGTCTTATTCCTTCGGGTTTACAGTGAATATGGGGTGTGTGGTTGGAGCTGTGGCTGGTGCAGCGCAAGCCACCCATGGTCCCTATGTAGGCGCAGGCGTTTTGTGGCTTGCCACAGTGACAGGCAAATCCGAAACCGGATGCCGCCAACCATATTCCATGACGTTGAAACAGAATTTGAGAGACAGAATTTGGAGCACAACCTTGTGCACTCTTAGGCTAGATAGAGAAAAACCTGCTAAACGGAAACTGTGCGTGGTAACTGGTTAACGTAAGCAATGATCTTTTCGATCCCTTTACACATTTTGATCGGAACTACTGCTAAGACTGTGTCTCTCTTTTCGAGAGATAACTATTTAGCCATAAGATCAAGTCGGCTATAAACATCACATGAATCTCACGGATGGATCAAGTTCATTATGGATTTGCGACTTGAAAGTGTCAAACAACTGTGTACGACCTACTCATTGTCAGATTCGGTCATCCGTTTGATTGTTTACCATTCATCTTTATACGGTATGAGTTACACTCAGTGTGAAGAGCACTCTCTTAAAGCATGCTAAGTTTTATTTGGATGCCTTGATGTCTTTATTAATCATCTCACCTGTTCACCCATCATCGCTAATTTGTTTGCTTAATCCTCGCACAAAATACTCCTAGTACACCCACAAGATGCAAACCGCTACACGTCTGGCGCGATCAGCTCTGGAAACTACATCAACGTTGTCCAAGCGAAGTCGGCTTTTGTTGTCCAGAGCTTCATAATTCATATGTCACATGTACACCAATTATCCACTTTGCGGACCAAATCATCGCGTATATTTTTCCGAATAGTTTCTAGAGGCACAAACAACTACACAACTGACGGAACAAGAAGTGTGCAACTGCGGAATTTGACTGACGCTAAGGTACTCTACAAACTGGAGTCCAGTTTGTCCGAACTGTATTATTTCAAGCCTCGCCATGGTTGCCTCGATCCAAAGCAAACATCGTATGTCGATGGTCAGTTGATTTTATAAAACAACCACGTGAAATGTTCTTATTGTCTTTTGATCTTGATTATTCGGCAAACCGCAACCATGAGATAATCGTTCAAAGCATGCTTGCGGTGAATGAGGAAGAAGAGGACTTTCCTCAGCTGGTACTTGAACGAATTGCATTTACCACATTTGCCGCCACTCTCTGTCCCTAGTTTGAACACACCAATCAAGAACAAATTCGGACACACAGAGTAAAGTGCATCCCTTACGAACGTTGGGGACTGGCTATAGAACCGAACCACGAGCTCCTGTTTGAAGGTATTCCCTTAATCTGGGTCATATTTACTTTTAAGGTTCCTTCGCTTTACCTTTTGCCTCCAACGTCTAGCTGCACAACCGTTATAATTATTATATTGATTTTCGATGTACAAACCTCAACAACTAATTTGTCGGTCTTTCCATCTAAAGACGCAGTATACAGAGAGAGCAGCATGGATTTGATGGGTAATATAATTTTACCGTCCGGTACAATAAACGTTGTTCCAAGTAATTCGGAAGTCACTAAGTTTGACCGATACCAATGCCAACACCGACACAATCACAATAGGAACATCCAAATCCAGTGATGCACTTGTGGTAAGTGTGATTTCGTGCTTCTTACCATCAACATCACTCTTGTTCTTTCTGCAGCGGGACCGTGGCCAGACAAAGCTCACCACAATCAAATGTGTGTATAATACTTTTCAGAAACTACGTCGTCCGTAAGTGCTTTGATTGTATCTTTTTTGGTTTCCGAGAAACGGGCATCTGCAATAATCACAGGTTTAAGAGATTTGATTCTTTTCACGATGTCACTGGACCTAGTGGCCGAATGTCATGTTTACACTAGCAAAATGGTGTATGCGTTATAACCGACATGGTTAACAAAATGGTCGAGATTATTACTATGTGTAATCACAATCACCGTTCATATAGCCTAATGGCATGGTAGACTATGGACGTATTGAATAATTCTTGCTTTCCGCCTGGAAGAAACTGGATGCTGACATACAATCCAGTGATATCTGCGTAATAGGTAATCTATAAATTTGCTGCCACGGTGCACACAGGTTGTGTTCATTGTGCTCTCAATTGATTCCATTTCCGATTACAGGTCACTAATTGCAAACGTTCAATAAGCAATTTACGGAATGTCGATTGAGACAAGAGCGTTTGAAGCACCACCTCCAACTGGCTGAAAACATCAATCGAGGTCTAGTTGCTCGGTATCTCTCACATACTCTCTGCGGTTTATGATCACAATCCGCCTTTATGCAGATGCTCCTCAAAATCCTGGTTTCTATCTTATTAACTCAATTTGCCAAAAGCATTTTAATTGCTATGAATAATAGCTTTAATCGCATTGGGCTTCATCGGGTTTTCTTACTTTTCGCATTCCGCATATTTGTCCTACGTGTGTTTGCTTCACGACTGAGTATGTAGGTGTCATTTACTCTGCAAATCGATGAAGTTAGCAAATGATCGTGTACCGTCTGTCGGTAGATATATAAGTTTACTTTATTTATTTATTTAGCTATTTTATAAATCGCAAATGACCAACTATGATTACTGTTGCTTTAGACATGGAATTATTAAATTGGAACAAACTCGTTAATAAAAATTCGGCCAAACGCCTGATTTGATGGGCTGATGGGCAAACTCGGCAGATATGTTCTAAAAGTGTGAAACGCTTACGATAAGTGGACGAAGGTTATTTGCGATACGCTAATTCGCATTACTTGTATTACCTTGGAAGCCAATATGATCAGAAGTCAACAATGACATATGTGCCAACACTAGTTTTGTGAGTGGTCATCTACCGTTGGCTGTCCTAGATACTTCCATGCCTCCAGCATGCCTTGTTTGAATACGTCCATCACGTAAGATGTCACAGGCTGAGGTTAGAACAAGTCCCACTTGTTTCGCCTTCCAGTAGGAACGAATCAAACGTTCTTCACTGATATCACTACACTCATAGAGTAGCCAATAGCATTTAGCTGGGTAGAATCTAAAGTATATAGAAACCAAATGAGGAGAATTCCGGTGTGGTCATCCACCATCCCTGCACTTCACGGCCGACCGTTTTGCCATGTCCTGGACTAAGTAGATAGAGTTAGCTACTTTGGGAGTATAATTCGGCATGTAGTGTTTGTCATCGTTTGCCATGTTCACTAGACCATTGAGCTCCCAGCACAGAGATTGACACATATCAAATATCATTACCAAACATCGATTGTTGGGACAATTGCGTTCGGCACAAGCATATTGACGCTACTGAATTAGGTCACCTACGAGTTATTTCACAATAAACATTGAAAATTGTAGCTCAAGTGAGTCCATCCCAATCGCCGTATGGAGGAAGTTGATGAACATAACCGACGATTAGGTGTCACATTTGGACAAGTCTTTTGTCTCTACTCAGTGCAATGTGGAGAATAGTGCCAAGTCTTAGTCACAGCCCTCGCAGCAACTAATTTAGCGCAGGTCTCAATCATTCAAAATAGACGTGATTCGATGAGTGCATGTGAAGTTTTTGGCTCCGGCAACCCGATCAATTGATTCCGCATGTGGTGCGTGCTCAACTACTCCGTAATCCGTGTCTACGCTTTTGGGTAACGGGTGGGCGTCGCGGACCAATCGTGGATCCATTAACATGTGTATCATTTGCAACAATACCAATAGTACGAGTAATATTAATATAAGGTACATTATTACCAACTGAGAACCTGCGTCCATATTTGACTCAGCTCATATAAATGCAATAGACTTTAAAGCCTTTAATGTGCACTGCGCAGTTGTGGGGATGTCCTTATCCGTGTTTTAGCCATGCACCCCCACATGTTTGTGTTTTATCGTACAGTGGATGGTTACAATTCGCTTTGAGGATATTGTTGACAGTTAGCGCTGCTTACGCTGCTGGGATGTATCATATTTTACCTAATAGAACTAATGTGCTCCCGTAAGAAATAGACCGTCAGATTATATTGCATGCCAAACATTTTATCTCGCAGAGAAAGCATTCATGAAAATTCACAAGGCGGTGCACCGCTAAGCTTTCTTTCTTTTGGAGTACAACAGCTTCACTGACGAAACATACCGCTATTCCACCATAAAATAGAGGACGACCAGTGCGTTCCGCCGAACACGCATAAAAATGTACAGTTTTATTAAGTGTACATATACTCGTCAGCAAACTGCACAAGCGGATTTTAAACAGCAGGGTTGGTAATGGTGGATTTAGTATTTGAAATACCAAAGCGGAGTGTATCCGACGAACTACCGCATTACAGCCCACACATATACACGAGCTCTCCAGTTACACAAGCGTCGTAGTGCGAGAAGAAGCGGTTAGACAAATGCGTGTTATAAGACTTTACTTGTCACAAATACACTAAACACGGCAACCAGCAAATTGCATTCACTTAGCCATGGTTGCACTTTTGGGTAGAAATATCCATCTCAATTCTTTTGCTAAACACAGGGATAGATAGTTTCCAAGTGCACTCCACAGTGTTCGTTCATTGTGAATACGTCGTGAATCAGTAAAACATCATACATCGCCCAACTATTAGCGGCACAACAGCAGAACCGATTTGTTGCAACCTGTTGGTTTGGTCGGCGAAACAAATTTCGGCAGGAGAAAGCAGAACCATCGAAATGCATGTGATTACTCATATTCACCGTCATTTTGTTCCAAACTTGTGATGACCAGCTGCATTTTACTTGCGTAGCTCATCAAAAGACATGAAAATGTTCAAGTTGCCTACTTTGAACAATTGCAAGCACAGTAAAGCTCGTACTGACCAAATGGAAGCGATCTACGTACTGCGCAGGATTACCGCGATTACGACTTGTTTGGTAGCTTCCGTGTTTGGATTTGCCTGTAAATGTGGCTAACATCTGACAGTAACACGACGCTTGTTACTCACCAAACTTTCGCAAGGGACCTTCATTAATCATGATCAAACCTAGGAACGGCTGCACTCAGGTGTTGATGTACACCGGTACGCTGAGTTGCCAACTGTCCAATGTCGTAAATGGCTTTGACGGCAGAGTTCAATAGGGGCAACCAGGCGCGAAACTTGTGTGTACGATCGCGGGGCACACCCAGCCGTTCGGCTGTGAGAACGGAGCGTGAGCCTGACACCACAGCCGCACCAAATGTGTCATGCTTCCATCGGCCTACACGCAGGTAAAACAGCTAGCAAAAGTGTGCAATGCGAAATGGTTGGTTCATCACAGTGCCAACAATTGAGAAAGCAGCCTGTGCGTATGTGATGACTGGTATATAGTCGCCGTATTGCTATCACCATGAGAGCCATTATCACCTCCTAACTGGTTTTAAACAAATAAATAAGCTTTTAGTAGGCAGCTTTCTCTGTTAAAGAGAATCACACCGCCTGGAGCACATTATAAGGTTACAGTGTTCTTCGTTTTATCGCTTCGATTGTGTGTATGTCACAGCTAAAAATGTACCCCTCGTGGGTGCATAAAAAGGAATTCCTGACTTGACTTGACGTCAACCTGCTCTTATACATCAGTCAGCTCCGACAAACTATTGGCACCATTAGACAGCACACAAATTTGGTCATGAATGCAACTTTTGCCCTCACAATCAGACAATTGCTAGTTGCTCAAATTGAGCAGGCGTACGATGGTGTTCCTCGTGTACAATGGGGAATATACATTTATGCTTTTATTTACTCAAATTTAAATGAAATGCTTGAGACGTCTGTACATATCAAGGAATCTGATGCTCGAATTACCCTCCGGCGTTTTCGCTGCAGAGGAGCAATCGCCGGATGGTGCTGGCTAGTAATTTCTTTAAGGTCTCCAACTGCATCTGCCTACATACTTTCACAACGTTCTCTTTCATTTCATCCAGGTTTTTGGGTTTCGTTCGATGAACTCTGCGCTTTAATAATCCTCATAGGAAAAAATCAATGGGATGCAGATCCGGTGACCGCGCGGGCCATTATAGCGGTCCTCCAGGACCGATCTAACGTCCACCGAATCTCGCGTTTAGGTAGGCACGAACCGATTACGCCGAATGTCCGTGTGCGCTTTCCTGCTTCCACCAAATGTTGTTCAATTACCCTTCCGACTGCAGCTGCGGAATGACACTACTCTGCAACCTTTCCAACTACGAGGATGCTAAGAAATGTCAGACATTAGTACGGCCAAATAACAACCTACTGGATACATTCTTGGAAAGAAAAATAGGGCGCAAAGATTTTTGCACCAGTTAACCCAGCCCAGGCCGTGAGCTTCGCGCATCGTAGCAAACGTAAGCGCTATAGTGCCGTAGGTTGGTTGTTGCCCAAACATATTGCGTATCTTCGTCATGCCAACAAAACATCGTCTCATTGGTGAGCATAAT
The DNA here is from genome assembly GCA_944474145.2 of Dicrocoelium dendriticum. Classification (NCBI taxonomy): domain Eukaryota; kingdom Metazoa; phylum Platyhelminthes; class Trematoda; order Plagiorchiida; family Dicrocoeliidae; genus Dicrocoelium; species Dicrocoelium dendriticum. The sequence continues at coordinate 10,799,124 of OX104061.1, forward strand.
GGAATGCACGTCCAGATTGCATAAACACAAACGGTCGAATTCCAGGCGCATCTGTGAATCGCATGCGTTCAACAATTACAACTGCAGTGCGCTGTACAACCGAAATTTTTCTCTTCAATATCCCATGCACAGCATACCGTGTGGTTTTGCTTTGTTGTGCGAGCTGCCGAATGCTGAGATGGCTGTTACTGCATGCCGCTTGTGCAACATCGCAAGCTGATACTTCATGCGGGACGGTGTGAGGCCGTCCGGTTTGTTTGAGTTTGCAAACGCTCCTATTTTCTGCAAAGTGTTGCACTACTCGCAGCGTATACTGCTCGTTAATGGGCCGTGTAACGTGGCGCATCCTATTATAGCGCCTCGCGCTTTATGCCGCAATGAATCCGCACCCACCGTACGGCTGTACAGTTACCGTTTGCTTATTGACCAGGACCTTACGTGACTGCAGTTGCTGTTATATTGACGGCATGAGCGTAAACTCCTTCTCCACTGCTAGCACAGCGAAGCACTAACCATCTCTCGGGAAACCCATTGTGCTGGCAGTTGACCTGCGTGAAGGCCGGCTACCGATCTATCGAAGTACGGCACTTTCATTGCCGCTATGAGGTGTCTGGTCAACGTCCAGTTCTCACAGCCGAACGGCGCACTTTCGCTTGGCCTTGCCCTGCGATCCATGCATGACAGATGGATTCAAGCTGTGGTTTTTGCTAACGTTTACTGCTCACAGTCGAACGGCTCGGTGTGCCCTGCGATCGTAGGCCCACATGTCGCGTCACTGTGTCCCATCTCACCCTGCCAGCAAAGCAATTTGCGCCACTGTGCAGTTAGTAATTCAGCCTACCGGGATAGGCCAGCACCCGAGTGCAGCCACTCCTAGCTCCGGAACAGATAATTAAAACACCCCTTATCTACACCGTTGGTGTACTTCAACTATGCTCACGTTTTGTTGTCAGGCCAATGGCGTTTCGCGCATTGTGCGATGTCTTTTCACATCTAATCGATGGGGCATCACAGCGCACGTTGTCGCAAGTTGGTGATTAGTTTGCTTTAGTTTGACCAATCCGATTAAAAGTAAACCGATGAATGATCCAACGAATTGAACTGATTATGCAAACTCCATACTATCGGCGACTGCAATAACAATAGGCTGACTTAGGAAACTACACCTTAGATGAGCGATCAATTCGGTGCTGGAGTTCGTGACGTTACTTCCGTCGTTCTATTTTGTTTAGGATGCAGATATTTCGATAGCCAAGATCTCCGCTCTCCTCAGATTTAGATGTCACTAACGACCTTGTACGAGCCGGCGTTCTAATAGCTCATCTGTAAACACGCTGTTTTGTCGTCGTTTCTGGTTGCATTTTTTTCAAACATACGTGAGCTCACACTCACTCGACCCAGACTCTTCTGCGCTATCTATACACCTCACGGATCAAGCTTGTGTGGATCGCTATTTGTCTCCAAATTGTGGCTTTTGCGCCGTTCCAGCAAAAACACAATCCAGTGGTTTTCGAATCTCGACCCGGACAGGAAATACTTGTGGTCTCAAGAGAAATCCAAACAAACGTTTCATCCGCCAAATCAGCGACAACAACTGTGGACGGATGATCAAAGTAGCTACCGTACATCTAATTTTCGTATCGTTCAGTCGCTCTGCTTGTTGCGTGAACAATGTAGCTGCTTAAACCTGTCCCGACTCGAACAGAAGCACAGAACGTGACGACAATTAACATGCTGACAATTCAGCGCACTCGCGCTCGGCAGGAAACCATAAGCGCTCAGGCCCCTATGGGAATACCACCGATAGACGCACTGGATTGTAACGAATAAGCAACAACCCCTGTTACCGCATCCGAATCGACAGTAGTTTGTAACCTTTCTTCATGCCCCAGCATTGTACGTGTTGGAATCCCATGTAGCATTTGCCAAGGCAAGTTCCATCGCAAACATACCATGCCTACAGCAAACCAGTTGAAGCGACACAATAGTAAACCTGATTCACTGTGGTTCTATTCACTATGTATAGTCATCCCACTGGTAAAAATTGTACATGAACTATCGCAGAAGTACGTAAGACTAGTGACAATGTTTGAACAAATGAGCAGCACTAAAATCGATTCATTTGTAGAAAGCGTGACAGAGAGTAAAGCCCAGACATTTGCATGCAGCACCGCAGTTAACTTGAGGAAGCAGGTTTAACAACGTGCTAAAAGCGCATCAGCTGTTGCACTAAACACCAATACCAGCATTTGCACTAATCTAGTTGAAACAACCACCACCAACCCGATTGCAGTGAGCACGGTTAGGGCTCGTCCACCCTCCAAACGGTTCCGAAAATGCAGAAGGACTTGGAAACCAGTGGTGGTTGGTACGGCTGCTGCAAAGGGTGACCGATAACCTAGAGATTCGGCCACTCCCATTGGACCCATAGTAAATGAAGAAAACGAAGCCATGCCCAAACAACTTCAATCGAATTATACAGACAGGCTGGTCGTTTGACCTTAACCAGATTTGTACGTAATATGCCAGCGGTACTCTGCACCAACGTTCCAGCATCGACATCAAATTCCTGAAAAGGAAAACAACTCCATTACGTGAACTAGTGGAATGCTATATGTAATGCTATAGGTGTTGTAACTAAAATCGTCAATTTGACATGCGTTAACTGTCACCAAAACTCACATCACTTCGGTGAATGAAGACATATTCTAGGTGTTTTGACTTCTGCTAATGAAGCAGAAGCTGTCCTGTTATCGACAGTTCGCCTCCCGAATGGGTCATTTTCCATCCGCCTATTCCAGGATATTCCTTGGAACAAGAGCAGAGAGGCGGAGCACTACTTGAAAGAAAACCGGAAGGAATCTGTAGCCAGGACCATGCTTGTACATGGTGTTCCCGAAGCTGGAACCCATGGTGAACGCGAAGCGACCAGCTACGACCAGGAGCAATGGCGGTACATTCGCGAGTGCTTCTAGATTGAAAACGTCAGAGCAATCAACCTAGAGGATATGCGGAAAGCCAAACTACAAGAATGTGGCCTGAGGATTGTGAATGTGGTCCTACGATCCTGACAAATGTCAACAATGGTAGTGCAGGGATGTTATGCGGGCCGCAGCAGCCTTCATTCCGAGCACCGAATCAAAGCAGCACCTGCTAAGCAAACAAACGTGAACAGACGCATAGTCGCATCATTTCCCGACAAAAATTCAAATAATTTCAATCAACTATCAAAGAAAACTTGCAAACACACTCCATACAGTACATACAAAGAGAGAAGCAAAGAGGTAATGGTAGGATCCATGAATCCGTCACGATGCATTAGTCATTCCCACACCCAAAAGAAGGTTAGTTACCGATCTCTCACAGGTTGGCGCAAGATTTTATCCAAGACACACAGCCCACGATTCATTGATAAAAGCAGCGAAACATTCCTGCACGCACACTAATACAAAACGTCTCCAGAACAGGTTTGCCGAAATGCAGCTACGTCAAGCCTCACATGCCTGGGACCTATTATTGGTTACGAAAATCTGGTTACACTCAGAAATTACCGATACCTAAGTCGCGATAAATAGTATGTCCCGTTTGCAAAACCATCGATCTAGAAAACGCTGGGGCAATGTTAAACTACCGCAACGACCTGTAGTGCGAACAGGTGGGCGATGCGGAAACGCTGATCGTAAACTCACTCTGGTGCAGTCTGCAACTGGGACACAACGACACTTGCCTTTGGGCCGTTGTTTAATCGTCCCTAATATCCACCCCAGAGACAGACTTCCGTCTGGCATTATCCATGTGAAGGGTCCTACGAGGCCGATACAGTCACGTTCTCATCTCAGGCGACTTCAATATTCATGATTTGAAAGTTCTGACATCCACTCAACGAGCAGGTTAAGGTCAACCTGTAAGAGTATATCGCCAGCATTCCTGTCTTCAGCCATGGCAGTTCGCCCACACGATTCAGAGCCGGAAGAAACCATCTGTGTTTGATTTAGTGCTCCCGAAAGACAACCTTGAGGTTGAGAAACCAAGGCTGGAGAGCCCTCTGTGGCAGAGCGACCAGGTAACCATAAGTTACGACTTCGTGGGTTACATGGAGTATCAGCAAGAACATACTAAGTTGTTTGGAATACGCAACCCCTACGACATACTGTCAGAACTTGTGGGAGATGTCAGCTGGGAGTTTCCGAACGAGCGTACCATTGACAGTGCTTTGTTGGAATTTACTGGCAAGTTCAGTGATCTGATTAAATCTGCATTGGTCCACAAACCACTTCGTTCTGCAAGGGCACAATCATTCATTTGGAGTAGAACCCGAACGCAGGTGACAGTAAGAGAAACAGCGTGGCACGTGTATGGAGCGAACCCTCACTCTGTCAACTCGCGTAACTATGTTGTGCATCATAAAAAACAGTACCACACTTGTGCGCGAGGACAAATGAGTATATCAGCAGAGTCTAGTGGAAAAGTGTTGTGCCAACAAAATCTTCTATACAGATATGTGAACGGCCTGTGGAATATGGAACCTGGTGTTTCCCCAATAGTCTCAGCGGATGGATGTGCTCAAACCGGCACGGATGCAGCCAACATTCTACGGCTACAATATGCCTCGATTTTCCGACGTGCTGCCATCATTTTTAGCATAGTTGTCCCATTCTTCCAGATGCCAGTATTTACAAGAATCACTTTTAGTCCAGCTACCAATTTTGAGTAACCGTTGTCGTTGAGTACCCATGGTTCCTTTGGAGTTCACAACATTCCCCCGAAGGCGTTGCGAGTGGCAGTTAGGAGGTAACTGTAGCACTAAGGAGATTATTCCAAATATGCCCGGAAGAACAGCAAGTCCCTATCATGTGGAAGCAACGCATTATTAACATGGTTTTCATTAGTGGTATCTGTTCAGAGTCAGCCAGCTATCGCTCAGTGCTTCTACTCCCGGTGCTCTCAAATAATCTGAAGGGGTTGTCCCACCTGCAATACCATAGGCGACTGAAAGTACTGGCAGTGTGCAGAGGAAGATTTCGCCGTCCGTGGGGTGACCTCATGCTGGCGTTCCGGATTTGAAAAATCTAGCTGACGCTTGACACCACCTCCTGCAGCTTAGTTGCAACGCAGAATTGAGGAGTCATAAAATGAAACTTGCCACCCAATACGGTCAGCTTGAGTACCGCCGGAGCTATGTTTCCCTTCGAGTTTCCGTGCCCACGCTGCCCATTTAAACAAAATACTCGACGATGATTTACACCAGTTACACTACTTGCTTTGATTTCTGTGCATTAGGTGAGAATAAGACGCAGACGTACATTGTGCTCACCAGCCCCACGAAATTGGGATGTACGGATAAACCCGTGCCCCAGTGTGGATAATATGGTTAGTACACAGATGCGTATTTAATGTTTGAGTAACTTAATTAAACTAACGTTAATCCCACAAACCATCCCACGGGATTGGTCTAGCCTTGGGATTTTTATCCGTATTATACCATTGTTCCATTGCGAAAAAACCGATTCACAGGCTTCTTGGACCACATAAATATATGATTTACATCACTCACGGAAGGTTTATTATCCTAACCGCCACTTAGTTGGGTTTCTCCTAATTTCTTTAGTTTTATATACGTAGTAGGCACACACGATTTTCTCATCCGTCCCCAACCTCCGTATTAATACTGTTCTTTATTCATAGGAAAAAACGTGGTTGGATTGCGACAGTTGTTGGTGTATAGTAACTGGAGAGAGCTAAGGTTGTGCTTTTGCAGGATGGGTTAGTGTAACACACGAGTTTCCACTATCATCGCTCAGCTGTTAAGTATGCATTTCCAGTCACCTCATAGGGCCAGAGTGGGTACGTGCGAAACCAAGTCTCAAGGAAAGATTTTTGGGACAATTCGGATCCATCCAAAACTGACTGATCATACTGACATCGCAGAGTAGAAACTTAACGTTTGAAGATCCTAACTGAATACGTACACTGTGGACGTTTGTAAAGGCCAGCCACAGAGTACTGGTTCTAGGACAATAGTTGTCCACTACGGACGCATGTAATCGTACAAAAACGACAACATTGCGATCCGAGATAATCTTTGCTGCGCTTTGCACTTATCGTTTCGAGGTGTGGTCGGCCCATTACACTTTGACAGGTGGTGTAATGCTAGCTGCATCACGAAAGCAACTCCGGCACATTCGTTGGGATTGTGGTTATCGGTATTCAAACGTATCATTAGCTAGACTGAAACTTATCAGACAGAATACACTCCTCTGTCAGGTATTGTTTTTCACAAAATTTCGGTATCAACGTCATTTAGATAGAAGGCGTTTCGAACTTTTATTTAGGGGAGTTAAGCCACAGACACTTAATAGATGCACGGCTTTATCGAAATTTGCTCTCCTAACGTTTGTTGGAGATGCATTTACTTTGCTAAAGGATCGGTTAAATAATCAATGTTCGCAGTGGACTATACCTGTACTTCATAATGCTCGTTGTATTTTATATGCCATAAGAGCACAATGGAGCAGTATTTGAACATGTGCCAGAGTACAAATTCATGGTTAACGCTGCATTCTCATATAGTTTACCGTTCAGCAATTTTTCCTGAAGATTAACAACACACGCTTAGAAGATCCTATTGGTTGAAATGAAAATAAATCGAAAATACCAAAGACTATACACGTAGGCAAATTAAAACGCATATCGCGAAACAGTGCGGTGAGAGCTTTTATACAAACAACGTTATTAGCATAGGAAATTAGGGTGCAAACTGCAAAATAAGTTAACCTGAATATTGCACACTTAAGGGAGCAATCAAATTGCTCACTCGCGTTTATATAATCAGAGGCACAATGGAGGATCATAACTATGTTGAACACACCCCTGATAATCCGTACGGGTATCAAAGTCTAGGAGGCATACTGTCTTAGCAAAGCGATATTTTGAAAATCAATAGAAAGGTGAAGAGAGGCACCGGAATTCAGGAGGCCGTTCTACAACATTTCCCAAACGATTGCAACCATAATGCAATTGAATTGCTCTCTAACGCTTTGATTTGCATATTTAAGCCGATTGAACATGCTCATTAGTCCAACTGATTCGCGTCCGGTATCATTTCTACGCACCAAGCGCGCGTAGTGACTCCTATTCTGAGTTAGCCCAAAGCAGCCACGCATGAATGTATGAGTTGATGGTGGGTAGTGGTGTCGCGTGGGCGGCCTAGCCTGCATTCCGCAACGGTGCCTAATCTGAAACTATTTCTACGCAGCTTAGGGGCACAAGCTTGTATGAACACGTGATGCGACTGGGTATGAGTGGAGTACAATGTATGTAAACCATGCCTTGCGAAGGATACAAGTTGGGGGTGCGGTTGTGAACTAGGTAATGAGACACCGAGGTAGCCATATTATTGCTAGTTTGGCACTGGCGCAGTCCAAGGTTTTGGACAATTTACGAAACCTCGGGCATATCACGTTACGGTGACCGGATAGCTAAGCAGCCACACGCGAATGGAAACACATGACGATGGCGGTGTGACGGGCTCTGGAGTAGAAAGGAAAAAGGGGCATGCGCAACCGAAATGCAGGTTGGAAGGCGGCCGCCTTAGGTTATAAAAAGTGACTTGAGGGGCGGTCTGCTGAGAAGGATAGGGCAGAACTACAAACGTGGCCATTTTTTCTGTACAACGTGAGTAGGCCCTGCGTTGTTACAGCAGGCTTTGCCTGCTCTCATGGTGTATGCAGTAAACCGATTTGATTGTCCCTGCATAAAATGTGATACCACGACCGGCCTGTCGGAATTTTGCATCGCCTGCTCTGTATGCACGTGCATGGGCGGCCTGGTGCTAACCGAACGTAAGGGCAATTGACGTGCAGAATTCGACGCCCGTACCCAGTTTAGTGGCATGTTCACAAATGGGAGTCACGCCATCGTAGCTCGGCATATTTGTATGTCCATTTCACCGTCTCATCTGCAAAAATGGTACGTGGCTGACACAGCATATAGGCGAGCAAGACCTCAGTTTCTTCCGACGGTAGCTGTACCTTCAAAGCACACAATTCCGCGAGGTCAAGATCACTCAATTTCCTACCTAACTGCCTGGGAACACGTAGTCGACCATCGCAGATGGCAGTACAAAGGTTTATAAACCGGTCGAGTATATAACGCTTGACATGTCCCGTAGGATGGCCGTAATGAAGAGAAAGATTAACTAATGTATGTACCAATAAAATGGAATGTGACGTTGTGGTACAGCCGACATAGATCCATGGTAACTGGTATACGTCCAGTTAATTGCACCTAATCGATCGCCATAACTTGCAACTTCGGCACAAAGCGAAAAAATTGGAGAACATAAGTTTATAAATGAAATCCCCTTTATAATTCCAAATAAAAACATCAGAAGACCAAGGTCGTGGGGTGACACTGTTAAGATGACCTACCAACGCCCGGGAAGGTTCGGTGTGTCCGGATATCAAGTGTATGACTGCGCATAATCGGGGTTTGGGGTGACAAAATTTTATGGCGTGCTTGTGAACAAAGCGATGAAAGTGGCCTACGCAACTTGCCACTGAACTCTGAGTTGACTGTGGCCCCTTGATTAAAAGAGTGCTGTTTTGTGCAGCGCTCCACTGACAGCGATAATACCGAAAACGACAGCAGGAATTTTGTTGCAAGGTGAGTAAGCACTGCTTTGTTAAAGCAGACGCCACTTACTCTTAGCATATTCTAGAGCTGATGTAATTAGCATGTGATAAGGCGACAGAATATCTCCTTGAGAAGCACCCTATTTTGTGATTAGTGTTTAGGAGCATTTGCAACTGACTCGTGTAATCTGAGTGCGTGCCATAAAATGATCACTTAGCAAACGCAGTATTGAGGGATTTATTTTTTGCTTGATAGATCCTTCGGGAACTTTTCGCGGTTTACACAGCAGGATGCGTTGTTGTAGTTACGAAAACACTTAAGGGCTAATCTATTTCTTTTTCAAGTAATGATGATATAGAACGTGCGTGGTGGGTCACTGCGGTTACCACGGATCTCTAACTACAAGAAGGGGATATTTCGGGCGAGTTTGGGACAGCCTCATTTCAAGAATGATGTTCACTTGCGGCTTCTGTGCAACAGAATAGCAAGCGACACGTCAACAATTTTGTACGCTTTTCTTGGCACGGTTGCGATGCTGTCATTCCCAGGAGTGGACTAAATATACACTTGATAGGGATATATATGTAGCTCTGGTTATTGCATCGAACCTCTTCCGGATGAGACCCAAGCGATCCTAGATTACCACATACCACCATATGTAAAAGTCTACGCCGATTCCTCGGCATGTTCAACTAATACGGCAGATTCATACCCAAATGTGTGGACGTCCATTATATCGACAGCCCTAAAACCACTGTTACAGAAGCATTATCACGTGCTCATCTTAACCAACCGTCAATGGCACCCATCGAGCTGCGGAGAATATCTGTAGCACAAGCGAGTGTTCATGAGCCTACTCAACTGTGAGCAAATGATTCATTAAAGTACGTGCGTTTACCATCCTTACGCTTCATAAGCCCCTTTACATTTGCTTTTCGTGGTTCCTCTGCTCGTTTCTCACTCCCGAGAAATCCTTCAGTTGGATTACTTATCACAGTTTGCTACCGACATTCGACACATTGATGCAGCTCACCGTGTAGTAATCGACTCATTGCCCGGCATTGGTCTTCACAAGGTTTCGCGCCAAGCAACCAACATAGAAGACATTGCCGCCCATTCAAAAGCAGTTTATCGGTTTGAGCAGTTCGACTTAAATCCTTCTATTAAGCTTGCTCTACTGCCATTTCTCAACTCGGACCCGCGAATATACTGTGATAGCCACCGGAAGGTCTCGAGCATTCGTTCCGCAAAAGGATCGATGAGTTGTGTTTGACCACTTGTGTAGTATCTCCCATCCGATCAGCCGCGCAACCATCAAGCGAATTATGGTTCGCTGCATCTGGCCTAGCATGCGCTCTGATATCCAGCAGTGGAGGAAACACTATATTATCAGCCGGTACGTCGCCACACGATTACTATTCTTGGGATATTTTCTCCGCCCGACGCCCGATGTAAGCATGTCCATAAGGACATCTTTGAACCTCTACCGCCATCCAACGGTTTTATTTACTTGTTGACATGCGTCCACGGCTTCATGCGTTGATCACACGCCGTGCCGCTGTGCGACGTCTCAGCCGAGACGGTGGCACGAATTTTCACCGATAGTTGGATATCCGTGTTTTGCACACCGCCACTATCACCATGGATAGAGGACCTCATTTGAATTCTGCACTGTTTCGCGAACCTTACCGCACGCTTGGCTGTTCACATTTACGCACAACAGCATATCATCCGGCTGCTGATTACGTAATCGATTATTTTCTCCGCCAACTCAAAACCGCGCTCACTGCGATGCAATCGAATATCCAGTAATCGGAGCGTTTACCGATCATTCCGCTCGGTATCCGCAACCCCATGAAGGAATTTGTCAGTTGTTGTCCCACGAAATTAGTCTTCGGCAAGACAATGAGACTACCTGGTGCATTAGCTCTAGGTGCCAGGGTCACCAACGTCACCGTCAATCTACAAAAGAGGGATATTACGCCGCTGAGTTTGTAGTTTTACACTAAGGTAACAAGTCGCTGTTAGAATCTAACCTAACCAAACCAGCTTCTTGAGTTACCGCCTTAATCATTTACCTGTTTCACTGTACTTGCCGTAGCGAGTACGTTGGCCCAACTGAACGAAAGATGTCCACAAGGATTTCAGGGCACATTCTTCGATATCTAGTTGTGAATGTTTAAAGGCCGCCTGCCAGTTTGATCTTCCAACACATGCTTGAGTGCTGCACGTGTGAAAATCTTCGTAAATCACTTAGCATAATCAAACAACAGAGTGCCGCCCGCCTGCTTAAACTTACTCAAACTTCTGCAATCAGGCGGCTGAAACGCAGCTTGTGTAACCAAACCGAGTTTGTCGCCAGTCTCGCCCTGCTTTGGTGAGACTGGTGGCCA